>CM077798.1:28559109-28771609 GCA_039737535.1 Lagodon rhomboides | reverse complement strand
TCCTTCACACCGGGACGCTCGCAGCTCGTCTGGACGTTTTACCTGCTGCACAGCTGGAACACCGTCTCCGGTCGTCCCTCCACCTCCGACCGGCTGTGGACCAGCTCCCACACACACGGGTTCTCTGAGCCTGAACACAAACACTCACATGGGTCATGGAGGACAGGCCGCGAGTTTATCTTCACCTCTAAACATTAATAACAATGTGATCATCAATCTGAATCTATGGATCTGCCGGGTCAGAGCGCCCCCTGCTGGACAGCTTCTGACTCACCTGTGATTTTGGCCGGTCGGACCTGAACTGCTGAAACTGGGATCAACCAGCGGAACCTGAAGGGGTCCAGATCAGCTGAGCGGGAGCCGGTCTGTCGGACAGAGAACACAGATCACAGATTATTAATCCGACCGCAGGTTTGATGTTTCGCAGGTCTGAGGTGGGTCCAGGAGCTCGATCACGTTTACAGCGCTCAGACTCACCATCCTCTTCTTCAGCTTGATGCTCTCGCGGTAAACCAGGATGACGGCCCGTTTGAACACTGAAGGACGAAACACAAAGTTACTCACAACGTTCACACACTGCTGCTGCCAGCTGTGGGTCAGAACCACCAGAACCTGAACCACCAGAGCCTGAACCCACCGAACAGAGTCAGCTCCGGTTCTTTCCTCAGTCGGCCCAGAGACGGCAGCGGGTTCAACCACACCACCGAGGAATGGACCAGAAACTCCCCCATCGAGATCTCCGTCACCTGGAGAGGCGTGGGGAGAACTACTTTAATAAACCAATCAGCTGACACGTCTGAACCACGGAGCTGATGATGAGACACGGATCAGTAACGCTCGGTGAGTCTCAGGTGATCCTACCTGTCGGTGCGGTCCGCTCTGCTCTGCAGCCAGCTGGTCGAACACCGAGCCGTAGTCCTCGTAGATCTTCTGCATCTCATTGATGTGACTCGCCACCTTCTCCATCGCCCTCAGCGCCTCTGTGGACCACAGGTGAGGTACAGGTGAGGTACAGGTGAGGTACAGGTGAGGTACACCTGTGTACCTGTGAGGTATGTGTGTTGAACCTGTCAGGTGTGTGTTGAACCTGTCAGGTGTGTGTGTACCTGTCAGGTGTGTGTGTTGAACCTGTCAGGTGTGTGTGTACCTGTCAGGTGTGTGTTGAACCTGTCAGGTGTGTGTGTACCTGTCAGGTGTGTGTGTTGAACCTGTCAGGTGTGTGTGTTGAACCTGTCAGGTGTGTGTGTACCTGTCAGGTGTGTGTGTTGAACCTGTCAGGTGTGTGTGTTGAACCTGTCAGGTGTGTGTGTTGAACCTGTCAGGTGTGTGTGTTGAACCTGTCAGGTGTGTGTGTACCTGTCAGGTGTGTGTGTGTACCTGTCAGGTGTGTGTGTACCTGTCAGGTGTGTGTGTACCTGTCAGGTGTGTGTTGAACCTGTCAGGTGTGTGTGTTGTACCTGTCAGGTGTGTGTGTGTACCTGTCAGGTGTGTGTGTTGTACCTGTCAGGTGTGTGTGAACCTGTCAGGTGTGTGTGTACCTGTCAGGTGTGTGTTGAACCTGTCAGGTGTGTGTGTACCTGTCAGGTGTGTGTGTACCTGTCAGGTGTGTGTGTACCTGTCAGGTGTGTGTTGTACCTGTCAGGTGTGTGTTGAACCTGTCAGGTGTGTGTGTACCTGTCAGGTGTGTGTTGAACCTGTCAGGTGTGTGTGAACCTGTCAGGTGTGTGTGAACCTGTCAGGTGTGTGTGTACCTGTCAGGTGTGTGTTGAACCTGTCAGGTGTGTGTGTACCTGTCAGGTGTGTGTTGAACCTGTCAGGTGTGTGTTGAACCTGTCAGGTGTGTGTTGAACCTGTCAGGTGTGTGTGTACCTGTCAGGTGTGTGTGTGTGTACCTGTCAGGTGTGTGTGAACCTGTCAGGTGTGTGTGTACCTGTCAGGTGTGTGTGAACCTGTCAGGTGTGTGTGTACCTGTCAGGTGTGTGTTGAACCTGTCAGGTGTGTGTGAACCTGTCAGGTGTGTGTGTACCTGTCAGGTGTGTGTGTACCTGTCAGGTGTGTGTGTACCTGTCAGGTGTGTGTTGAACCTGTCAGGTGTGTGTGTACCTGTCAGGTGTGTGTTGAACCTGTCAGGTGTGTGTGAACCTGTCAGGTGTGTGTGAACCTGTCAGGTGTGTGTGTACCTGTCAGGTGTGTGTTGAACCTGTCAGGTGTGTGTGTACCTGTCAGGTGTGTGTTGAACCTGTCAGGTGTGTGTGAACCTGTCAGGTGTGTGTGAACCTGTCAGGTGTGTGTTGAACCTGTCAGGTGTGTGTGTACCTGTCAGGTGTGTGTGTTGTACCTGTCAGGTGTGTGTGAACCTGTCAGGTGTGTGTGTACCTGTCAGGTGTGTGTTGAACCTGTCAGGTGTGTGTGAACCTGTCAGGTGTGTGTGAACCTGTCAGGTGTGTGTGTACCTGTCAGGTGTGTGTGTACCTGTCAGGTGTGTGTGTACCTGTCAGGTGTGTGTTGAACCTGTCAGGTGTGTGTGAACCTGTCAGGTGTGTGTGAACCTGTCAGGTGTGTGTGTACCTGTCAGGTGTGTGTTGAACCTGTCAGGTGTGTGTGTACCTGTCAGGTGTGTGTTGAACCTGTCAGGTGTGTGTTGAACCTGTCAGGTGTGTGTGAACCTGTCAGGTGTGTGTTGAACCTGTCAGGTGTGTGTGTACCTGTCAGGTGTGTGTGTTGTACCTGTCAGGTGTGTGTGAACCTGTCAGGTGTGTGTGTACCTGTCAGGTGTGTGTGAACCTGTCAGGTGTGTGTGTACCTGTCAGGTGTGTGTGAACCTGTCAGGTGTGTGTGAACCTGTCAGGTGTGTGTGTACCTGTCAGGTGTGTGTGTACCTGTCAGGTGTGTGTTGAACCTGTCAGGTGTGTGTGTACCTGTCAGGTGTGTGTTGAACCTGTCAGGTGTGTGTTGAACCTGTCAGGTGTGTGTGAACCTGTCAGGTGTGTGTTGAACCTGTCAGGTGTGTGTGTACCTGTCAGGTGTGTGTGTGTGTACCTGTCAGGTGTGTGTGAACCTGTCAGGTGTGTGTGTACCTGTCAGGTGTGTGTGAACCTGTCAGGTGTGTGTGTACCTGTCAGGTGTGTGTGAACCTGTCAGGTGTGTGTGTACCTGTCAGGTGTGTGTGTACCTGTCAGGTGTGTGTGTACCTGTCAGGTGTGTGTGCTCGGGGCTCTCGGGGTCGGTCAGAGACACCAGCTCTCGGAGCAGCAGTGGATACTTCAGGACTCTCTGGACAGGTTTGATCAGGTACGACTCCAGAGAGGACGAGTGCTGATTGGTCGGATTCCTCGCTTCCAGGAAGTGCTTGAAGGCTGCGTCTGTCTTGGCTGTAAGGATGACATCATCATTTACTGATTACTGATTGGTCTGGTGGACCGTAGACTTGAACAGAGAGAGAACTGGACTGGATGTTCTGGTTGGTGCAGGCGGGTCGCTGTCACCTCTCTCCAGGACTTTCTGGACCTTGATGTGGTTGGCACAGAAGCCGCTGTAGTGCTTGAAGTGGTCGGCGTAGTAGAGAAAAGATCCTCCCAGAGAGAAGAGCAGCGTCTTCAGGCAGAGAGAGAACGTCTGTTATCATCTGGAACCACATGAATCCTGTGAGGAGACCGGATGTTGAACCTACCTTGAACTGTCCAGGTGTCTCCAGGCTGCTGAAGTCGGGACAGGAAGCGATTCTCTCCTCCAGCGTCTGAAGGAAAACTCTCTGGAAGTCCAACATCTCGGGCAGACTGCCGAACAACGCCTCCATCTGAGGAGAGACGCCGCGTCAGAGACAGACGCAACAAGCCGACGTCTCATTGGTTTAGAAGCGTTAGTGTTTTTACCTCGTCTTTACTGAGGAAGGTCTCCTTCTGCAGGGGCGTCAGGTAGACGTCGAACAGACAGACCAGGTCCTGACAGACAGACAGACAGACAGACAGAGACGCCTCGTTAACACGTGAAGACCAGAACAATCATCAGGAACAAAACCAAGATGTTACTGTGTGTCGAGAATCCAGTGAGCACAGGAGTGAAGTTCAGTGCAGCAGCAGGATTACAGTAGTACTGCAGTAGTATTGTAGTAGTACTGCAGTAGTATTGTAGTAGTACTGCAGTAGTATTGTAGTAGTACTGCAGTAGTATTGTAGTAGTACTGCAGTAGTCTGACAGCAGTACCGACCTTGACGTAGGACTTCTCCGTGTCCACCAGCTCCTCGATGACTCTTCGCAGACGCTGACACACACTCAGGTGGGCGGGGCTGGCGGGCTGCTCTCTGCTGTACGGGTTCCTGGGGACATCAGCCCCGGCAGCTCGGCCTTCTGGGAAGGTCTGGTACAGAGAGTAGACCCGGTCCACGTTCTGAAGGGGGACAGAGGAAAACCACAGATGATTTTGTTCTCTCTGGAGCGATCAGTCCGACCCTGAAGGAGGACGAGCCTCAAACCCTCGTTCATCATCGTGATCTGCGCCGACAGCCGGATACGTTCACCTGACGCTGCACAGCTACAGCACATCCAGCGTCTCCGAGGACTGAATCTGACTCCAGGGAAACACAGCTGTTGTCTCAAAGCAACAAGGACACGTACAAATCAAAGACAGCAGCTGAGCCCTCCGGAGACACAAGAGTCCGTCCATCCTCCCCTCAGCGAGGAGGACGAGGAGACGCGGTGCAGCAGCTGCACAGCCAGAATCAGGTCATCGAACTACAAGGGGACAAAGGACGACGAACAATGGGAGTCTTGGGACATCAGGATGTGGGACAGACTAGTCAAATCTGAACACGATCAAGATGAAACTAAAACGATCAGGTGACACAGAACAGACGACCTGCAGGTGTTTACCAGCAGGACGAGGCCGTCGTCCCGCCGCTGGCAGCTCAGGCAGCAGGTCGCCTCGTCCAGCAGCCGCTCCACCAGGCCGGCAAACACCTCCTCGTCCTCGTCCTCCTCCCCCTCCTCCTCCAGTATCTCCTCGTCCTCCTCCAGCGGCAGCACCCAGCACAGAGCGCCCATGTTCAGAGAGCGGGATGTGGAAGAAGCCTCGAGTCGGGGTCAGAGGTCGCCGCCGGGAACCCTTACTCCTGCCGCCACCGCCACCGCAGGAGGAGCTGGTCAGGAACAACATCGACGAGCTCTCTCCGGTTCGACTGGACGCAGCTAATCCTCCTCAGGTCAGACAAACAGCGCTGAGGCTTTAAGATGGATTAACAGTCTGAGCAGAGGTCATGTGACTCTGAAGGTGTCGGAGGAGCTCCAGGAAGCACAAGAGGATTGTGGGAAAAGGATTCAGGCCAACATGCAGAGACACAGACGGAAGCCAGAGGAGCACATCAGGACACGTTCACGTCAATGAGCTCAGCGAGTGAACGACTCAACGACTATAAAGACAAGAGAGAAGAGTTTTAACTCTTGACTCCGTGTGTTCAGGACGTCTGACCTCCTCCTCCTCCTCCTCCTCCTCCTCCTCCTCCTCAGCGCCTGAGTGACATCATCAACGTTTAAACCGAGTCACAGCGCAGACAGGAAGTTGACGTCACTGAGAGGTTTTCGATGTTAGAAAGCATCAGTTTTAGTTCCAGACAGACGTGTGAAGTCTGGACTGAGGGCTGAAACTGGAGAGAAGAGGAAGTCTGTACAGAGCCCTTCAAAATAAAGCTCCAGTTGGTCGTGTCCACATTCATTTACTCTCCTGTTGTTTACATCCACCGAATGACGTCACTTCACTTCACTGAGTCAAAGTGACAAAATACATTTTACAGTTTCTCTTTGACAACAAATGTTTTGTGAATTAACAGACAGGAAACTGATCGGATCAATGAATCGATCAGGTCTGAACTCTGAATCACAGACGGACTCTCACCTGGTTCTGCAGCTCGTCGTCCTCACGAGCTGTCGATGAAACGTCGTCAGAAACAGGAAGCAGGACGCCGTCTGGAGGTGAAGAGAAAATCCAGATCAGGTTCTGAAAAAGTTCTGTTTGATACTTTTCATCCCAAAGACACGAAGGAAAGAACCATCTGACCTTTGACCTCTGAGCAACCTAAACCAAACGCTCAGTGAGACCTGAGATCAATCCTCCTCTGTCTTTACCGTTCTGAGGCAGTTTTCCCAGAATCCTCTGGGGTGACGCCTCTGTACTGCTGCTCTAACTGTATCTGACGGAGCATCGACCGGCCTTCAGAATAAAAGCCTTTAATTTAAGAGTTAGAGCTCCTGTGGGAGCAGCTGCAGGTGAAGCTGAAGCTCCTGGATTACACGTGATATTAAACTCTGCTCTCTTGAGCAGCATCGCTGACATCTAACATCCCGGGTCGGGTCAGCACCAGGTGAGGATCTTAAGTCTCTGGCTGAGAATGACTTTATAACATGTGACTTCACAGTAGAGAAGAGGATCAGAACCACCAGAGACACATTCTGACTTATCTGACTCAGAACTCAGTGATTGTTTTGTTTTCTCTACAGTGGTTCTGCTTCTGTTCTGGAACACAGAACAAAGAACTGGACACATGAATTAATCCCCCAGAACACAAATTATATCCTAATAATCTACAGTGTTTAGTTTTTTCTGTCTTTTCTTTTAGTTTCAGTTTGAAATCAAACAAATCGACGCAGCTTCAGTCGAACGTTTTCTCTAAAGCTCTGAATTAAACACTCGTGTTCTTGTGTTTATGAACCTGGATTTGTGCTCGTGGTTCTGCTGGTCCAGGCCTGGAGGTCCGGAGGGGCCGGGGGCTGACAGAGGTCACCGGGGTCGGGCCCCTGTGGGTCGGGCCCCTGTGGGTCGGGCCCCTGTGGGTCGGGGGACCGGTCTCTCCTGAGCAGCAGCTGGAGCTGCCTGTGGCTGAAGACGCTCTGCATCAGGTCCAGGTCCAGACCGGCCACAGAGGCCCCGTTCACGACCAGAACCTCGTCTCCTGCGCTGAGGCCTGATGGGAAACAGGAAGAGGATGTAAATCTTCACTAAAGGTGACGTGTTTTTTGTCATTTACGTGAATAAATCAAACAGGAAGTGTCGACCTGCCCCTTCACATTAAAGCGTCTCGTGTTAAACAAAGACAGGTTTGATCAGCAGGTTTACATCAGAAACAGACTCACGGTCGCCCTCTGCTGGTCGACCAAGGAACAGACACGACTGGGACATTTAAAATCTACTAATCGTGTTTTAATAACTGTTAAAGGAACAGTTCACCAAAACTGTAAATCCAGTCATTGTCTTCTCAGCACCACAAACTGGGTTTACTGGTTTTGTGTGAACTGTTCCTGTAAACAGAACATGAACAGGACTCAGAAGCAGAACCTTCTCTGGCCGACAGTCCGAGCGGGTCGACCTCGCTGACGTAGACGTGACTCCTTCCGGCTCCGTCCACGTGACCCGTCACCGCAAAACCTGCAGCGTCACGACAAAAAGGTTTAATAAACATTTATGAAGCAAACTGTTTCATGTTTCATCAGAGTTTGAATCCAGCAGCTGCTCCTCCAACAGACCTGCTCTGTAATCTGTAATCTGTAATCTGTAATCTGTGAGGTGACCTGACGGACTATTTTCTCACCAAAGTCTCCGGCAGCGTCGAGTCGACAGATGTTGAGCGTGAAGACGTCGAGGACGGACGGCTGCAGCTCGTCTCTCGCCTGAACGACAGAGGACACGTCTCAGATTCAAACTCTTCTCACTGATCAATCTGCAGATCATTTATTATCTTAATGTTTGTTTGTATAACAATCCAAGATATTTAATCTGTGATAAAAAAGAGCAGCAAATTATTTTTTTTCCAACAGGACAGAACCAGAAGGCTTTCTACTGATTATTAAAACAGTCGCAGATTAAATCCTGACGTAGAATTTACTGTTAAACATGAAAATAACTGAAACACTGATGATGTCGTTAATAATCTGTCATCGTTAGTGTCGCTGATGCAGACGAGCGTCACAGGAACAGTCACAGTGAGGTCAGTGAACGCACCTGTACAGCTGCAGGACGTCCTGCAGGGGGCGTCGCCTCCCTCTGACTGGACACACACTCAAGCTTCTGGAGGAAACACACACACACACACACACACACACACACACACACACACAAAGTTTTTTAATTTCATTACAGTTACTCAAAAGAAAACAAAACCAAAAAATTAATTTGAACAGTTTTCATCTGAACAAACGTCACATGATGCATTAAAGGATGATTAAAACTGAATCCAAAATCAATCAGAAAATCAGTTCATCAATGAAGAAATAAAACATTTAGAGCAATCAGCTGGATCAGAGGAGGAGGAGGAGGAGGAGGAGGAGGAGGAGGAGGAGGAGGAGGAGGAGGAGGACGAGGGGAGGAAGAAGAGGAGGAGGAGGGAGGAGGAGGACGAGGGGGAGGAGGAGGAGGAGGAGGAAGAGGAGGAGGAGGAGGAAGAGGAGGAAGAGGGGAGGAGGAGGAGGAGGAGGAGGAGAGGAGGAGGAGGAAGAGGAGGAGGAGGAGGAGGAGGAAGAGGAGGAGGACGAGGGGGAGGAGGAGGAGGAGGACAGAGAGATGTTAATGGGACAATTAGAGATGAAGGAGCAGCAGGACACAGAGGAGATGAACAAAGGAGGAGGTGTCATGTTGAGAGGAAGACGAGGGAGGAAGGAAGGGAGGAGGTTAAAAGAGAAGAAGGGGAGGAGGAGGAGGAGGAGCAGGAGGAGGAGGAGGAGGAGGAGGAGGAGGAGGAGACATTTTCTGCCTCTACTGAAGGATTAAAACTGAGGGACAAAGGAATTCTGGGAGAATAAAAGGCTCTCAGAGCTTTTAATCCTCCTCCTCCTCCTCCTCCTCCCCCCCCCCCTCCTCCTCCTCCTCCTCCCTTCCTCCTCCTCCTCCTCCTCCTCCTCCTCCTCCTTCCCCTCCTCCTCCTCCTCCTCCTCCTCCTCCTCCTCCTCCTATCAGCAGGTTGCTGTGCAGCAGCTGTCTGAATAAAGACTCCTCTTCTCTTTGTTCTGTCGGGGGTCAAAGGTCGACAGGTGGCAGCAGCATCACATCCATCTGATCTGATCCGACAGCGAAGCAACAACTTTATATAAAATTATGATTTAAAATGTTTCAAAAAGAGTTTCAACATTTTTGGGATATTTTGAAACATTAAGAATAAAAAATCATGATTTAATTTGAAGCTGGAAGGATCAGTGGATCTGAGTGAAACCATTTCACTTCTTTATATAAAAAACACTGATGACAACTGGAATGATTTCACACACACACACACACACACACACACACACACACACACACACACACACACGACTCAGAACTAAAAATACTCGCTCAGTTTATATTTAAACTTAATTAAAAACGATCTGTCGAGGAAAGAAAAAAAGACTTTGAGAGTTTAATTTCTCTTCCGGATCGAAAACCAAAATGAGCCCCAGAGAATCATGGGAAAAAATGTGGGGTTGAGCCGCGCTGAAATTACAGGTTTGTGTGGTCGGAGCAGCAATCAGAGCGGAGGAGCTGCAGTCAGTCTGGAGTCTGAGGACCACCGACTGTCAGTGAACACATCGTCAACACACGACTCAGCAGAACCTCTCAGAACCCCTCAGAACCCCTCAGAACCCTCTCAGAACCCCTCAGAACCCCTCAGAACCCCTCAGAACCCCTCAGAACCCCTCAGAACCCCTCAGAACCCTCAGAACCCCTCAGAACCCCTCAGAACCCCTCAGAACGCCTCACGTGACCCGTCTGTGTTTGTTTCCTTTCTGTTCCCTTGTGTATAGCTTGGTGAACTTTTGGACGTCCGTGTTGTTTATGAGAGAAAAATTATTGTTGAAATATCCAGAAACCTGATCCAGGATGCTGAATCTGTCTGGAAGAGTCCTGATGTCTTCTTGTAGGATCCAGTGGTGACGAACTCTCCTCACATCTGGACCTCAGCTGATCGCTCTTCAGAACTTCACATTTAGAGATGTGACAGTTTTGAACATTTCACATGTGAAAAAAAATAGATTTCACACATAATCTGACTTTTTCTCCTTCCCGTTTGATTCAAAATTATTGTTCCGTCCTGAGTTCTGGATTCTGGGACTGACGCACGTTTTGAGATCCTACAGCAGCTCGAGAAGCAGTTAGAAATGGACCGGTGCTGCCCGAGTCACACGGTGCGCTAACATTTATCCAGCAGTTTCTCTACAGGACAAACGCTCTCTGTTGACCGTCACAGTTCTCTGGACTGGATTAACCCTGTTAGAGTCCGCCCCCCCGGACCTGGTGGTGGTTCTGGTCCAGTAACTGTTTGGGCTGTCGGTCAGATGTTTGTGGGATTAAACCAGCTGTTTGTCTCCTGCAGAGACGACGCAGCAATTAACTCCACATGTCCTCTCCTCTGTGGGTCTGCCCAGAACCCTCATCAGATCTGATCTGAGAACAGACCCACAAAACCCCTGAACCAGATCCAGCGCACAGAACCAAACTTCTCAGCAGACAACGTCGAGACATGATGAGTGCAGCCCAGAGTAAACAGACGGGGCCCGGGTGTGGTCGCCTCTCCAGGTTCTTCACCTGACAGCTCATTAAAACACTGTTGACACTCAGAACACGAGGCGCCGTGTTCGTACAGCGCCGTCTGTCAGAACCTGGAGCCAACTGCAGAGAGATTTATCTCCTCTGGACTCTACATCCCAGAGGCTCCCAGTCCTGAAATAGCTCGCTGTTTATCAAACGGGGCCCTGCGGAGCCGAGGATGATGGGAACTTCAGCTGGCTGAGGATCCGCAGCTGAAGCACTGAGCCTCAGCACGGTCAGAACCAAAGAGCCTCAGAGAGACGGACGGCAACACGTGAGAGCTCTGAAACCACGTTACAAGTGACAACACAACGACGACACAACGACAACACATTCAGCTTTCTTTCTCACAAACATGGCTGAATGGTTTCACGCTCACACACGGCCTCTGGCTTGAAATCCTTCTCGCCCAGCTGAAGGATTAAAACCCTTCTAACGTGTCTGCAGTCGTCCTGAGCTGTAAATGAGCCGTTGTCTCTCTGTCTTGCTGGAGGATCAACAAACTAATCCGACTGTATTTGAGGTTTGCAGAAATATAAAACACAACATTTGATTCCGTGCTGAACAAAGTTCTGGTGACTCTAACAGCCGTCACGTCTCCTGGTTTGAAAGATGACTAAATATGATAAAGATCTTTAATAAAGCAGTGTTGGAGTGACACCTGGACGGCGTGTTACCTGGGACGTGGAGTGTCGGTCGTCCCCGCTGCGTCTGCTCGGGCCTTGCAGAGCCTTCAGCGAGGACGGCAGGCCCCGCCTCCTGTGGTTTCCTCCCGACAGAGTCCGACACCGACGCCTCAACGTCGCCTCATCCCGACTGCACACCTGAGGAGAGACGAGAGGTCTGACGTCAGATCCACCGGTCACCATCAGAGGACGGAGGTGGCGTCTCCACCTGCCGGCTGTTCTCACCAGGGCGTGGAAGGAGGACACAGAGAAGACTCCCAGGCGTCCCAGCATGCTCTTGGAGGGCCGGCTGGCCACGGCCAGGAGACTCTTGGGGTTTGGGAGCTCGCTGCCCTGCAGGCTGGACAGGTAGCACCTGAGCCGGAACAGGTCCAGGTTGAGTTTCTCCAGGTTCTGCTCCCACTGCTGGATCTGAACACAGGAACACAAGACCCTCCATCACCAGTGAGGAAGCTTCTGACCCGCCACGGCAACAACACAACAACACAACAACAACAACAACACAACAACAGCAAAAACATCATCTGATAAGATATTCGATTATTAATATCCCAACTCTTTCTTCTGTCACTATGTTCACTGTCATCACTCCTCTCGTCTTTGTTGTGAGGAGTCACTGAGTCTAATCTCACATCACCACTGACAGGATCTCCTCCTCCTCTTCTTCTTCTTCCTCTTCTTCTTCTTCTCCCCTCACTACTTCCCTCTCTCACTCGTTCCCACACCAGCTCAAGTCCAGACAGCAACACAAACTTGAAATAACAGTGATTTGACGTCCTTAGATTAAACATTAAGATGAAACTACATATAAACTCAAACTGTGTCCTCCTCTCTGTCTTCTGTCTGTGTCCTCCTCTCCGTCTTCTGTCTCTGTGTCCTCCTCTCCGTCTTCTGTCTCTGTGTCCTCCTCTCCGTCTTCTGTCTCTGTGTCCTCCTCTCCGTCTTCTGTCTCTGTGTCCTCCTCTCTGTCTTCTGTCTCTGTGTCCTCCTCTCTGTCTCTGTGTCCTCCTCTCTGTCTTCTGTCTCTGTGTCCTCCTCTCTGTCTTCTGTCTCTGTGTCCTCCTCTCCGTCTTCTGTCTCTGTGTCCTCCTCTCCGTCTTCTGTCTCTGTGTCCTCCTCTCCGTCTTCTGTCTCTGTGTCCTCCTCTCTGTCTCTGTGTCCTCCTCTCTGTCTTCTGTCTCTGTGTCCTCCTCTCTGTCTTCTGTCTCTGTGTCCTCCTCTCTGTCTTCTGTCTCTGTGTCCTCCTCTCTGTCTTCTGTCTCTGTGTCCTCCTCTCCGTCTTCTGTCTCTGTGTCCTCCTCTCTGTCTTCTGTCTCTGTGTCCTCCTCTCTGTCTTCTGTCTCTGTGTCCTCCTCTCTGTCTTCTGTCTCTGTGTCCTCCTCTCTGTCTTCTGTCTCTGTGTCCTCTGGAGGAAAGGTCTGATTGAATGTGGAGCAGTGAAATGAGCCTTTAGTCTCCAGTCAGAGGAGCTCAGAGGTCAACCAGCAGCTCTGGGATCAGTTTCACAGTCAGTTAACGGAACATCTGGACTCTCACATGCAGACCTGATCCTGATCCTGATCCTGATCCTGATCCTGATCGAGGCTCCGCCGGCTCTCCAGCTGTGAACCATCAGGTACAAACATGTCACACAGTTTCCAGTCAGCCGTCTGCAGTGGAGGCCGGAGGTGAGACATGTTTGTTTGTTGGCTCATTTCGAAGCTTTCGTCCGTCTGAGCGTCGTCCTGCTGCTGAGACGTCAGAGTGGCCTCCGTGTGACTGACGGGGGATCAGGTGATCAAACCTCACCGGGCTCACTGAGCGTGGAGTTTTTCTCACCCTGGTTCTGTTGGGTTTTTATGCCGCTGTCACCACCTCAACATTTGGTTGATGATGTCACCCTCAACAGCCTCGTCTGGCTCCATCGTTAGCGGGAAACCGTTTGTTGTTTCAGGCTGCCGGTAAAAAGCCCCGAACATCTGGAACAGATATTAAACTCCACTCCACGTGAGTCTGAGCTGGAGGCTGTTTGGGATGTGAAGACTCACAGAGCGTTTCCTCTCAGAGCTGCTGACTGTGCCGGCTAACGGCTCCGCTAACAGCTCAGCTAACGGCTCAGCTAACAGCTCGGCTAACGGCTCGGCTAACAGCTCTGCTAACAGCTCAGCTAACAGCTCGGCTAACAGCTCGGCTAACGGCTCGGCTAACAGCTCGGCTAACGGCTCGGCTAACAGCTCGGCTAACAGCTCAGCTAACAGCTCGGCTAACAGCTCGGCTAACAGCTCGGCTAACAGCTCGGCTAACAGCTCGGCTAACGGCTCGGCTAACAGCTCAGCTAACGGCTCAGCTAACAGCTCGGCTAACAGCTCGGCTCTGCAGCTTTCCTCTCAGGTTTGTTTCTCCACCGTCCTGTCTAACCTCACTGTGTCTCTTATTATTAAAATCTAATCATTTTGTCGGCTTTCTTGACTTTGATGACTTTAAATAAATGGCAAATTGATTTTTCTTAACTGGAATTTAGAACTGTTGTCTGTCCTCCACACAGTCCAGATGTTTATGTAATATTAGGATATACTTTTGTTTTCATTCTCAGTTGATCTGTTGGAAATTTTTTAATGAATCAATGAAATATTTGATCTACAAAACATCAGAAAACTGTGGAAATGACCATCGTACGTCCAAAACCCAGTGAGATTCAGTTTTTAATGAAGTAAAACTGAGAAAAGAGGAAAATATTCTCATTTCTGAAGCTGCAGCCAGAGTTTCGTCTCATAACTGATCAGCTGACTGTGGAAATCATTTCAGCTCTGGATATTTTGAAAGTGGCTGAGCGGTCTCTACGTGACCCTGTGACCTCTCCATCACACCCAGCACTGATCTGCCTCCATCGCTGGCCCCAGTGACCCTCCGCCACACTGACCTGGCTCTCCACGGCCTTCCTGTTCTTCTGCTCCTTGATGACGGACAGCTGCAGCTCGGCCATCTTCTTCATCTTCCCGTCCATGTCGATCTTGTGCAGCAGCGAGCGGCTCTGGCAGCGCAGGAGACGCAGCGTGTCCTCCTTCCCCTGACGCTTCGCCAGCAGCGAGGCGCTCGCCGAGTGGATCGCCGTCACCCAGTTCTCCAGGTCGGTCTGGTTGGTGGCCTGGACGGGACGAAGGTGACAGGAAGTTAAATCATGTGTGTTCAGAGCAGCTGAAGAAGACGCCGAGCTTCATTTCTTATTGTTACACATTCTTTATTTGCATGTTTCTACTCAAAGACAGAAAGAAGTTCATGTAGAACAGCTGCTGAATTTACAAGAAGGTCCAAATAATGCAGAATGAGTCAGAGACAGAGTTTCACAGAGTTTATAAAGTGTCTCCAACTCAACAACTCACTAAACTGACACATTTGTTAAGGGAGTCTGGTGAGAGTTTGATCCATTTGGCCTGTTTTTGTGTCTTCTTCTTCTTCTTCTTCTTCTTCTGATTCTCTTGGCTCTGCAGTAAAACAGCTTAAATACACTGATTTAAACTTTGCTCTCTTGCAGCTGTAAATGTTTAATGAGAACTTAATGATGAGAAACAATAAAGTCTGGGCTGAGGAACATTTCCTTCACGAGGTCGTAAACAGCTGGAGGCAGCAGGTTGTAGACGTCCGTGATGCTTCACCACTGAAAGTCTTCTGGACATAAAACTGGTGAAGTAAAGAGCAGCAGTCACTTCATGACACTAACAGGCGTTTGTGTTTGGGAGGATTAAGCAGCTCGTTGTCGTAAAGAGGAGCATTTGTTGCAGTAATTAGCCGGGTGTCGTGACTCCCATTAGAGGCTTTCACCCTTCTCCACCCTCCTCCACCCTCCATCTCCAGCTCCTTTCAGCTCCTGACAAAAGGCTCCTCGACACCTCTGCACCGCTCCTCCTCCTCCTCCTCCTCCTCCTCCTCCTCCTCCTCCTCCTCCTCCTCCTCCTCCGGGGTCCATGGAGACGAGCTGTGGATGGACCGCCGTGTGATTTGTGTGTCTGTGAGACGAGTGAGAGTCACTCTGGGAATAAAGAAGCTTTCTGAGCTCGTAAAAAGTGTGAAGGAGATAAATGTTCCCAGAGGTCAGCACAGGAAATGCTTCTATTCTTATACCAATTCTGTGTCCTGTGGCGTCTCTCAGGTCCTGACTGTTGCTGCTTTTAATGTTGGAGATCAACAAATTCATACGGTTTGAACAAGATGATCAGATTATGGCAGTTTGAGGCTGTTCAGGCCACAACAGCACCAGACTCCCTTAACAAATGTGGTGATTTTAAGAGTTGTTGAGTTAAAACAAACTTTATAAACTCTGTGAAACTCTGTCTCTGACTCATTCTGCATCATTTGTTCCTTCTTGTAAATTCAGCAGCTGTTCTACATGAACTTCTTTCTGTCTTTGAGTAGAAACATGGAGTCTGTTTGTGATCGGATCAGAGGGAGTCTTTTGTTTTCTTGCAGTCTAATGAACAGTGACCTGGTGTAAAGGGCTTAGCTTAGCTTTAGCTTTAGCTTTCAGCTCTCCTTTGTGGGACTAAAACTACCATCCATATTTGTCTTGGCTCGCAGCCATCGGGCCGACAGTGTCTGTGTTGTTGAGCCGGCAGAAACACAGTCATCACCAGAGGCGGAGGAATCCTAAACTGGGCTTCGGGCTCTGTGCCTGTTTGTGGCGACGCTGGCGGTTCTGTGTGGAGAGAAACCACAGCCGTCCACAACACTGCCCCATTCATTCACACTGTGCTGGGGCTGAACTCACAGAGCGTGATGGGAACAGAAACAGCCGGCAACCAGACAATCATGAGAAAACTGAGAGGACTCAAATATAGAAAGACTGAAGGAACGTCTCAGAAATCCTGCAGCTTCACTCAGTGACGTCAGGAAGAGGTCTGATGAGCTGCTCAGGAAATTCACCAGTAATCTTTGGTCCACGCTCACGTTCAATGCAATATCCACGAAAAGATGAAGGATAATAATCAAGTGAAGATGTGTGAATGTGTGTGTGAGTGCTGGTCTCACCTGCAGCAGGTAGACGTCTCCGTGGGAGTTGCTCAGACAGAAGACGTGCTCCTTCTTGGGGTGTTCGGGGACGGCCTGGACGATGCTGTCGTCGGCCAGCAGGGCGTAGCGAGGAGAAAGCTCCTGATCGCCGCTCGTGTTTTTCCCGTAAGTCTCGTAGAACAGCAGAGTGCAGCCTGAGAGACACAACCAGCAGGAGTTAGCCCGACACTCCAGGAACCAGACATCACAACCTGATCTGAAGAGATGATATCTACACCCTCGACGTGCAGACGAGCTCGTGCTTCATCTTAATGAAGGGAGAAACATCGTCTCCTCAGATCAGGTTCTCTGTTTTAAATCAAGCCTCCAGCTGCTTCAGCTGTTCAGCAGAATGCTGTGAAGCTCCAGAACTGTTCTGTGGACTGACACCTGTCGCGGTGGCAGGAGATGATGACTGTTCCTTTAAGAGACACATCAACATGACATTTCTATTCTCTGGTATTCCTCAGGTTCGTTGGCGCCGTACCTTTCAGCGTGACCCAGAAGTGCCTCCACTTGCGGCGGGCCACCAGCTCCAGCTTCCGGTCCTTGTTGACGGTGATGAGAGCTTTGAAGGAGAGCCATCCGGCCCGTCGCACCACGCCCTGCTCCTTCTCAAACAGGACATCCAGCTGCTCGCCTCCACCCACCTCCACCTCCCCGTCCATCTCCTCCTCCCCCTCTTCCTCCTCCTCTTCCTCCTCATCCTCCCCGTCCCCCTCTGACGGCTCGGTCCGGTCGGCGGCGCTGCTGCAGCCCGTCTCCAGCTCCTGCATGAAGTTGTTGTAGACGTTCTGCCGCTGGGCGTCGCTGCTCTGGTTCAGGTTCAGGCTCCTGGACGAGCCACAGTGGAAGGATGGGAACTGGTTCTGGTTCTGGTTGTGGTTCTGGTTCGGAGTGTGGAGAGGGTTGGAGGACCACAGTGTGCTGCAGCCAGCCAGACCAGAGTCCAGTCCGCTGGTGAAGACGTCGCCGGCGTCGCTGCCGTACGGCTCCTGAGGAGGAATCAGACGGCAGGTTGGGTTTTAATCACTTTTATTAATGAACTTATTAACACGAGAAGGAAGAAATTCATCCTGAGGCCACGAGAGGGACAGAAACTTATCGCCTTTTGCCAGAATACAATGTTGATGGTTAACATTTTGTAAACCTTCGACACATTTACGTTAGCTGCAGTTTTAACATCTGATGGATACTTTAGAGAGATGTGAAGAACGGTCCAGCCGAGTTAGTGACGACGTCGGGACAAAGCTAAAACTAACATCGGCCAAGCCAGAGACCACTGTTCCAGACTGTGTTCCAACATTTGTAAGTGTGAAACCACTGGAGTTTTCATGTACACACCAGGTTTATACGACTGGACCTGCTTATTATACAGAATATGTATCATTATCACATCATGATTAACTCACAAATGATTAAATAGACAAATAATAACAATCTAAAATAAATATACAATATGTTAAAATTCTTAAATAATTAAATAAATAAGTTATTACTAATTATTGAAATAAAATGTTGATATGGTTCAAAAGCTTTTGAAAATAATTCAGTAAAATTCAAACTGAATTTAAACTGAATCTTTAGAAAAACGGAGGAAAATGAAAACATAATAAAAGTGTAAATGATCAATAAACTGTGTGACTGAAAAATGTTTCAGCTCTTATATTTTATATTTTATATCTTGATATTTGTTTTCTGTTCCTTCACTTCCTACAGGTCAGGTTGTATTTCTAACTCTGGCGCGGTCGGTGCTTCTCACCTGGATCCTCCTCTTCTTCCTGCTCAGACTTCCTGTCCAGTCGCTCAGCCGTCTGATTCGGCTCTTCAGGAAGTCTTTGCGGTTGTTCCCGGTGGTGGAGGTGGAGGTGGAGGTGGAGGAAGTGCTGGCGGGCTCGGCCCTTCGACAGGGCAGCGTGAGGGAGGAGTAGAGCTGCTCCACGCCTCCTCCTGACCCCTCCTCCTCCTGGATGACGTCATCGAGCAGCGCCGCGCAGGAGACGGCGGCCCCCTGCTGCAGGGAGGCGTCCGGTGCGGTGGGGAAGGCCGGCAGCGTGTTGTGGCTGGAGTAAACGTTGTCCAGCGAGGCGGAGGAGGGTGAAACCAGGCTGAAGTCTATCAGGTCCGGCTGCAGGATCACAGAGTCCCCGATGCCGCTGTCCTCCGTCCGCCCGGAGGAGCAGGTGTTGTAGCCCGCGGTGGAGGTGAAGGCGTTGCTCTCCGCGGCGGGGAAGAGGAGGCTGGAGGTGAATCCAGGCGAAATGTCCACCTGGGCTGAGAAGAAGGTGTTGTACCCGCTGCTGCTGGTGGCGGTCTCCTCTGTGCGGGTGGAGGAGTAGGTGGTGTACCCGCCGCTGACAAACACGTTGTCAGCGAGCTCGCCGCCGGTCCCCCACGGCGAGTCGTACCAGGAGCCGTCGGAGCTGAGCGAGCTGCCCTTGCTGGTGCGGAGGGAGGGCTCGACGGCGGGTGGAGACGTGGAGGTGGTGGCGGGGAGGCCGGCCAGCCCCTGAGGCTCCATGGGGACGACCCTGGAGTTGGTGAACTCCACCCTCATGCTGCCATCTTTGCTGAGCAGCACCTTAGGGCTGCCGCCGCTCTCACGATTGCTCCCCCCGCCGTTCTCCATGTAACTCCTGCCGCCGCCCTGCAGCCGCTCCCCCCGCGAGTACCTCTGAGGAGATCCGGCTCCCAGCTTGGATCCTCCTCTGGGCTCATAATGCCAGGAGGTGTACGGCGGGCCGGCGGCGTGCTGGTTCTGGTAGCTCCTCCCCCGGCTCCGGCTGCCTCCCTGACTGCTCCTCCACCAGCTGCGAGCTGACGGCACCTCCTCCCTCCTGGAGGAGAACCTGACTGTGCAGGAGGACTTGGCAGGAGAGACGAGGCTGCTGTGACTGTCTGTGTTTCCCATGGTTACCTGGAGGAGGATGACATCATCAACGTGGGACAGAAATTACAGAGAAGCTGCTGTTCTGCCCGTAACTGTGAACTCAGACTTCAGAATTAAATATTTACATTTAAAATAATAATAATGATAATAAAATAATTACATGTTTAACAGCATTAAAAGTCTCTGCTGTTAACAGGGCCTCGTTTACCTGCTCAGGGGCCTCAGGGGCCCCACTGCCCCCCCCCACCCCCCCCCCACCATACTGACTGCCTGTAATGAATAAGCCACCTGTTGAACTCAGTCAGAGTAACCGCTATCTACCTCTGACTGTAGCTGCTGTTAGCTCAGTTAGCCGGGACGTGTTGGTGTTGACACTGCTAGCACAGGAGCTTTGAACCCATGTGGTCTGGGGCTAACTGATTAGCATCAGCATGCTAACGTCAGCATTTATCTCTACAGTGCAATACATAGACGTCATAATGTTAAACTGTTAGTTCTTCACATGCTGTTGATTATTTTAATACACTGTCGACTAAAGTTTTTACATATAGCAACTTTAAATGTATTTAAATAAGAATCTAATTAAAATGTGTAATATTATATACAAGTGTTTATTCACACCTAGATTTAGTTTTGAGTTTAGTTTTAATAACCTTGTTGGACTGTTTGAATCGAGAACCAAAGATCTCGTTATGTGTGCATCATGCTAGTAGCGGCTGATGTTTAGTTTTCTCTTTTAAAGTAGAACAAATATCTAAAGCTTCACTGAGCTCAGGTGATGAAGGCCACGTGGTTTGGTTGAAGGACCTGGAAACGGCTTTGAGTTGAGGTCGTATTGTCGTGCTTCGTTTCCTGAAGTCAGGATTTATTGATTTGGATCCTCGTTAGCAACAAGCGATGGAGAAGCTCCACTCAGGAGGAACACCAACACGTACCCACATTATGTCTATCTTCTACCACAGAGTCAGGTGTGAGAGGCACAGCGGCTCGTATCTGCTCCTTCAGAGATGCTACAGGTGTGTTTGTTCACTGTGTGACTGACGTTAAACCTTTAATTCCTCTGCACACAACAGTTTGTTTCCCTGCGTTCGTTCTGAGACAGGAAGTGAGAAACAACCTCTCGATGTGGTCCGAGTGTTGAAGATGAAATGTAAAAACTGGACCGGTGCCATGCCTGAGTCTACCTGCAGCCAGTGATGTCACAGACACACCTGAGCATCACGCTGAGAGGTTACACATGATGATGTTCACATGAATCACGTTTTACAGCCTCGACTGATCCAATACAGCAAAACATGTACTTGTGTTTTGCTGCAGTACTTATATACTGTGAGTACTACTGAACTCGTCTTTGTGTTCAGGTGTCGGCACTTTGTCCCTCAGGTGTTTAAAACAGAAGCTACAGCTGCTGCCATCACACATCCTCCGTCTCTATGAGCTGAAGTCCTTCATGAGTTCTTTATCGTAACATCAGCCAGCGTCACTTCATCACATCGCAGAACAAACAGCAGCATGAACACACATCAGGTCAAAGGTCAAACATACAGACTAACTCTAACTGAGCCGTAGTGAAGTGAAGAGTTTTACCTGTTTGTTGGAGCTCAGCAGCTCCGTCCTGCTGCCTCCTCGCTCGCTCTCTCTCTCTGTACTGCTGAAGCTCGCTCTGTCGCCTCCAGCTGCTCGCTCGCTCTCTCTCTCTCTCTGTGTTTGTCTATGTCGCTCGCCCCCTTTCTTCACGCCGGCTCATCTGTTGGGGGAGAACAGAGGGAGGGAGGAGCTTCATGAGCCTCAGCACACAGACTTTACTTCTGTATAAACCTCCTCCTCCTCCTCCTCCTCTCCTCCCTCCTCCTCCTCCTCCTCCTCTCCCTCCCTCCTCCTCCTCCTCCTCCTCCTCCTCCTCCTCCTCCTCCTCCTCCTCCTCTTCCATGACGTCTCTGCTTCTTAAACCAGACCTCACTCTGTCCTCTGTTTATTTTGGGTTTTCTGGAATGTGAGGCGATTTTCTCCTGGTTTTCTCTCTTTCTGTTTCCTTAATGTCTTTTGGTTTTTTATCAGTCAGAGCGCTGAGGTCATCAGACAGCAGCTATTTTAAGAAACTCCAGGTGTTCAGCTTCATACGGAGACAGCAGCGCTAGAGACGACTACAGGTTTATAAATATTATATACGACGAGATGTTTAAAATTAAGCAATTAACACAAAAAATGTCAGAAGACAAAGCAAGAAGTTAGATCTCAGAAGATAAAAACTGGTCTCCTGCTTAAAACAGACAGGAACATGTTGATATGAGCTCGGAGTGAATGTTTGGGTCGGTTGGGGTCTGAATCTGCATCACTGGGTGTTTTTTGTTCTCCTTGATAAATCTTCTGTCGATCACATAATCATATTGTTATCTGACTGTTTCAGCAACACTACTTAAAACTACAACCTGAGGAGGGCGAGACAGGACGGCCACCAGAACCAGACCAACCTGTGGTGAACTCCATCAAGACAAGACGGAGTTAAAACACCCACAAGACTGAGACAAGTCCAAGACACAACAGTCTCAGTACCGAGACGAGTCCAGAACCAAGACTGAGACAAGTCAGACTCACAACACCCACAAGTCCAAAGCGTCAGGAGACTGAGAGAAGTCTGATGTCCTCAGACTCACTCTGGTATCAAAAGAAATTTGTCTTTAGTCAAAAAACTGATAACTGAAGATTTGGTCACTTTCATTATGGTGAAGACGTTTGTAGGTTTCACTGTGTTTGTGTCCTCAGAGTTGAGTGCAGAGCTTCATGACCTGCAGTCCGTCTTCCTGCCGGCTTTATTACATAAAGTCTAAACCACAACAAACACCAACACGCAGTCAGACGTCTCCTGCAGAACGATGAAGAGCTCTGAGGCTCATTTCCTGAGCGAGGTCAGAGGTCACGGGCAACTTGAGGTTCGGTGTGTTGGTACAGCGAGCTCAGGGAGGGCGAGGCCCATCCTGTCTCTGAGGGCCGAGCCCAGGAGGAAGCAGGAGCAGAGAGGAGCGCCGGCGGCAACACAATGCTCTGCTGACCTCGAATGCATCAGCGACCTCTGACCTCTGTCACTGAACCAAGGACTGCAATATCTGAGGAAGCTTAGAGAGATCCGGCTGAGACGAGGAGGGAAGAAGAGACTCGACCAGAACAGTTCACAGCTCGCGAAGCTTCTGACGTTACAACAAAACTACTGCACAACGTTTTTCCTTTAAGACGTGACGCTGAACGATGAGCGTCACAGCTGTTATTGGTTGTTGGAACAGAGCTAAAACGAGGAGCCGTGACATAAAACCTGTTGGACCAGCGTCCTCCTCAGTCCTCCTGTAAGCTCAGTTCTGATCCATAATATCAGAATATGTTAAGTTATTATTAGAGGGAAGAAAATCTGATGAATATGACTGAAATCTGTCGACCTAATCAGGTTATGAAACATTTAATCTCAGGTTATGATAACAGATGTCAGCATCAGAAAGTTGAACGTGGTGGAAACGGTCCGTGACCCCGCCCCCATGGCTCCGCCCCCGACTCCGCCCCTCCCCCCAGCCTCTCTGAATGGAGAAAGTCTGCCCTCCACTTTTGTTTGCTCGTCCCATCGGCCATCTGCCGGCTCGCAGGACGCCCCGCCACGGGCGACCCCTCCCATTCTTCAGGGACAAAGACCCTCCTCACCCCTCTCACCCTCAGCCTCCTCCCCCGGCAGGCGTGAGGCCGACATATTGAAGGAATTCATCAGATTCGAGTGAAAAGAATCTGATTAAAGTGCAGATCGAGGTTTGTATGGAGGAATGCCACCTGTTCACTGAGTGGACTTGATCATCGGATGCTTCTCAACATGACAATAAGTTCTGATTAAATCCACCATCTCGGCTTCATGTTCATGCTGTTGACACAAAGATAACTACTGAACTTCTACACAAAAAAATTAAACAACCATTTCAAATTTTTGTTTCACCAATGAAAAGTGTGAAGCTAAAACCGGTTCTCTGATTTCTGCAATTAAAACTGAGACTGAAACTGAATAGAGAGTAAAGTGAAAACCAGCTGCAGCCGACCGGTCCACCAGTTTCCTCCGGCAGCCAGGATCATATCAACAATATCACATTCAGTAAAACATTTAACAATCTGTGTCAGTACAATCTGATGAATGTTGGAATGAATTCATCTTCAATCGTCCGACAGTTGGACAGGAAGCAGCGACACGAACACGCAGGCAGCACGAACACATTAAAGCTGAGCTGCTGCGTCGCTAACGTTAGCGCAACACGTGGACTCAGCTCAGGATTGACTTTAAATCTTCCTCTAGAGCGAGTCGCTTCAGTGAGAGGATGCTAATGCTAATGCTAGGTGGGCGGAGATGACAGACAGGCAGCAGGTCAGAGTTTATAATGAGCGTCGGTCCCTGCAGTCACATGACACCTGTAACCATGGTAACAGCACACAACTAAGATGGAGACAGCCGCAGAACAAAAACTACACTAACATGACTTTGACTTGGTCAAAATCCACAAAGAACTAATTAACAACACCTGGAAAAATGCTAAATATGTTTGAAATAATCAAAATGCAAACAGATAATTCAAGGGAAAATATCAAAGAATCAAAGATTTGAGCAGAAAACGAGCTGCAGGAGTCTAAATTCAGCAAAGACTCCCACAGACGGACTCGTGTTGGTCTGTGTTTGTTTCTTCTCTCGGTGTAATGAAGCTTTTGTGTCGAGGCTGCGAGGACGCAGGAAACAGGAAGTCCAGATCGGCAGTGAAAAGCAGGAAACCGAAACACCTCCTGCAGCAGCAGATACACACACACACACACACACACACACACACACACACACACACACACACACACACACACACACACACACTTCTACACTGGTCCTGTCTTAACAGACAAATATGATTTCATCGTCAATCAATTCAGGGTTTGGTTTATAAAATGTAAAGAATCCGTCCTGATCCGATCACAAGCGGATGGCTCTGCGTGCAGATAAACCCGTCCATCACTGGGACAAACAGACACAAAGACAGAAAGAAGTTCATGTAGAACAGCTGCAGAATTTACAAGAAGGCTCCAATGGTTTAGAATTTGTCGTAGCCGTTTCACAAAGTTTGTTAAGTCTCTCCTCATGAAACAACTCTTAAAATCACTACATTGTTGAGGGAGTCTGGTGTTATACGAGGATGTCTCTGAGTCACAGTCCAGCAGCAGGATGTGGTTTTGCCGTTGGGATGAGCCAGAACGCTGCTCCGCTTCCAAACTCCACACTGACGGGTTCAGACGACGCACTGACACAAAAATGCTGTTAATTGTGGTGTGATTTAAAATATGTAACACCGCCCTGACAGTTACCATGGAGCTGCACCGACCGACACACCCTCAGGTCAGCACACAGACACACTGATGAAGGTGTGTTCATCAAGCAATCCAGAAAGTAGATTCAAGTAGTTCTGGTACTGGTGCCAGTAACATTAACCTCCCAAAAACCAAAGATTGTGCAGCTGCAGTAAACTGACTGGACTGCAGGTGAGTTCTGCCTTTACTCTGACTGGAGAGACAGTAAACTCTGCACACACACAGCGTTTTCTTTTCTTTCTGATCAACAGACGACCTCTTCAAGTCCAAGGTGACGTCTCCAGTCTGAAGAAATTCAGTTAATCACTAACTAAGTGCAGCAGTGAAATGTTCTGGATGAACATGAGAAACTGGACTGATCCAGAAACAAGATGTTGATGTGGATCAGAAAGACTCTCTCCTCTGGTTTCAGACTGAATCATTTTCCCTTGTTGAACTTTTTCTTTGGGATTAATTGTGCAGCAGCAGCAGCAGCGGGGGAGGGGAGGGGTTGTGTTGTGTTTTTGGAGCAAACTGAGCGCTCCACCTCCCCATGGGAACAGCTTCGATAAGGAGCAGGGTGGTGCTGGTGGTGGTGGGGGTGCTGGAGCCAGCAGCCACTTTCCCCCCATCAGAGGAAGTGTGCCTGGGCTGGGGGGGCGGCTGGGGTCTGTTTCCTGTCCCGGCTGACTGGGGTCCTTGTCCTGGCACGGCGGGCAGACGGGCGGGGCCCCCGGACTCAGGTGGGGCCGAGTGTTGGGTTTGGTGTGGTCGCTGCAGCTGCTTCCTCCTCTGGAGAGCCTCAAACATCCAGAAGGAGAGAAGAAGAAGCAGCAGGCAGAAACACTGGGATCACTGCAGCCGGTCCAAGATGACCAACAGCAGACGGTCCTGACAGCTCAGAGAGCCGACGAGAGGCAGCCGCTATCTTAACTGAGTCGCACCGTCCACTTTGTTCTGATGCTGCTCTGCTGGAGTGAAGCTGCTCTGCCGGAGTGAAGCTGCTCTGCTGGAGTGAAGCTGCTCTGCTGGAGTGAAGCTGCTCTGCTGGAGTAGAGCTGCTCTGCTGGAGTGAAGCTGCTCTGCTGGAGTGGAGCTGCTCTGCCGGAGTGAAGCTGCTCTGCCGGAGTAAAGCTGCTCTGCTGGAGTGAAGCTGCTCTGCCGGAGTGAAGCTGCTCTGCCGGAGTGAAGCTGCTCTGCCGGAGTAAAGCTGCTCTGCCGGAGTGAAGCTGCTCTGCCGGAGTGAAGCTGCTCTGCCGGAGTGAAGCTGCTCTGCTGGAGTAAAGCTGCTCTGCCGGAGTGAAGCTGCTCTGCCGGAGTGAAGCTGCTCTGCCGGAGTAAAGCTGCTCTGCCGGAGTAAAGCTGCTCTGCCGGAGTGAAGCTGCTCTGCTGGAGTAGAGCTGCTGCATGTTCAACACGTTCTCACTCATCAAACACAGCAGCTCAGTCTGTGGCTGCAGGCTTCCAACTACAACTACGTTACTTATGTACCTTCACTCACATCGTTTACAGAACTGACGAGAGTTACTTTACTGTCATGACACTTAAGGCTCGAGGCCGTTTTGTCATCCAGCGCACAAAAACCAGTGGGTTAGAAAACGCTGTGTTTGGTCTTCATACCTGGTTCTGTCTCCACAAACACGGCTGGAAAACGTCCCGACAACTTGTTAAAAATATCCAGTGGTTTCACGCTGACAAATGTTGACACGCTATCTCGAACAGTGGTCTCTGTCTTAGCAGCCATGCAGTCGTCTCAACATGGAAGTCAGTTCATACACATGCAGTGTGAACGTGATATGATGTCTGTGGTTAAATGTTACATGGCGACATTTAATTCTGACGACTGGGCTGAAGAAACAGATTACTGAAGGATGAGGGATTTAACAGGCCGACACAGCGATAACACACTTTTGTCTGAATGCTGTGCACATCGTCCCTCCACCCCCATCATCCTCCTCAGGTCTCCCAGCAGGCCGTTCAGCTGCTGTGATGGATCGAGTCTCCGCTCTAATCGACGGTTAATTGAATGAAGTGTCTGTGGGTGTCGTGGAGGCTGACGGACTGAGGCGCTGCTGCAGAGTCTAATCAGGTTTGATGGCAGCTCAAATGCAGTTTGGTTTAAGCAGCAGGAGGTTATCTGCAGCTCACTGTCAATAAGCAGAGTTAGTCCTCAGCGGGTCGTCCTCTTCATCCCGTTTGTGTTTTTACACCTCTGTTCTTACACGTCGGTCACATCGTCTTAATTTAATCTTTCTGGTTATATAAAAAAAATACATTTAAATTCCATTCATCCGACGTTTTACACCACCATCCTGAGATAACTGAGATGATGGACTCAGTGTTTAAAGCTCCTTTTGTCTCAAACTCCAGTATTTTCTCTCTTTTAGCTCTGTTTTTGGTCTCCACCACCTCCTGAGGGAAATATCCGTCTCTTTAGCTGCTAAATGCTCGACTATGTTCACCAGCTAGTCTCTAACTGTGTCTGTGGTGATCAGCGGATTTGCTTCTCTGAAAACGACTCCATGAGAGCAGAAAACAATGAGCTGAAACTCACTATGAGCTGCAGATTCATCACTGCAAGCAGCCCCACCGTCATTTTATACACTGGTAGTATAACAAATATTGATTATAGATCCTTAACCTGACAGCATTTTGACACCGAGTCTGAATCGATCTTTGTGCTTCTGTCGCTTCTTTCACACCTAATGTGCAGTTTTTGTTGCGGTTTCTTTTCGGGAATAAGATTTTGACTGAATCTGTCTCTGTGTAATGATTGATAAAGTAAAAATCTTATTTGGTTGATGACAACAGAAGATGAGGGACAATGACAGCAGCAAAGATTCAGTGTCTCTGTAATCAAATAAAACTTGATGATCAAACATAAAACCATCACCGTAAAAAACAGAGGCTTATGGACAACAAGTAGGAAAATTAAAGTATTACCATCACAGCTGGAGCTCAATCACGACTGTTTACAACAAAGACAACCATTTAACATCAAACTTGGTGCTGTATTGGTGCTGAAATTAATGGACACATAATTTCCACTTTCTGACTAAACAACGCAAGCTTTTCTGGAAACATGCTTCCAGGACTCAGGAGGCATTTAAACCGAGTCAAGGTTTTCAAACCACATTGTGGGGACTCCCTGGGGCCCCTCAGAAACCCCTGGAGACCCCACGTCCTCAGTGAGGGGGACCACGACACTAAACGATCTTAATGATCCGAAGCATAACAACATTTGTCACTGCGACAAACTTCACTGAGCTCTGAAATCCAACCAGACAACTGTGAGCTTCTCTGTGACGTGTGTGTGTGTGTGTGTGTGTGTGTGTGTGTGTGTGTGTGTGTGTGTGTGTGTGTGTGTGTGTCCTCCTTTGTCCTCTGGCAGAGACAGAAAGAGGCTGGACAAAGCAGTGACGAGTGCCCGGCGTCGGTCCTTTCACTCAGCCTCCAGATGCTGCTGCAGCGAGGCCCTGTGGCCCCCAGAACATCCATCAAATCACGAGAAGAGCTACATGCTAACTGTGACACCAACAAAGAAGAACAGGAGGGTCTGATACTGAACGTGTCACCGACACAACTGATGGAACTATAAAATAACTATAAAAATAAGATGTAAACACCAAATCCAGATGGAGGACAGCGCTGGTTTTGTCCTTTTGGGGACAAGAGTGACAGAAAACAGTTTCTGACATGTTAATGGAAGGAGAGTTCAAATGGAAGTATGCAAGATGAACAAGATTAATAAGATTAATAAAATAAAAAGTTAGTACGATTTAGAAGAGTTTCACAAAAAAGTGGAAAAGTTTGTTCTTTGTGAAATAATGATGTGCACTCAAACGCCAACGTTGTGAAAACTGATCCACAAAAAGTTGTTAGTTGGGTGGTTGGTTGTTGGGTGGTTGGTTTGGTTGGTTGTTGGGTGGTTGGTTGTTAGTTGGGTGGTTGGTTTGGTTGGTTGTTGGGTGGTTGGTTGTTAGTTGGGTGGTTGGTTTGGTTGGTTGTTGGGTGGTTGGTTGTTAGTTGGGTGGTTGGTTTGGTTGGTTGTTGGGTGGTTGGTTGTTAGTTGGGTGGTTGGTTGTTGGTTGTTAGTTGGGTGGTTGGTTTGGTTGGTTGTTGGGTGGTTGGTTGTTAGTTGGGTGGTTGGTTTGGTTGGTTGTTGGGTGGTTGGTTGTTAGTTGGGTGGTTGGTTTGGTTGGTTGTTGGATGGTTGGTTGTTAGTTGGGTGGTTGGTTTGGTTGGTTGTTGGGTGGTTGGTTGTTAGTTGGGTGGTTGGTTTGGTTGGTTGTTGGATGGTTGGTTGTTAGTTGGGTGGTTGGTTTGGTTGGTTGTTGGATGGTTGGTTGTTAGTTGGGTGGTTGGTTTGGTTGGTTGTTGGGTGGTTGGTTGTTAGTTGGGTGGTTGGTTTGGTTGGTTGTTGGGTGGTTGGTTGTTAGTTGGGTGGTTGGTTTGGTTGGTTGTTGGGTGGTTGGTTGTTGGGTGGTTGGTTGTTAGTTGGGTGGTTGGTTTGGTTGGTTGTTGGGTGGTTGGTTGTTAGTTGGGTGGTTGGTTTGGTTGGTTGTTGGGTGGTTGTTGGTTGGTTGTTGGGTGGTTATAGCTGTTGGAATGTTCAGAAGACAGGATTGTGACTCAGGACCATGGACGTTTGTATTGCAGTTTGGTCTCAGAATTGTTACACCTTCATGTTCAGGAGGTTTTTGTGTCTGATCTGTATCTGGACACATGTTGATCAGTAAGTCTGGAGCCTCCATGACTAAAGAACTTCTGTCAGTTTCTGGAGCCTCCCACTGAAAAACACTCAACACACTGATGGTCCTTCACGGCTGACTGAAGCTAAATGTTTCCATTAAAGCAACATGTGCTGTTTTCTTCTGAGATAAAAGTCCGACTGAAAGGAGACGACAAACAGTGAATAATGATGTCGGAGGATAAAAGGAGCAGCAGAGATCTGAGCCCAGAGGACGAGACCTGATGGAATCAACAACAACTCATCTACGTTTCAATCCACGGATCAACACAGTATTCTGCAGGACTCAGCGGTTCAGTCGGACCACAGAGGAAACAGAGTCTGAACGAGCTCGAACTGATCCGTTGTTTTAGTAACAGAACATTTAAAGGTTTCTGCTCAGACTTTCAGAGGAACACGAACACCTCAGCTCTGAAATCTGAACACGCCTCTGAGCTTTTTTCTGACAGACAAACAGAACACTGGTTTGTTGAATGTTTCTCTGCTGCTTTTCTGTTAATGGTCTTTTTTTCTTCAGTTTCTTGCTTTTCTCTGAGGTTTGTGCTCTGAAGGCAGTTGTCTGTTTATCAGCAGTCTGTAGTTTGTGGCTGCTTCTGATTGGACAACAAGCCTTCGAGTGCGGTTGACTCCCGAGCTCGGCCTGACATTGTTTCACTGTTACGTCAAACATCATATCTGATCGGAGGGATTGCCAAAACCACAAAAATAGGATGAAAACCTCCTGACCTTTAGTTTCAGTGCAGACGGCGTGTCTGCAGAAACAGAAGGGAGCTTTAAATGTGTCACATGACGTCCTCTACAAATCAGAACTGACTCAATCACCTTGTTTCTTCTCTTCTCTCTCGTCCTGTAGCTGTTTCATGAGAACAAAGTTTCTTTTGTTGTCCTGAAAACCTGATTAAAGTTTAAAGTTCATGTCAGAGATGCAAACACAAGAGAAAGGCTGATTCGTTTGGCAGCAGGTTAACACTCGCTGATCGGTTTGGACCTGCAGCCGCCAAGCCTCAGAGGAATGTGAAAGCTTGTTCAGTGAACTCACTGAGGTGAACAAAGTATTTCAAAGACAAACTGAGCAGCAGTTGTTGTTTGTGGGCTGAGCGCTCGAGCAGAGTCGTGGAAATGATCCTGATCGGACCGAGCAGCCGGACTGAGGCTGAGAAAACACCTCTGACACGACGAAGACCAAAGAGAGGCCGACGGGGATTCTGCTGAGACGACAACGATGGTTCATCACAGCTCACAGCTTCGTTGTTCAGACATTTGTTCAGAAAAGTTCATCAGGAAATTAAATGTTTGACCGAAGCCGACTCATTAAAGGATGTTTGTAATGTTGAGATCTGACTGTCGGCTTCCAGCCAAACCGTCCTGGAGACAAACTGCTGCAACATCTGGCTGCTGCTGCAGGAATTTCCCACCCTGGTTGTAAACAACATGACGTCAACACACACACACACGTTTCCTCTGAGCTGTGTTTGAACGGTCAAACATCCCGTCACACACTTCCTGTCCTGCTGTCACTGTACAGAAACGACGACCTCAGAGCTTTTTTATCCCCCAAACAGGAAACACGAAGTCCAACAAGAGTTTCCACATGTGAGGGACGCAGCTGGAACAAAGTCACAGCTGGATCCTTCATGAACCCTCCAGGTTTGAGATGAGTTCCCTTCCTTCAGTTTCACTCTGTTTCAATGAAATCTAACAAGTGGAACTTTGTCTTGAGAGCCGCTGTCACATAAAAGCATACCAGCCACGTTAAACTGAGCCGCCCTGTTGTCTTACATAAGAGGGCGAGAGTCAGCAGAAACCACAGCAAAGCCCCGGACGAATTCTCCTCTGATTACACAACAGAGAATCTGAGAGGAGCAACCGCCGCGAGGAAGAGATGGAACAAAGTGATCGATGCTGGAAACATGACAGAAACATCAGACGTGTCAGAAACCAGAGTGAAGTTCTCATCTGAAGGAGGGTTAGCTCCCTCGCTGCTGCTGCAGGCAGCACGCTGCAGGCAGCACGCTGCAGGCAGCACGCTGCAGGCAGCACGCTGCAGGCAGCACGCTGCAGGCAGCACGCCGCTGCAGGCAGCACGCCGCCGCAGGCCGCTGCAGGCAGCACGCCGCTGCAGGCCGCTGCAGGCAGCACGCCGCCGCAGGCCGCTGCAGGCAGCACGCTGCAGGCAGCACGCCGCCGCAGGCAGCACGCCGCCGCACGCCGCTGCAGGCAGCACGCTGCAGGCAGCACGCCGCTGCAGGCAGCACGCCGCTGCAGGCAGCACGCCGCTGCAGGCAGCACGCCGCTGCAGGCAGCACGCCGCCGCATGCCGCTGCAGGCAGCACGCCGCCGCATGTCGCTGCAGGCTGAGCTCTGTCAGCAGCTCTGTCCTGCAGCTCAGATGCTGCTGTTCTGGATAGTGTTTCAACATTTTGAAGCGTGAAACCACTGAACATCTCTGACGACATCAGGACAATTTACACTGTGTTCTTTACCGAACCCTGATCCTGACCAAGTGGTTTTTAGTGCCGGAACCAAACCGGACCATGAACACAGAGGTGTCACAACAGAGAACTGAACATGACAACATTTAATCTGCCGACTGGACAAAATGTTGACTCAGTTTTTAGCATCTGACAGGATCAACGTGAGTTATGATCCTGAAATCGTCTGATATGAGTCGTAGAAACTCACAGAAACAATAAAAACAAACTGCAGCTGTGGTTTCTGCAGCTCAGCATCTCTGACTGTTTCCACTGCAGAGCTGTTTGGTGAAGCTTCAAGTGTACCGTTACCAAGACCCAGTGGAAAAAGTGCCCGAGCAGAGCCAGCACCACGACAACACGCTGCACTAAAGTGATGGAAACAAAAACCTCAACGTATCAGGAGGGATTTTCCCCCCGAAGGAATCAAAGCTGGAGGGACGGATGGATGGAAAGATGTGCCGGGATGTGGGAAACAGGAAAACTGGATATGTTCTCCAATCTGAACAAATCCAGCTCAGTCTGAGCATTTTTATGAACAATCAGACAGAAATGTGCCGCAGAGAAACGAGCAGAAGGGAAGTTTTCACCCTGCAGGAGCCGATCTGAAGGAAGGAGGACGGATCCAACTCTGAAGTTCTGTTCTGACGACGCTGGACGTGTCTTTTGTTTCTCGCACACACGTTAACGACTCGTGCCACACAAGTTCACTTGTACGACTGTGGACAGGGAGGGCGAGCGAGGGGCTTTATCATGATGTGGGAAACAGAGAGAAAGTATTATGTGAGTAATTGGAAGCAGCTGCTGAGGGAAACACTGATCCTGGTGGGTTTGGACCAGCAGCAGGGTGACGTAACACACACACACACACACACACACAAACACACACACCAGTCGAGGCTCACAGTACAGGAGTATCGGGCAGATTTAACCAGGACTCGTCTTCCTAACAACACAGGACAGCTCTGGTCCAAGTTAGACTCAGATGCTCTGTTGATGTGAGTCGTTCCCTGATCGGGTCGTAAACCTCCTGAACTGCTCCCACTGCAGCTGACAGGGTTTCCAAACGATGGCAAACAATCCCTCACCCTTGAGGCTAAAGTTAGCTAGCGTGCTACTGTTGACAGACAACAGCTGATGGTTAAGTCTCACCTCCAGCTCTCAGGAAAAGACAACACATCCCTGACCATAATCAGGAAAACCTGCCGTGTGTGACGAGTGTTTATTGTCAGCTGTTGCAGTGTGAGCATGTTGGAGAGAAGATTCTCCTGAAGAACTACTGTGATGATGCTCCACGCTGGACACAACCACCTTTAAAAACAGTTAGGACTAAAAGGTAGCAGTACCATTGGAAATCATAGGGGGCAGTGCAGCCGGTCGCTCAGGAGACACCACAGGACACGAGGAAGACGTGGACATCCAGTCTGGAAAAGGACATACAATGACCTCACAGCACATCTTCAACACGTCCTCCACCTCCTCCAAGGTCACCGTGTTTGAAACTCTCGACTCAGAGCTGCCCTCTGCTGGATGTATTGATTAACATCCCGGCCAACGTAAAGGACGCTCGGAGGTACGTGAGCAGATCTGGTTGGTTGGTTTGAGACAGACGGATCTGTTTTGTACGTAAAACGAACAGATACAGACTACCGCCTCCTGCTCGTACAGAGTTATTCTCTCATGAAGAAGGAGCTGATTGGCTGTCGGCTGTCGTCTTTGCGATGCGTTCAAGTGCAGGTTGTCTGCTCAGACGCAGGAGACGTGAGGCGACGTCACAGTCGACCTTCACCAGTCCTTTGACGTCTGTGTGAAGCTTTAGAGAAGCAGCAGAGTCTCGTAGTGTCCAGCTGGATTTCCACGAATCAGACGCAGCCTCATGGCAGCTGAGGTTCTCCAAACATTTCATGGTCATGTTGAGCTTTTTCCACCACCGTCTGCAGAATGCCCCCTCACCCCCCTCCCCCCTCTCCTCACCCTCCAACATGCTAACCAAAGCCTTTCAGTCCTGTGGACAGACGACTCCTGAAATTACAGCTGCAGGCACCAAACAAACCTCATCATGATGAGCTGTACGTTTACAGTTTCCTTCATCCTCAGAGGAATCGAAGCACGATGAACGTGTGTGTGTGTGTGTGTGTGTGTGTGTGTGTGTGTGTGTGTGTGTGGTTCTGATGTCGTCTCATTCGCTGGGAGATTATTCAGACGCTTCCTCGAGTTATTTGGAGAAAATATTTGCTGAATTACAGAAAGAAAACTGCGTCTGTTGTCGTGATGTTTCTGCTGCTACAAACCTGCTTCATTAAAGACATTTTAAGCCTCATTTACACCTGAACTGATTTAAATCTGAGGTGTGTGGAGTCTTTAAATGTGGCAGTGAGTTCTGCCTGCAGCTCAGCTGAGTCCACAACAACCCCGTCCAAACCACAAAGTGGGGGAAAAAAGCAACGGCAGTGGGTTTTGCCAAGAACAGTGTTGGCCTTGTTAAACTTGGGTTAAGGTATGCTCCCCGACAGCTCCGTCCACTTCCTGTGTTGATGCTGAGGACCGTGCAGCTCAAAGAGGCTTTAATTCACCTGCACGTCAGTCTGAACTCAGAAGAAGAAGAAGAAGAAGAAGAAGAAGCAAAACCAGACGAGGCGTCTGGTTCTTCTTCTTCTTCTTCTTCTTCTTCTTCGAGATCTTTTGACAGTCGCATCCTCAGCCATCGCTGAGAGAAAAACAAGAAGTCTTCATGAATTCTTCTGCTTCGACATCTTCTGAAAAGATGTTTTCACGTCTCACTCAGTGCATCAACTCAACCACCTCCAACAAACACAAGAACATTTTTATGCAAACCTGAAAGTGTTCTGATGAAAATTGTAACTTTCCCTCCAAACTTTTCTACAGCTGAGCGTCCTGACAGCTGCAGCGATCAGCTCTCTGCTCATCAGGAAACAACCACCGACTGGGAACGCAGCTTATCACAGCTTCCACTTGTGGCGACCTCTGGTGGTCGTAGCAGTTATCACAGCAGCAAAGGAGGAAGTCAGGTGAAGAATTCACGCTGCCCTCCAGGCCACGTCTGGTTAAAGCTGCTGTCAGTGCCGTTAAACAAGATGAAGTTCTCAGACCGGACCACCTCTTTAAGTTCTCCGTCCTGAGTGGATGAAGTGAGCAGGGATACCAGAGGATGTCAGGAGGAGAGACGTGTAACGGACCAAACACTCTGAAACACCTTCTGTTGCAGGTAAAGGGCTATTTAATCGTTTTTTTAATAAGAAAATATCACTTACTGCAGCTTTAATTACAGTGTTAATATAATCTGCACTGAGCGGAGGACAGGAGGGAACCTGAAGTCGACGCTGAGTTAACTTTCTAAAATATCTAAGTTACGTCTCGAGCAAAACGTAACTTCCGTTACTTACGTAACGTAGGAACATTTGTAAACAAAACTACAGAACTAACCGACTTATTTTAACACAAACAAGAACTATTAATTACGTAATGTGAGAGAAGACGTGATGAAACAAGCGTACTCGTCTCGCTTCAAGTCAAAAAATGTCTACACTTAAAGTGAAGACACGATCATCTCGAGAGCGTTTCAGTGGCGTCTGTCTGTTCCACATGACTCAACAAACCGACAGTCAGACATCAAACTCTGATCGTGTCTCTGTCCTCTTCAACACGCCTGCTGGTCTCTGACCTGAGACCAGCGCTGTGGTGTAAATGTGACCTCCAGCTCGGCCCGGCCCATAATGAAATTCCATCGTGTTGAAAATGAGATCCAATTAGCTTAATTAGCCAGAAGCTGTTTCACTTTGTGCTGTAATTGAGTTCAGCTCTGCTGAGTCCGATCCTATCAAACACAAACAAAGAGTCTTCATTGTCGGATCAGTCGGCTTAAAGACGGAGCGGCCCGGCCCGGCCCGGTCTATCGCCTGTTTCCATCTCGCAGAAAGCTGCGAGCTCACGCGACAACATGGAGCTTAATTAGGTAGAAAATCCACCGCACATTCCTGCTGAACACAGACGCCCTTCTTCTTCTTCTGCTGCCACCGGACCACCGGGCCGCCTGCCCGCCGTGACGAGAGGAAAAACTGCTGCTGGCTTCACCTCCACTGTGTGTGTGTGTGTGTGTGTGTGTGTGTGTGTGTGTGTTTGCACAGCTGACGTTCTGTCAGGTGTTTCATTGTATTCAGATTAATAGCTGCTGTTTACTTTTTCAGTTCACCTTCAGTTTGGTGTCAGTGGAGGAAACAGAACCAGAACAACATTTAGAAACAGCTTTTTGGCCTTAATTCTGACCGTAACAGCTGACGGTGTCATTTTTAAGAAATTGACAGCATTACCGCTCTGGAACTACAGATGGCGGACGGTTGTGGTTTCCTTTTTTTTGACACTTTGTGAGTTTATTTTGTTCATTGATGACACGAAGGCTGTCAGAGTGGTATCAGTCGACAGGACGAGTGGGGCTAGCTGGTTAGCATGCTAACTTCAGTAGACACCTCTGCACCACAGGACAAAGACGTCTTTGACATCAACACTGTTGTCCCTCCACACTCTGATGATGTTAGTTCAGTTTCTGATGAGCACACATCGTGCTGCTCCTTTCAGTAAACTGACCCCGGAGCAGCTCAGACTCTCATTATCTCACAGCAGAGACTAACGAGCTGCTCTCAGTGCTCATCAGCACGCTGTTGAACTGTGAGGAGACATCTGGAGAGCCAACGCTCGGCCGGCGGAGCGTCTCCTCTCACCGAGGCCCAACAAAGAGACGAGGCGACTCTGCTCTGCCACATGTCACGGAGCTGCTCCTCTTATTGATCGCAGGGAAAACAAATCCCGCCTCACTTTAAACATTGATTTCCTTCATTCTTTGCTTTCTATGAGAGATGATCAATCATTCATTTCTGACGTTACATTATCTAAACTTCACTTTCTGTCTGTGGCTCCTTAAAACAAAGCAGTGTAGTTTCAGTCGTGATCATTTAAAGGGGCAGTTCAACCAAAACTTTTAATTCCATCATTATTTACTTTGCAGTGTCGTCGTCCACAGAACAGTTCTGGAGCTTCACAGTAAAACAGAGCTGCAGCGTTCTGCTGAACAGCTGAAGTATCTGGAGACTCGATTTAAAACAGAGAAACAACAACAAAAAAAGCACCAAGATCCCAAATTGCTCTGAAAAGCTGACCAACATGAAGGAAAGAGTTTGGCTTCAGGTTTCCTCTCAGTGTTTGTTTTTGCAGTAAAATCGTGTCCAAACCTTCGGCTGAGTTCATTTTCTTCACAGTAACAACAGTGACGTGACGGTGGGCCGGGCTGGACCGCTGCTCAAAGCAAACAAGGACACAGACGAGCAGTGTCGGACCTGCCGGGGCGTTCTCCACCTGAGCCGCTCACTTTACAACACAAACACCCGGGTCAAACCACAGCAGAGAGCAGAGAGGTGAAGCGTGGTCAGTAGGCCAGACAGAAAACCTCAGCATCTGCTTGTGTCAGAAACAAATACTGAGTTTCTCCGTTTTAGCATCCACAGAAATATTCTGCTGTCCGATCAGACATCAGGCTACACTGCAGGTAACCATAGCAACAGGTAGGATGGGCTGCTTCAGTCCGACCCGGACGGCAGAGTAAACTGTTGGCAGTTCACATCCCTGCGATTCATTACTTTAAATGACCTGACTTGCATGTCATTAGGTGGAGGAGATGGTTGTCTTGAACAGTGGTCTCTGGCTTGGCAACCGTCAAACCAGAGACCACTGTTCAAGACAGTGTTTTAACATGTTTAAGCGTGAAACCACTGAATCCTTTTAAGAAGACCTCAGGACGATTCGTGTCTAACGGAGGTCATTAAGGCGTCGTTATGGTTTCAGGCCCGTCCTGATGCTACGACATGAAATGATACTCGACACAAACAACGCATGAAGGGAAAGTGTCCACATACTTTAGGCCACTGTGGCATCTCAAACAATGCAGGCTGTGTGTGTGTGTGTGTGTGTGTGTGTGTGTGTGTGTGTGTGTGTGTGTGTGTGTGTGTGTGTTGGGGCTTCAGGTCTTGAACCCTCCTCCCTGGAGGTTTTCGGGCTCTGCAGGACTCCACTTAGCTTTTAATAAGTCTGCTCTTTACTCAGCCACACACACACACACACACACACACACACACACACACACACACACACACACACACACTATAACAAAGGCACCACGGGGCCTGCTGGAGGTTATTTAACAGGGTTTCCCCCTAATAGAGACGCAGCTGCTGGATTTTTTCATGATCTGATTCCTGCTGAGAGTTTCAGAGAAACACTGTCGAAGTCACAGCTAATAAAAATCATTGGACACAAAAATTCAATAATGAGTCTAAATTTGCGGCAGATGAGACTTTACTGATTCAGATCTGGAAAAATTCTACTGGAGAAATTCCTACAGATGGCTTGGTGAATTATCTCAGAATCTTACGAGCTGAAAAAATGCAACGTTTGTCCTGATGGTGGCGCTGAAGGGAAAGATCAGAGTCATTAAACTGTTCAGGGTTCATCTTCTGGAGAGCAGGAATGTGATCAGGACTGAATATGATCAACCTACTCATTATCTTCAAGGATGTTGTGGTGGAGACGGGTCTCTGTAAAGACGTGGTGGAGACAGGTCTCTGTAAAGACGTGGTGGAGACAGGCCTCTGTAAAGATGTGGTGGAGACGGGTCTCTGTAAAGACGTGGTGGGGACAGGTCTCTGTAAGGACGTGGTGGAGACAGGTCTCTGTAAAGACGTGGTGGAGACAGGTCTCTGTAAGGACGTGGTGGAGACAGGTCTCTGTAAAGACGTGGTGGAGACAGGTCTCTGTAATGGTGTGGGCACAACATACTCTGATTTCACGTTGTCCCGCCAGCCTGAGTCCTATCTGTCCACTTTCCTTTCCCGTGTCCAGACATTAGCCAGGAGCATCTTTAAACCAAGCTGGATTAGCATGAAGGTTATTCCGGCTCCGGTCCAGCTGCTCAGGATGGTCGAGTGACGCTGCGGGCCGCGATGATCTCACAGTCAGTATTTCTGTTGCTCTAGCTGCTACGTTAAGCTCTTGAGGAGCCGTCTGTCACTTCTCCTGCTAGTCATCAGATCTAAACCACGGCTGCAGCTGCATGCAGAGCCTCAAAGGATGCTGATTGGTTCAACCACTGTGTTCAGAACCTAGTGAGCTTGTAGCCTGGCAATATAGATTTGCAAGATCACATGAATATGCAAATCCAGCTGCCTCACGAGGTAATGTGACACCAGATAAAGAACTTTAACCTCAGTACAGAAACTTAAAGACAAAACAAGTTAGTAAGAAGTCAAGAAACCGACGGACAGCTCAGCTCCATCACAACGTTCATAAACAGTTAATACATTTATAACCAGTGACAGAACCAGTGAATGATCCGGTGCTGATGTGTCCTCACGTGTCCACAAATACATCAGAACAGGAAACGTGTCGGTCCTGCAGCAGGTTTCATTCAGAGAACAGCGGCTGAAGGAGAACATGTCCTCTCTCTGTTCGCGTTACGTAAACAGCGTCGGTCTGCCAACAGAAACAAACCAGCGGGGCTCCACAGAACCTTCCCCGCAGACGTCCTGAGGATGTAAAGAATCTACGGGCTGTGCTGAGTTTATTACACGTCACAGAAGCTATAACACCGTTCAGCACCGCAGACGAGGACGAGACGGAAGATTTGAATCATGAAAAGTCACAGTGACGACCACAGAGACAGAAGATACACGAGGTGGCTACAAACACTCTGATGAACGCTGCATATACGAACATAAAGGCAGCACAGTGGTCTAATGAAACACAGTTTTACGGGACAGTGAATGCAACACCGAACAAAAACACTGATGAGTCACAAGATTCTTGAACGAACAAACAGCCGAGAGAAGAAAGAAGATCTGACCTGCAGACGGTTTCTGCCTTCGAAGCTTCTCCTCTTCTTGTAGAGGCGTCTCTGCTGTGTTTTCCTCCGCTGTGTTCACGTGTTGTGTTCAGTCCGTGTGTTCGAGTCTCGTGTTTCCCAGCCTGACAGCAGGAGGGCGGGTCCCTCCAGCTGGACCGGGACCAGGAGGAAGAGGAGGGCTTGTTCCACCAAACCACACCTCGGTGAAGTAACAAGTGATGAATGTATACAGTACACACACACACACACACACACACACACACACACACACACACACACAATGCTGAGGTTTCTTTAAACTTCTCCTGCTGTTTCTGAGCAACCATTACAGTTTATTTAACAATGTAATCCTCCACACGCTTTGAAAACTTAAACTTTCTTTTCACTCTGAACTTGTTCTGGACACATCAACACGGTCAGCAACCGAAATACAAGATTACAACTGAGAAACACTGAGAAATATATGAAAATAACTGGCTGTAACTTCATTATGACAGATTAAAACACCCAAGTTCATCTTTTTAAATAAAAAACTCAACTCCCCGAGGTTCTGTTTGAGTTACACGTTCAAAAAACACCAAATTGTGACTGATTTTGAATCAGCTGTCTTTGTGGTGCGTTCAGGAACAGCTGGGACAAATCCTGCTGATTCTACCTTTAACTTTAATAGTCTTTGAGTTATATTAATATGACGTGAGCTTCAGTTAGCTTTGACCACAGATGTCCTTCAGAGGGAGACTTTTTACTCTGATACTCTGAGGACATGTCAGAGCCTGTACTCGATTACTTTACTGGAGTAAAGAAGCTGTATCAGTACTTCTACTTTTACCAGAGTCTGTCTGAACTTCTCCTGGAGGAAACAATGTGAGGACTTTTGACTCCTCTGCTAATGTCAGATGAAGCAAAAGTAAAACTAAGTGAATTTGACTGAGACTTCAGGTTCTCCTGAATCCAGTGACGTCTGGACCTTCAGCTGACGGACAGAACGAGGCAGGAGAGACTCAACAAACAGAGAGTGAGGAGAGATTCTTTGTTTGAAGCTGCAGACGCTCATTTCTACAACTACTGCTGAAGAACAATTATTTCAAGAAAATAAGGATTTTATTATTTTTAATGTATACAGTTGAGTCAAACAGACATTCTCCTGAAGGAGTACTTTTTACTTTTGCTTTCAATTTAAGCATTTTTTTAAATGTCACGTTTGCTGACGTCCCTCTGGAACAAATGATGAGGACACGCTCAGATTCTTCCTGCAGTTGCTTCTGAAGCAACAACATCCTTCAGCAGCGCTCTGCTGCCCCCTGCTGGCTCCTCCTGCTACAGACATGCTGTATGAACAGAGCGGCTCTGTGTCTGATATCAAAGAGTAAGAACAGTCTGCTGTATTCTACAGTTTCACAATAAGACTTCAGTGAAGTGAACCTGCTTCAGCTGATCGATCACTGAACCAGTAACACAACATCACCAGACTCCCTTAACAAATGTGGTGATTTTAAGAGTTGTTGAGTTAAAACAAACTTTCTAACGTAGTGAAACTGTGTCTCTGACAGATTCTAACTGGTTGTGTCCTTGTTGTAAATTCAGCATTAAATCAGAAGCTGAAGTTGTTTGTCTCCTTGTACAAAGTGTCAGTTTGTGGCAGCATGTCTGTACCAGCCTGTCTGCTTCTGTGTCTAAAGTGCTAAAGTCTTACCTGCCAACACTGATCAGCTGTTTGAACACACTGTTTACACTGATGTCACCATTTACACTCAAATCATTTTAATCAGAATTTTAAATTCAGCGTGAACTATTTCCAGAATGTATTCTTGGGTTTCAGTCAGCTGATAACAGGTTGGGCTTTCGGTCCCATATATAAAGGGACATAATTCTAACTATTCGGTTTCAGACTAAAGGACCGTGGAAAATGCGCAGTCTGTAACTATTCAGTGTTACACAGCGGTGGACTAATGTTAGCATGTTAGCAGCTAACGCTACTCTGCACGTCAGGTCACTCTGAGTCCTCGGTGATCTCATATGATTTTCAAATCAAGCTCTAAACATGACCTGTGATGTTTTCTTACCTGGTCACTAGGAAATGAGCCATGTCAGCATCTGTTTTCAGTCCCAGTTCAAGTTGAAGCTGCCTCCATGAGCCGAACAGGTATCCGGTGTTTATTCTGGTTCCGGTCCGGCTTTGGTCGTAATTTCGTTTCAACTCTTGACTTGCTGCTGATAAAACCTCGTTTTCTTCTTAGTGTGACTTTTTAGTGGACTTTGTGTGGTGGTGGGTCGTTTTCTGGCCGTAGCAGAATCCATTACTACACAAACACTAGTTTGGCTCCACGCGCTTGTCTTCTTCTTGTATCCAAGCCGTCGAGGACGCGCATTCAGCGTCATCTGACGTCACGTCCGCAGGACTGCGCGGGACATTCGGGCCGAATTGCAGCACATGATGCAGCAAACAACCTGTTCAAGGCGACGGAGAGACACGTGGATGGGCTCATTCTGATTGGTTCTGAACGCTTCATCACCCATTAGCATGAAAACACTTAAAATACACGTTTATTTGTCACTAAATCCTTCTTAAAGTCTGTTTAGCTGCTCTGAACAGATGAAACACAGCTCGGTGTTCAGTCTGCCTCCTCTCATCATCAGTGAAGAGAGGAGTGTGTCTGTTCAGGGATCAGCTGTGAGCTCAGGCTGACACCACCAGGTGGCGCTGTTGCATCAGCTCCGTCTGCTCAGAGCAGAGACCAGCTGAACCAACAGAACTCCATCATCACCGGTTCTGTTCAGCTGCAGTGAATAAATCCATTCCACTGACGAGCTGCTGTGGATGTGATGTTTGTGATGCTGACAGACTGATCAGAGTGAGTTCAGCTCATCGCTCAGCAGGCTGACGAGCTTCTCTGGAGCCAGACGTCCGCTGGTTTTCAATAAATCAGCTGGAGGATCATCGTTTGTCTTAATCATTCAATTTAAAACTTCTGCTTCCATTACATAAACAGTTACAGTTACAGTACTCTGAAGTCATGTTGAGTCAAAGTCGAGTGTTGAAATATTAATTTGGTTAATGTGAAAATCAACCATTAGAAAAGTACTCGAGTAAAAGTCTTAAAGTATCTGATATACAATGTAATTAAGTATCAAAAGAACAAGTGACAGTACATTCTAAATGTAGTTACAACTGGAATCAGTATTACAAAGTAACTCGTAACTAGTGGAAGAATAAAGCATCACAGAATTTGAGTAAAAGTACTTTTCATTTTACATTTCAGCTGTAGTGAGAGCTGCTGAGACATCACTTTACAGGAGACAGCAGTGATGGAAGACTGTCAGAATACTCAGGTGGTGAAAGTATCATCAGCAACATCCGTCAGTGTGACATGTTCACTCATTTCTCTTTCATCTTTATTAGAATGTTCTTAAATGTACGCAGCATTTTATGTTTCAAACAAACGTTAACAACAAAGTAATAATGAAGATGATGTTGAATCACTTCATCTACGACGATGTTCAGGGTTTATAAGATAACTGATGGTGTCGAGTCGTCTCAGGTCAGGCTGTGATCTGGTCTGAGGTCAGGCTGTGATCTGGTCTCAGATCAGGCTGTGATCTGGTCTCAGATCAGGCTGTGATCTGGTCTCAGATCAGGCTGTGATCTGGTCTCAGGTCAGGCTGTGATCTGGTCTCAGGTCAGGCTGTGATCTGGTCTCAGGTCAGGCTGTGATCTGGTCTCAGATCAGATCATTTAAAGCTTCTGTTCTAACACGAAACAACAAAGATAACGTGGCAGCAGAATGAGATCACTGCTGCTGTGGACAACAGAGAAACCGTCATCGGCAGGGTCGGTAGTTCAGTCCCTATGTTAGCTGGTGTTGTGCTCTTGAGCAACACAAGTCAGTCTATGACACCGATGGAGGTATTCGAGCTGCTGCAGAGTCAAACCACCAACCTGTCGATGAGCAGTGAAGACAACGAACATCACCAGGACCGACTGCCAGACCTGCAACGTAGCTGCAGTCTGGTTAGATTCAGCTGAAGTGTCGTCTCCGTCAGCCGTCTCAGGATCAGTATTTGTGAGCATGAAGCTGCTGGATGTCAGGACATTCTCTCCAGCTGGGTGTTTTCGGTGACAAAATTGGATTTTCTTGATGCAACGTGTCGGTAGAAAGCTAAAACATGACAGCTGCCGAGCCAGAGACGGCTGTACGAGACAGTGTGAGCATGAACCCACTGGATATTTTCTAGACGTCGTGATTTTCTCGCCGTTTTTGTGGCAACAAAATGTGATTTTTTGACAAGACACCGTTGTTCAAGACAGCATTTCACCGTCTCTGAGTGTGAGACCACCGGATGTTTTGACGGGATGCTGGGACTTTTTCCTGGTGTGTTTCTCACAGCTGCCAGGCCAGAGACCACTTTACACAGTTCACATTTAACAATCAGCAGAGTCAGAAGTCAGACGGGTTCCAGAGTCGTTTTTAATGTGTTTAAGTAATTTAAAAATCTTTAACAAAATAAATATCCGGCAATAAAATAATCAACATACGTACATATATGATGCTATACATTTGAAGAGCGTTGTGTTCAGAACATGTGACAAAAGCCGTTCTGCAGATGAAGTAGGCTGAAGACGTGAACATCAGGACAGAATCAGGCGAAATGCAACGAGAGTTCTGCTCCACGACCCGGAGAGCCGCTGGGTTTCATTAGACTCCTAACTGGAGGAAATATCCTGTTTCTGAGATGTTGCGTTGCTGTGGGCCAGGACGGAGAGCCTCCCGCTGCTCTCTGAGGTGATTGATCTCAGTCGTCCGGCGTGTTATCGAGGATCTCTCGGCGCTGCATCGTGGAACAGAACTCTGAGTGTTTCGCTCGGCTCAGATAAAATGTGTTTCAGTGTGAGGAGGTTCTGATGACAGCTTTTGTTCAAGTCCGTCGTTTTCGTGGTCGAGTGAGTGCAGCGCGACGCCGAACAGCCCGCACGGAGTTTAGTTCTGCTGCAGAGGAGATGCGAGGGAGTCGAGCGCGCTGTGGTTTTACGACGGATGTGAAGAAGCTGTGTAACCTGATTATATGGTCACAGCTCCTCAGGTGAGTTCCCATCACCTCCGGTCAAAGGTCGCGTCTCCACCTCCTGACCTCCACTGACGGAGCGAGGAACCGCTCGGGTCACTCAGGTTATATTCCACATGCTCAGAGGAAGATTAATCACTGCGGGTATACGTCAGCGTGCAGTACATAAATATTTCGCTGTTATATTTCTCTTTGAGACGTTTTCAGGGAGACTTTGACGCGTTGGAGGAAAAAGTGAAGCTGCCACAGAAACGGTGACGTCACTGTGGCAGCGTCACGTCTTCCCTTACAAACTGAAGCTCAGGAATATATTAGTCCTGTTATTGTTTTAATTTGCATTCAGAGACAGATGTGTGAGCACTGACGGCAGCGACAGGACGCTTGTTCTGTGTAAACCTCCCAGCTGCAGCTCAGACGCACAGCAACGGATCAGAGCCGCTGAGAAGAAACGTGACTTCTGACACTGAACATTGTGAGATAAAGGATTTATTAGTCGACACGCGGCGGTGCTCTGAAGCCGTCTCTCAGATATTACACGTCAGGTGACCAGTGTTAAAATATAAAATAATGTCTGTGTCGTCTCTAGTTCACACGTCTTTACTCTAAACCGCTCGACAAACTACTAAATGTTAATGTTACGATCAAATACCAGGCGTGTGTGTGTGTGTGTGTGTGTGTGTCGAGCGTCGGCCTCCAGTCAAATATGATTGTGTTTTGTTTTTTTCCTCTCGCGGTGACAAATCAGCTGAGATCGTCCGGTGACGGAGAGGTCACAGGTTCGACTCCCCTCCTGCACGTCATCAGCCAAACGTTACAAAGATGAGCTGGTCTGTGGTCAGCTCTCCTACCTACAGTCACCATCACTACATGAACATTACACACTGTACACAAACTAACGGCTCCGTCGGCGCTGCCTCTCCGGTCGGACCTCCTCGCCCTCAGGTCTGGTGTTTGAGTGCGTGTCGGCTCCTTTTTTCCCACAATGCACCTCTGTATCGCTTCGACTGTTTGTCAGTCTTCCTCTTCAACGCGGCATTTTCTCCTCTGAGGAAAAAAAAAAGAAACAGGAGGAGAGAAACAGTTTTAGTTATTGTTCTTAAAATATGTGTTTTAATTTATGGGTCACTCCTCATCCAGGATCCAGAACTTTTCCCGGGTCGTGTTGTGGATTTTCCTGAAATAATTCATGTGGAAACTTCAGTCCACCTCATTTTACCTGCAGCTGGACTCCAAATATCTTTAAGTTATGCAGTTCTGTCCCTCAGCGCTGAATGTCATCGTGTCAGTGATTGTGTGTGTGTCTTCTCAACAACTCCTTATTTCTCCTGGATTGGCTTTAAATTCTCCCTGAACGTCCAAGAAAAACACTCAGGATCATTTACATTTAGCTGCAAGAGCCAAACTTCAAAAAGGTATTTGGAGCACAGCTGTAGGATTATACAAGCGTTCTTAAATCACTGCTTCAGAGACGGTCGGCGACATGAACCGGGGCGGCGGAGGTCAGCCGCCCTCCACTGATCCTCATGTGTGTTTGTGTGGTCCTCACTCTGTTTGCGTCTGGACGGAGCAGAAGCTCAGACACTCGGCGTCCTGAGTGTGGGTGCAGAGGCAGCGGCCCAGCTCCCTCCTGAGTCGGACCGGACCAAATCCATACGGAACCACGTGGCTGGAAGACACAAAGAGTCAGAGTGACCACCTTCACCTCCTCCGTACACAGAGACACATCAGTGGACAAACACAAAGACAGAAGATCGTTCACAAGAAGGAACAAATAATGAAGAGTTAGTCAGAGACAGAGACTCCTAAAATCACTACATTTGTTAAGGGAGGCTGGTGATGTTGCAACACGTCTTCTTCTTGTGAGCCGTTTCTTCGTCTTCGAGTTTCTCCCTGTGGAGTCTGTCTTTATTGTTCGTAAAATGTTCAGGTTTGAGTTCTGACAAATCATTTTGTGATCATCGTACTGACGAAAGGTGAAAGAGTAACTTTTGAATGTTCAGTCTTCAGCCTATTTTCCCGTGTTTGTGTCTGCGTGTCCGTTAAAGTCGCTGACAGCTCAGCCTGTTGTTAGAAGAGAGCGACAGCACTGTGGAAACAATCCTCACAGATAAAACCTGAGATCCTTTTAGTTTAACCACAAACAGCTGCTGTGTTGCTGCTCCCAGAGCCACCAGACCCCATTTACAGAATCAGTCATTTTATGGCCTTAAACATTTCATCCACCAACAATCAGCTCTGGTCTGGTCAGAATAAAAAGATGTGAAAACATTCTGGCTCTTAAGTCTTAATATTAAAGACAAAAGATTAAGGTGCAGTTATGTTATAAAAAACTCTCCAATATCTGAAGAATAAAGTCATAATTTTTACATGTATTCACACGGAGCTGGTGATTGTTGGAAAGACGAAGAACTAAATGGTTTTATTCTGTTACGATAAAATGACTGATTTTCTGAATGGAGTCTGGTTGCTTTGGCGCCTGTTCTGCTCAAACAAAAAGGATCTTATTCTCTAACAAAGAATAATAATTATACTGTCTCTGTAATATTATGTCATTAAGATACTTAAACCAGCATCTGAGGGAATGGTTGTGTTTCTGAGAGGATTCAGTCGTTCATCATCAGCTTGTGTCGGTGACGATCAGGTTTTTATTCCAAGTGTCTGACAGCATTATTGAACGTGTCCCTGCAGAGAGACTCACTGTGGAGGAATATGATCCGTTAGTTTTAACCACAAACAGATGTTATATCGATCTCGCCAAATCCACCAGACTCCATTTACAGAATCAGTCATTTTATCACCCAGGACTCACTTCATTTCAACTCGACACTCACAAAAACCAACAACCACCAACAATCATCGATTCAGGTTTTGGTGAAAATAAATCTACCGGTTTGATGGATGTGAGAATATTCTGGCTCTGCTCGCCGTTTTCCTTCGCTGCTCCTGTAATGGCGGCCTCTCTCTCGCTCCTCTCCTCATATTCTCCCATCCAACTCGTGGAGTACAGATTTATTTGGTCCGACTGTAGGACGATGGTTTGGTGGACTTTCAGAATGACTGTTTCTGTAAATGGAGTCTGGTGGCTTCAGAGGTCGCTGCTGTTTCTGGTTAAACAGAGCGTCTCCGGAGGGACCGTTACCATGACGACGGGAGACGCATCACCGCAGGACGCCGCCGGATATCATGTCACTGACCGCCATGATCACAACGGATGACTGAACATGAACATCTAGGCAACAACACGACACGACACGACACGAACACAACACAACACAACACAACACAACAGGACACGACACGACATGACACGACACAACAGACAACACGACACGACACGACACGACACGACACGACACGACACAACACAACAGAACACAACACAACAGAACACAACACAACACAACACAACACAACAGACAACACAACACAACACGACACGACACGACACGACACGACACAACAGACAACACGACACGACACGACACGACACGACACAACAAGACACGACACAACACGACACGACACAACACAACACAACACAACAGAACAGAACAGAACACAACACAACACAACACAACAGACAACACAACACAACACAACACGACACGACACGACACAACACAACACAACACGACACAACACAACACAACACAACACAACACAACACGACAGACAACAGACAACACAACACAACACAACACAACACAACACAACACAACACAACACAACACAACACAACACAACACAACACAACACAACACAACACAACACAACACAACACACCCTCCACCTGACAGGTGAACAGACTGTTTCAGAGTAAAAGTCTTCTTTAGAAGATGAACGATGTCATGAAGCGAACGTGTTCTGTAAAGTTCATATCATCCTGAAGAAGTCGTGTGTCGAGATGAAGACATTGTTATTCTGTCAGGATGAGGAGACCGAACACTTCCACAGGTTCACCACAGACTCCAGACCCACAGAACCATCGCTCAGACTCGTCAGTGAACAGAATAACTCCAGCTGGTGCCGGTTGGATCAGTGAGAGGAACGAAGACGGTTTTGGTGAGTTTGATTTAGTTTTTTTGGTGAGTTTGGATTAAACGGCTGTTTCTGTGAATGGACTCTGGTGTCTTTGGTTGTTTTCTGGTTAAACAAAAAGGATCCATCTCTTTGAATCTTCGGTGCAGCTTCTCACAGCGATGTGCGATCGCCCCGGAGGACCCGTTCATCACTCCACCCGTTTCAAAAACAGTTGTCCCTGTTAGTCACTCGGAAAACATGAGAAAATAGGATCCAGGTTGAAAAATACCGAAGTTAACCCTTTAAACGGTGAAACATCTGGCTCCCATTTCCACTCTGTGATAAAACGTGACCCTTTCATCTGCAGCCCTCCTCCTCCTCCTCCTCCTCCTCCTCCTCCTCCTCCTCCGACGCTCCCCGGCTTCTGTCCGCTCTCGTTTATTTTCCTTTCTACACTTTGTTAACTTTAAGTTGTTTCTTATCACTCCGCTGGCCTCACTTCCACTCTTAATGTCTCTGCGTATCTGTGGAGCTCTCCCACTCTCTCTGCTCTCGCTGATCTCAGGGTGAATAAATCTCAGCGACTGACCTGCAGCTGCACCAGTTACAGCTTCTGCTCTGCTCGTCTCTGCTTAAAGCTGGTTCCACTGGGGTTCGAGGTCACGTACGATCGTTTCCTGCCTTCAGAACAACTGTTTGAACGGCGAGGCGCTCTTCACTTTGATGAAGGCGGCGCTGTCACGCTGCAGGTGGAGGTGATACACCTTTGAGCTGAAATGAGTTTATGACTGCAGATTATTATGTCGCTTGTTCCCTGAGGTAAGTGAACGCATCGTTGCTCACATTACCGCTGCAGGCCGTGTTCAGATGAGGAGAGGTTTGAGTCTGTGTCTCGTTCAGACTGTTTGGATCAGTTCAATACAGAACTAGGCTTAAAAAAGCACCGATTTTAATATTAAACAGCCCGGCAGCCACATTTCTGTGGTTTCTGCAGCTATTCAGCAGCTGACTCTCATACTCAGGCAGTTTGTGGGAGTCTGTCACCAGTATTGACTCCATAAATCTGCTCAGAATTCCTCAAAGAAGAAGCTGCATACATGTGCAGAACCTGCCTGAGAAACGTACTGTTTTAACCTTCCCTCAGCATCACGGTGGTCAGGTGACAGGCGGCTGTACGTCAGCGAGGACGCCGCTCACAGGGAGTGTGACGGTTCGTTCAGCGAGGGTTTGAGGGCGTTTACAGCTCGTCTCACACTCATGCAGCATGTGGGAGTGTGTATGAACAATGCTAACACAATGTCACATCACACACTGGCTGTAAAACGCCATGTGAGCAGACGGGCGAGCAGGCAGCATCATGTCTGTGGACACAAGGAGTCAGATAGGAGTCTGAAGACTGTTCAGGAAACTGTGTGGCTGGGACGTATTTGGACGAACGTGTCCACCAAATGGCAGCTGTTACGTAAACTGTGCTGCTCTGAGTTCACTGAAGGCGACTCGTGTCCTGGAGGAGGCTCGCTGCCGTCCATCAGCCCGGCTCCGGTTTGGACCGCAGCCTTGTTGGATGTTCGGAGATCTCGACGGGTTTTAGTGTTTAATTTTAAACTTGAGAGGTTGAAATAAATCCAAAACATACAAATCAGAGCGGAACATCCAGTTTCACAGAATAACATTTACACTGAAAGTATGTTGAAATTTAAAGGAGCAGTTCACCCAAAAATGACTCGGACGTGGGAGGTAACTAATACTTCAGTCCATGTCTCGTGTCTCTGTCCTGTCCCTGAGTGTCTCTGTGTCTTCTCCTCTCTACATCTGAACACAAACATCTGAACTTTCTCCTCCTCACAGCTTCAGAACAGCCTCGTTACTTTAGTTTGATGCATTAATTATGGACGTAAAAGCCGTAAGAAGCCGTGAACAGACAGAGAGGGAGGCTGGAATGTGGAGAAAAGGCGTGTTAGTGTCTCGTATCTGCAGAGAGTTTCTGATTTTCTCTCTTTGTTGCTGCTCGGGACGCTTTACAACCCAACATGTGTCTATGTGACGTCCTGGGAATGAGACTCAACAATCAGCTGTCTCTGTGGTGCGTTCAGGAGCAGCTGGGACAAATCCTGCTGATTCTACCTCTACGTTTAGTGGAGACCAAGGTGATCTGATTTATTCCCAGCAGGTGTGGTGCAGAACCACATAGAGACGTCTGACACACCCGTCAGGCAGCCTAGAACCTCTTCAATGATGACTAGAACCTAAAGGACCATAAAAACCACCTGAACGACCTGTAGAACCAAACACAAGAACCCGTTAAATCATCACATGAGCCGCCTCCACAGGTAGATTCACCTTTAACCACCCACAGAACCACCAGCAGAACCTCTAGAACCTGATCTGTCCTCGTCTGCAGACGGAGAGCACAACGTTCACGAGTTTACGCATCACAAACAAAATGGTGGAAGGCAGCGCGGCGCCCTCGGGAGCTCGTGTGGTCCACACAGTTTACTGGTGCCCTCAGTGATGGGAACTGGCTTTATGGCGAGGCTGCTCACCACACTGCTATGTTTAGACTGAACCAACCATCAGTGAGAGGGTCCCGCCGCCGCTCGGCTGGTTTTGGACCGTCTCTGGAAGCTATTTCGGTGACACCTCTCTCCTCCTCCCTCGCCGCTTAATTCACTTCAAATGGGTCTCGTTGGCATGGCAACAGAACCAACACATGACAGCGTGTTAGGAGACACGATCACACGGGTTGGTTCGGTTATTAGAGCGCTGAGATTGCGAGAGTAAGAAAGCAGCTCAGCTTTAACGAGCTCGTTATGATCGTCGGCTGCACGTGTCTCTCAGTGTAATCGGTTAAATCCGTCGCGGCAGCAGACTGTGAGCAGTTTGGCGTTCGTGGGTCCGACCGCACTGATTTCAGAGTCCTGGCGGTCTCCTCGCTGGCTTCGTGTTAAAGGGTTAAGACGGGCTATTTAGAAGCAGCGAGAGGAAACACGGCAGAAATTACCCTTCGTTAGGAAAGGTGCTCTTTCTTATTAGCTGGCCCACATCTGACTGCTCACTCATTGCTTGTGCACACTGAACTAAAATGAAGTTAATTGCTACCAATTGTGAAGGAGGCTGCGCGCCTGCTTCCTATTTGAGGGCAGGCAACTTAAAAATATGAACATCTGGACGAGGGAATGAGGAAAATACAGTTTGTGGGCTCATAAATTCATCCGTTCAGGTTATTTCTGTGCTCACTGAAGCGACGTTAGCCAGTTTATCAAGTCTGATGTAGAAAGTGGAGCGTTGTGTTATGTTCGAGGACTTTATCTTCTGATCACATCGCCACAACCAGAATCCATTTTTCTCTTCTGCTGCCTTTAGTTTCCTCTCCGCCGTTTGGTTTGGTCTCACACGCCGAGTCTACAGACATGAAGCGAAGGTTTGAATTATTCTGGGGCTGATTGCTGCCACATAGATTCACACGAGAGGCCCTGAACGTTAAACTACGGGTCGCAGTTCAGCACCAGCGGGTCAGAACGGGTCAAAGCGGCGCGTCGGACGCTGTGCGTACATTAGACAGTGAGATGACATCGCTCACATCGGCTTTTATTTGCTTCGGTAACGAGCAGAGTTGGAACAAAAGGCGACACCGGCAGACACCCTATAACTCCTTCACAATAAAAGCCCCCCGTTATCGAGTCTTTAAAAGCTTTTATTGTGAAGCAGCATCACAGGAAACCGATACTGAACACGCTGAGAATCACTGAGCTCAAACAGAATCCAACAAAACACTGAAAGCGTCTGTAATCAGTGTTTCTACCTTCCTCTGTTCGTCTCCCGGCCGCCTCGACTCGGCTCCTCTCTCAGGTTGGTCTGAGTGTTGGCCTTCCTCCCAGCCCTCGGAGGTCTCACACTGATTACTGATCGCTTCTTATCTTTGCTGGGTCTTATTATTTATCATGTTTTAAACTGTAACAGGGATCAGCACGCTGCCGGCTCCATTACTGTGGAAACAAACCGCCTCCCCTCCTGACGGCCGACTCACCTCGGGGTGTTGACCCAGACGATGCCGATGTGGCAGAAGAAAATGCACTCTTTGTCTTTCTGGTTCTCGCAGGAGCAGCGTTTCTCTCGCCGGTGGGCCGTGTGGGGGAGCTGCGCCCGGGGGCCCTCCTCCGCCGTGGGGCTCGAGATGGAGAAGGTGGAGGCTGAGGAGCAGAAGAGGAAGAGGAGGTCAGTTACCAGTGTTTGTTTTAGGGCTGATTATTATCTATGGATTACGTTTCTGTGCCTGATCGGTTCATGTGTATCAGTCCGTGTCTCTCAGTCCATCACATCACTGGAGTCAGACTCGCCATTAAAATGTGGTTGAACATTACGAGGCCAGTTTGACGACAGAGAACAAGCACCAAGGTGATTTAGGGAGTTTGAGCTCACCGCTAACTGCTTCAGCTGAGGTCAGGAAAGTTATTCATGACCGCCAAAACCAAACACAACAGATTCAGAGTTGAACAGCTTCATTAGGTTTGATAATTAGCCCTGCATGTTAACGTCAGCTGTCATGAAGACGCCCCACAGACACTCGCTCAGGATCATGACGGCTGTTCACTCACAGACACAGCTTACATTTTTATTAAGGATTCAGTCGGGCCTCCTCCGAAACAGAGGAATAAACCCTGATAGTCATGGTTTGCTTACAGCTCTCCTGAACACCGACGTCTGTAGCGTTGTTCTTGACTTCTCGCACCGTCCTGTGCAGACGATGTCACGGTGACCGAGGTCAGAACAAGAGGCGCTGAACCTTTGAGAAGCGTTCAATAAACAAAAGGTACAAAAACATTTCTATCTTTGGTGCAAAGTTCAGTTCCTCCGATCTGTCCGGAGGGAAGCCTCTTCCCAAGAAACTCAGTGAAGGATCTCTGACAAAGAAAATAAAGCCATCATCTCCGTTGCTCTCGTAGTTTCCTCAGGTCAGCTGATCGCTGCAGGCTAACGCTCAGCTAGCTGCGACATCTTAAAGATTTTACTCCTCAGGCGGGTGGAGAGGAGAAAATACCGGCTGCTGGAATCGAAGTCATGAGCCACAGATTCTGATATCAGGTGTGAGCCGCACGGTGACCAGCACGAGATGAGCGTCGTCCTGTAACTCTACACCTGCTCTCCGTCTCTCAGGCTTCATGCACACATGTCCGTATTAAAGACAGCGCAGAGCTCATAACGCCGGCGGCCACAGGCAGCCTTTGATCCGGCTCGCTGTGCACACAGGGAATGTTTGGGCGTCCTCACAGGGACTTAAACGATTTACACATAGGCACAAAATAACAAGTCTTCTCACCATAAATGGTACAGGTCTGCTCTTTACACCGCCGTGTCCCACACAATCAAATATTTGAGGTTGTTATTCGTGTAACGTTTCCAGAGAAGCTCAGAGAAGCTCATTTTCCCAGAGACACTTGGACGTCCAAGCCTTCGGGCTGACATCAGTCCCAGGACGCTGAAGTCAGCGTGGGCACTTTGTCTCCAGCAGTATTAAAACTTGGCGGCTTTGATTGCTCAACATCATTATCAAACAATAATAAAGCAGGCATGAGTCAGAAGTCACAGAGGACAGAAAGAGACGGAGCAAACATGTCAACGTGTCCCAGAAGAGACAAATCTGACAAAGTGTCTCAACTAGAGAGACACGGAGGCTTCGTGTCCTCCGACAGGATCGCAGCTTTACTCTCCCTTCATGTGAGAGACTCAAACCGTGTCACCGTCACTGTCCAACTTCCTCCAGGTGTCCTTCACATTGGGACGGGTGTTATACAATACGACCACAAGATGGCACCACTCAGAGTCAAACGCCGCTCCTCCTTCGCCTCCTCCAGCCGTGACACAGTCCGACGACTGAAGTCCAGAGGTGGAGGTTTGTCTCTGTGCCCGAGTGACGTACCATCGTACAGATGTTTAAAACCTCTCACTCTCTTTCTGCTGGTTTAAACCCTTCCTCCTCTCGTCCCGTGGTCGTGTGTGACATGATTACTGGAGGAACTTCTCCGTTGGTCCGCTTTCTTTCAGGAAATGTGCAGAAATACGTCGGATATAAACACAAAGTGCAGACGTCTGTATCTGTATCTAACGCTGGGCATAAATGAGTCTTCTCTCTTCTTCTTATAATAAAACAGTGACGGTGTTGTGTGTCTGCCAAACAGAACATTCTCTCCTGAAGTGTCTGTCTCCATGAAACAGAACCACGGTGACGGGGACGCTGGGCTCCGTGTCAGCGACGGATGGTTTCATTTCCCTCCGTAATTTGTTTTAGATCCAACGTCGTAACGTCGTCCTCACAGGAGACGTTAGTTCTCTCCCGGTACGACCGCTAACAGCTAATAAAGCAGCGGCTGTGATTCATGTCGGATACGAACGGCTGCAGAGCTGACGACACAAAGTCCTTCACAACCATCAGAACTTCCTGTTTTGTTCGGCTGTAACTAATCACAACTCTGGTTTAGTCCAGTTTTGGGGACGGTCAGGACAGAATTCATGATCGCGTGACGTGAGACGGCCAGAGGTCGACTCGGAGCTGTGGAGCTGACGGACGTGTTGTTATTATTCATATCATACATCTTTATGTATTTCTGTTTTCACTGGATAATGATCGTTTGATCGTTGTCCATCAGCCTTTGTTGTTATATTAGTTATCTAGTTTTGTTCTATTAACTTTGATTCATTATGTTTTGCTGTGTTTAGAGGGACGGTCCGTTGAATAAGCTTTCTATATAAATCCTGACTCATCTCTCACATTTTCAATATCTGGATCATAACAACCTCACGTGTGAGCAAATAAAATTAAAAAATCAAAGATCGTGGTCACTTTGTCTTCCTTTTCACGGTGGTAAGGACTCGGTCTTTAGTTTATTCAGCGTGGTCACTATTTAAAGACATATTCTGCTCATGTTCAGGTTCATACGTTTACTCTGAGTTTCTACCTGAACAGATCTACGAGCCTGAGACACACCTGTCAGTGTTCACCTGCACCTGTTCATCCGACACACTCACCTGTCGTCACAGCAGCTTCCTGCCAGACTCACGTCTTCACTGCATAATGGAGCTGCTGTTCTTACAAGACACCTGAGTGATTTATAAAGTTAAAGTTTTATAATAAAGTTTGATATTTTCATTTTCGTTCTTCACATTAAAGGTCTGACGAGGACGAGGAGGAGAATCAGGTATCAACTGCACTTCAAAAACACTGATTAACAAAAGAGAGAAAATGAGAAAACACCTGAGAAGTGAGAGAAACCCAGAAACATACAGACTCATCCACAGGTCCTCGTTTTGCTCACAAGCCAAGAAACTAATTAAAGTACGAGGAATTTAAGACTCAGAGTTGGGTGTCGTGTGACTGACAGGTAGCCGAGCTAGCGCTATCGTTAGCAAGCTAATTAGTTAGCTTGTTCAGTGCCTGTTGACCTCCGCTGGCTGGGCAAGATGGTGAAAAGTTATCTCATGGAGCAAAGTGACATGGTCAACGTTCAAGCGCCAATCGATCACGTAAAAAATACATTCTGAATAAATAAATGTGTTTATAAGAACCAGAGAAAGATCTTTAACGACGTCATGGTGGCTCGACAGAGTAAAGACCACGTCCCTGGAACGAAACTCTGAACTCCTGCTGAGCTTCAAAGTCTTGACACTGCTGATAAAGACCGGCTCCAGACCTGACCCTGATTTTAATCATCAATCGTCTGGAAGCTGACGTGTGATTGGCTCAGGAGAGAGTGAGTCACTGGTCTACACCGTCACTCATTGGCTGTTGTAGGCTCTAGGGCGGGCCTAGAACCTCCTATCTGCTCAAATGAGCTTTTTGGGGGCATTTTGTCACCATTTAATGATGAAGACTGTTTTGGACTAAATGTGTTACTGAAATGTATCTAGAGGACATTTTAGAATAATTGAAGACGAACTAATGAAACAACCTGACACTTTATTGGTGAGTTCAAATATTATAAGATATAAGATATTTGTTCATTTGGAAGATAAACGCCACACTAACAGAACACCCGGGCCTGTTATTCTTACTGAAGAACCTATATTTTGGATATATGAGATCAGTTTGAAGCAAGATATTTTGTTCTCTGGACTGGTTGCACACTTGGAAGCTGATCAGTGTTTATCTCTTTATCTAGAGTTTGTCTTGCAGCACGACCTTCCACATTGTTTGCCTGGTCTCCTTCGGAGCTGCCAAACCAAACTGGGCTGAACTGAGGCGTTTTGTTCTGACGGCGGAGAGAATGTGATGGGTTTTAATCCATTCGGCTCGGAGATGTCACGCCACTCATTCACGGTCATCACATATCCTCCCACAAACACACTCACACATTCACAGCCCGGTGCAATATCCTGGTCGGAGCCACCTGGAGATCCGGCCGGGTTCACATGTACGCGGTCAGACGGAACCAGACTGGAACCACGAGGTCAGTTAGAATCTGCAGACTGAAGCAAAATGACCAGGTGATGCTCTCTACGGAAACGTTAGACTGAGTTTGGGAGCGATTAACTTCCATCAATGTCTGAATCCTTTAATTAATTATGGATGGACGATGATGTCACAGTTTCTGCATCAGTTCAAATAAAGATCCTGCGTCAAGATCACGCTGTAATAATACGCACGTGATGTGAACCTTTGACCAAGTCGATCTTGAGTATAAACGATAGAAAAGTATTAAAAAACTCAAGTCTAACTTTAATTTTCTCGACAGATTTTAAACATTACACACAAATGTGTGGTGACTGAAGTTTCTTCCCTGTGGCCTCATTCAGACCTGGTATCAACCGGCTCGTCCATCAGTGGGACAAACTCCATGTTTCTACTCAAAGACAGAAAGAAGTTCATGTAGAACAGCTGCTGAATTTACAAGAAGGTCCAAATAATGCAGAATGAGTCAGAGACAGAGTTTCACAGAGTTTATAAAGTGTCTCCAACTCAACAACTCACTAAACTGACACATTTGTTAAGGGAGTCTGGGGACTTTCTCCACGGGGACAAAGAAGGAGCCTATATTGTTCCTGTTTAGTGTCTTTGTAACATGTGACATGTTTAGATCAATAACATGTTTCTGCTTTCATAAATGGAGTGTAAATGGTGACATCAGTGTAAACAGTGTGTTCAAACAGCTGATCAGTGTTGGCAGGTAAGACTTTAGCACTTTAGACACAGAAGCAGACAGGCTGGTACAGACATGCTGCCACAAACTGACACTTTGTACAAGGAGACAAACAACTTCAGCTTCTGATTTAATGCTGAATTTACAACAAGGACACAACCAGTTAGAATCTGTCAGAGACACAGTTTCACTACGTTAGAAAGTTTGTTTTAACTCAACAACTCTTAAAATCACCATATTTGTTAAGGGAGTCTGGTGCTGTTGTGGTGACTAAATCAGTGTATAATCCTCCTTCTTCTTTGCACACGCTGCTCAAAGAACATGGTGACTTGTGGCCTGGACCTCCTCTGACACATCATCAGTTATCAGAAAAGATGAAGTTTTCAATAATCTCATGGCCAGTTTAATATCTAGTCTGTCTGGTTTTTGGCTTCCCAGTCCCCCACAGCTGTTCAGAACAATAACCTCGTTATTCAAACTCTATTATTTTATCATTTTTAAATAATACATAAACACCATGCGGCCACAGCCGTAATCACAGTAAGCTGTGAGGCAGCTTCTTTAATCGCTTCCATCTCAACTGAGTCATCTCACACAGAGCAGCAGTTAACTGAACACTGGACATCATTACATCATGGTGTGTGTGTGTGTGTGTGTTTCACAGCTCATTGTTTTAATCGTTTTTTAAAAGAATCAGATCAGTTGAACAGATTTTCAAGTTATTTTTCCTGATGCAAAAATACACTGATCAGCACAACGATCCCATTTTATCCAATCAAGCCTGATCCAATATCAAACAAGACAGATTTAAAACTGTTTATCCCATTATTCACCGACAAATCAGTGAAAATGTTTGAACAAGCCCTGGATCCATCTCTTTATCTGGATCTGTACCAAACGTTTAAGGGGTCTATTCTGGGCCGAGACCCAACCTCCATCCAAGTTTGGTGGAAATCCGTTCAGTAGAATTTGTGTGATTCTGCTGAAGAACCAACCAACCAACCAACCAACCAACCAATCAACTACGATCCATTCATCCAACACGACTTGCAATATACCGTTTCACCATCAATTGTTTAGCCTTCAGGAACACAAAGCCTGGTCTTATAAAATTGTTACAGGTGATTATAAGATCATGAACTGGGTTTTCCACCGACCGACCGACCGACCGACCAAACATCAAACCAACCCAACCAAATTTATGATGACTGATTATTGACCTTTCAGCTTTGAGACATTTCAGTGATTAATTTACAGTCCAGTTTTCCTTCCACCCCTCAAACCAACACAGTTGCTGGTTCACTTCAGTTCTCTTCAAACTCCCGCTGAGGGCGGATAATGTTGCTCCTGGAAACCCAGCTGGCTAATACAGCACAACCGCCAACCTGCCACCGACCCACCACAACAATGTGAACATGTAAATCCTTTGTTCAGATCCATCAGTAGGTTCACGTCGCTGCAGAGCGGTTCTAACAAAGACGTTAAAACAAACAGCACAGACCCGGACAGACTCCGACTTCACGTCCAAAATGAGACAAACCGCAAATAATAACATTGTTCCAGCGTTTAAAGAAAAACACATGGTTTTTAACCAAATTATGGAGGCATGAAATGTTCACTGGGAGCCGACGAGAAAACAAATCCTGACAGGAATTTGCTGCAATTTCACATTTTTCATTTCAGTCCCCATTTTTTGTCCTGATTTCCCGTTTCAGGTGTCGCTGCCAACGCTGCCTTGGATATGAGCCAGCCTGTCTCTGTACGGGAGTGAATGTGACTTCAGATTGGACGCTGAAAGTTGGCAGTTTATTGCTTCCTTGCTGAAGGCAAAGGATCATACTTTATAGACCTAAACATATAACTTTGTCCTAGACGTAAGGTTCCTATCTCCGCTTTTGGCACCCATTCAATCCTCGGAGCAGCCCTCATAGCGATGCACGCTTCCTGCTCCCATAATTTCATTTACTGTGTTCAGCTCTCAGAGTGCAGCTATAATTTGTGTGCCAGATTACATTCTTTATGTACATGTGCATGCAAACGTCTGTGTTAGTTTGATTCTGTGGCTCTGGGAGAAAAAAAAAAGAAAAAATGTGGGAAACCTCAAGAGGCAAAACCTGTTTTCAGGCTCCGCAGAGACTGCCAAGCCAAAGTTTAATTTCTTGCCCTGTTATGAGAGAGTCTGCCCGGCTCCACGGGGTTTGACATTATTTGACAATATACAGGCGGATGAGCTGCCTAATCCAGGAGCTGGCTGTTTGGGTTGGCAGGAGTCGCTCTGCAGGTAGAAGCCTCCCAAAAACATGAATTTGCTGCGATTGTGTACACAGAGAACACAGTCCGGGGTTTAAACACCATCCAGCGTGTTGTTCATCCAGGTTGTTGTTCATCCAGCGAGTTGTTCATCCAGCGTGTTGTTCATCCAGCATGTTGTTCATCCAGCGTGTTGTTCTAGCGCTGCTGGACTCCAGTTTCTTGGGAGCTAATAAAGGTGCTGAGGCCGACAAGATAGCCAGCGTAAACTCCCAGACTAATTTGGAGCTTTTGGAAATCAGATGTCTCCAGACAGGCTGGAAAAGTCTTACTGGTCTGAAGGGAGTATGACGCGTTTCTCCTCTCCATCAACAAGCCTTGAGGGCAGCAGACCACCGCTGGACCTGGTGCACCTACTGACCTTCTGACCTTCAGTGAGCCCAGTTATGCAAAGCGAGGGCGACAGGAAGCTGCTGAGGTTGAAGGAAGTTCACCCAAACAAACATTCAGTCATTATTAGGGCTGGGTGTCGTTAAGAAATGTCGATACTTGAACCCATACCTCGACTTCGACAGCGGCTCCTGAACCTTTTTCCAATACAAATTTGACCTGACCTGTACAGGCGCTGAGCCCGTCTCTGGTTGTAACCTCGTGTTTTTCCTGCCAGACCTCCGTACAACCAATCACCACGACTAACAAGCACTCTGCATGCTTATTGGCTCACTGACGCTGATGAGGTTAACTCCTTAGATATTGAAATTTGGTAACAAATAACAAGACATTCTTCGAGACTCGATAAAAGATAAAAGTGAACCAGAAGTGTCGTAGTCCACAGAACAGTTCTGGAGCTTCACAGTAAAACAGAGTTGCAGCGTTCTGAAAACATCACATGTCTCCATACAGCTCGTCTGCTGTGATCACAGTCTGCAGTATGTTTTAGGGATCAGGGATCGTTGGGTTATCAGGAGGATATGAGAGGAGACAGAACATCAGCGAGGCCAAACACATCTTCTCCCAGTACAATATAAATGACCGACTGGGCCTTTGCAAGCACACAACTGCAACTGTTTCCAAACCTTCTCTGGACGATAAGTGCACAAATTAATGATTGCTCAAAAAAATAACTGTTCAATCCAAGTGACTTCAGGCGTTCGTTTTAAACTCATCCAGCTCCGCGTCTTGTTCCCTGAGACGTTATCAGAAACATTAAAAGACACATTAAACCTACAATGATCGAGAAAAAGATTCCTGGAGCTGCACCCAAAGTTAACAGGGTGTGTCCTCCACTCAAACTTGTAAAAATCTGTTCAGTCGTTTTTGTGTAATTCTACTGACGAACCAACCGACGAACAAACGGAGACCAGTGAAAACAGAACCTCCTCGACGGAGGAACTGAAAACAAGCCTGTGATCGCAGCAAAGACTTGGCCGAAGCACTGAACACTTATTATTTACAGTTTGATACTCCTGACTTTGCAGATGAACTTGGGGAAGTATGCAAAGAGTCGAACCAGATGTTTGATGCTCGTGATATCAAAGCGGAGGCAGTATTGCAGAAGAACGAGACAAATAAGACCTCAGGGTTGGATCGTGTCATCGCTCAGGTATTGTTCTGTTATACGATCCTGTGAAGAGGGTTCAAAGGTGTCGACGGACTCACTGTTGTCCTGGTGGAGAGGAGCTGAATGACTTCAGAGCGGTGGGACTGACATCACTGCTCATGAGGTCATTTGAAAGGCTGGTCAAAGGAGAACTTTGGTGATGATGATGGAGGCCTTTGACTCCGTGGACTTTGAATATGGAGCTCAACAGCGACCGCCATCTTGTGAATCTCCTATTAATTGAAAATGATTTGAAGAGTTTCAGAGGCGGACCGAAGCCGACCCACTACGCTGAAAGAAAAGGCAAAGACACAACGCTGAGAACAAGATCGTTGAAAGAGTGAAGAATCCCTCGTAACCGCTGCAAATAAACCAACTCACGCCTGTCCTCATTTTTAAAACAGACATCAGGTCGCCGTGTGGACGCGCCAACCAGCTGCTCCACCAATCAGAGACATCGCTGTTACACTTAAGAGACTTTGGTTTGGTTTGGTTTAGTTCGTTCAGTGCTGCGGCTGCTCGAACTGTATTTCAAAGTCAACACTGATCTCTGTTGTTGACCATGTTCAGGTAGAAATAAAGACTAATACTCGTGTCGTTGGCCCGAGCGGCACGACGCGGCCATGTTTGGACTCTTCTTCTGCCGTTTCCTGACATCCACGAGTTAAACCGTCTTAATTTGAGGCGTCTGGTTAAAGACGGTTTTACAAAGCGAAGACATCAGGACATTTTCCCCCCGCTCAATCAGCTGTTCCTGTACTTACATGGGCTATTAGGTTTTATTTGGTGTCTAAGGTGGTTAAAGAAAGAGGCTCTGCTGCTGTCCTGTGATTTAAAGGCTCTGTTTTCTGCAGCAGACTCTAATAAGCCTCAGATGTCTGGCCGTCAGACACGATGGACACGGAGCAGGCAGCGGAGGTGAGGACCATCGGGGCGGTGGAGAAGGATGGCAGAGTTATAAACGTGTGGACAGTGGAAAGGTCGGGAGGCAGGAAGGTGGAGGAAGCGGCGATGTTGACAGAGGGGAGCTCTGAGATTCCTCCGAGGCCCTCGAAGACTTGCAGATATTTCTTTAAGTTGAAGGAGGTGATCGTGTACAGAGTTAAACAAAGAGGAGAGGAGTTGAGTTACGGCTGCTCAGGACTCCAAACCACAAGCCCCATTTTTTTAAATGACGAGGTCAACGTCAGTAGCAGCACACCTCCTCCCCCGTCAGCCTCCACATTCAACCCCCACAGCTCTGAAACTGATGTGTTGTCTGGAAAGTTGTGGAGCAGAAAGTGGCTGAACTTGGATTACGGACCGAAGACATTTTTGAGAAAGCGTGAGGAATCCATCCTGCTAGAAGAAGGCTGCACGAGGGACCGTCACAGGAGTGATGGGTCTCTTCCTGTCCCTCAGCGTTGTAAAGGTTCCTGTGGGTGTAAAAGCTCATGAAAGATAAAAATCCCAAAGTCTGCGCCAACGTGAACATCCCTCTACCTCGCCGTGTCACACAGTTGCAGAATTTATGCCTATTATTCATTAGAATATCTTCAGTGTGAGGTCACCACAGACCTGATTTCAGACATTTAACTGAAAACACATTCAAAGAACTCACTGACTTTAAAACGAGGGAAGCGAATGTGCCAAAATGCTGAATGATTTCTGACTTTACGACTCGTTGGTCACCACTCGAGCCACATTCAGTGGCTGAATGTCATCAAGGACACCTGTAAAGTTTCATCCATGAATTTGTATCAAAGAATTTGTGCTGTTTCCAAGACAGACTTTGAAGGAGTTCAGTTTTTCGATGTGAAGATTTCTTTGTTTCCCCGACACAAAGGGGAGGAATTAATAACACAGCTAAGAATAATGTCTGTCTGTATCTGCCCAGAATCACACACTTGGTTGGACTCCTGCATGATTCACAGACGCCACCCCTCGTACAAACCAAACGGAGTATTTCCAGGAGGTGAACACCTCCGACATCCTCAGGCTTCTGTGGTGGGCTTCATGTGTGAACCTCCAGACCTCAGAAGAGAGCAGCGACTGACCGAGTGACGTTTTATTAAACCTATAACCTTCTCTGACTGGATCACTCCTGTAAACAGACCTCACATTATTAATCAGCGTGATGATAACAGACTGTGGATCAGCTGCTCGTGTGGTGATGCAGAATCCTAATAATGCATTTTAACTTTCTCCTCCTGCAGATTTGACACAGCTTTTTCTCAGTTGGAAAATTACATTTTCTAGCTGCAGTGGTCAGTCTGCTTGTATTTGTAGAAATTACCGTCCCCACCAAAGTTATTACAATCAATCCTGTCTGAGCAAAGCATCTGTCAAAGCACGGCAGCAGGTCCTCCTGGAGGAGGTCCAGGAGGATCGATCGATAGATTGTTTAGGAACCGTCAACATTCGTAACCTTTCAAACCTCGAGCCGACCCATCGAGTAGAGCTGGATCTGTTTTACTGGTTGAGTGTTGGTGACACTGAAAGAATTCATCCTGTGGGGATTATGAACATCTGTACAGACGTACACAGCGAACTACTGAAGACGACTACCAGACAGAATAACTTCAACTTAAAGATCAGACCTGAAAAAGAGTGAAGCTAACACAGTTTAAACATGAAGTGCAGTAACTGCAGGCAGCTGCTCAGCCCTCCAGAGATAACTGGACACAGAGAGACGTTGAGGCGGGTTTACCTTGATGTTGATGGATCAACATCAGAGTTGTTGCGAGGAGCCAAAAGTAAGTGAAGTCCATCCTGCGTTCCTCAGAGTCCAGGTGAGAGATCTGCCCGGAGCACCTCAGTCTGCACCTTAAATTCCTCCTTTCTTCCAGCAATAAGACACCGCTCAGACACGAGGCTGAATGATCAAACACCTGAGCTTAGAAAAGGTTCCCGGTCGACACTCAAAGGAAAAGGGATAAAAAAGGTCCTCAGGATCAAAACTGTCCACTTGATCCAGTCAGGTAAGAGTCGGGTCGCGGCGCTGAAGCAGCTCCGACCGGCTGTGTTGTGCAGACGGAGGGAGGATACTGAGAGCGGCTGCAGCACAGCTGGACTGAGCTGTATGGTAACAGATGGAGAGAGTGAGCTGCAGGAGAGGAGGGTGGAGGAGGTGGAGACACGGGGGAGGCTCGCTCTGCAGCGAGACACCTCCACAGCCTGAGCGTCATAAATCTCACCCTCTTCCGGCCGGCGCTGACCTGTGTCAGCTCTCCTGTGAGCTCCCTCTCTCTGCTGATTCTGTCCTCCTCGTAAACTCAGATCTCTCCCTCGGCCCTCCGGGGATCTCCGGGCAGAGTTCAGCCGGCACGGGGAGCTGCCCTGTCTGCTCTGAGCGCTCACGTCTTCATCCACGCGTGTTTTCAGGAGGAAACAGGATGAAAGTTATCCAGTCAAAGCACCAGTGACTCACTGACCCCACCAGCAACTGTGAGCTGCAGCGAGCTGGACGCAGCTGACAGACTGAGGCTGTAATCATGTAGCAGAAGTCTGATGATTGATAGTCGATTGAACCCAACAGACCAACACAGCAGGAGGTAAACATCTCCCCACTCTCACTCGGACACATTTGGTTTTGTTTGATCTGTTTGGACGGGCCTGAACAGATCCGAACCTTTTCTCTCGTCGCTCTTTCAGTTCAGGTTGTGAGACTTCTTCAGGCTGCTGTTTCCACCTGGTCAGCTGACAGAGGAGCTTCTGTCGGGTTCACTCCTGTTGGTTGGTTTGTCATCAGGATCACACAAAAACTACTGGACACATTTCCACCAGACTTGGCTGGAGGACGGGTCTCGGCCCAGAACAGAACCCGTTTAGGACCAGATCCAGGAACGTTTTCTCACTTTTCACATTGCGAGATTTTTGTTTTTCCCAACATTTTCATTAAAACCTCAGTGAATAACTGGTGAATCTGGATGAAAAGGACGTATTCATGTGTGAGGACTCGACGAATGAGTACAAAAGGGAACAGCTGGGCCTCGGTGGAGGTATGCGCTCTACTGAGCACCATTCTAGTTGTCGGGAGTTTCTTCTGCTTTTAACTACTCTGCAAAAAAGGAAACCCTGATGATACGATCTGGTGATTGGATGCTGGAAAAACAATCTGATGTTGTTGTGTTTTTAACATCTTGATGTGTTTAATCCAATAAAATGATTCTGATGAATTAAAAGTGTGGAGTATTTCTGTCCTCCATCCATCATGTCGCCGTGTGGAGCTCAGCTTCCACAACTCCAGCAGTTAATTCTCTCGGCGTATTTGTTTTGGAGCGGAGCGCTGAGGAGTTGCCTGCACTCGCTAAGAGCTGTTCTGAGGTCATCTGGAACGAAGTACTGTACATTGAGCAGGAACATGACAGAACCGCAAAAGGTGGACCCTGTTTCTGTCTGTCTTTATTTGGCCCGGTTTAGGGGGAAGTTGTCTCGCGGTCTTTCTCTCAGTCTAACCGAGGAGAGGCCGTTGCGGTAGACCAGATTCATAAAGAGGTTAACGAGGACAATCCGAACATCTGGGAGGCAGATACCATGGTGAGCCCCTTAAAGAGCCTTTTGGTCGGGTTTCCCCAAAATTGCTCCACCAGATCTCGTGAAATGTCCTGAAAGGAGCGTGGCGTCCTGAAATGTAAATAGCAATCTGCGTGTGGAGGAAGTGATTTTCACCGCCGTGACAGGAAGAGGCTCAGCAGACACAACGTTCTGCCTCGTGCAGTGGAACCCAAACCAAATGATTCAAGCTCAGCGGCTCAACGTGTCGAAGAACGCAGGTCTTCCTTCTTTTACAGATGACAATCATCAAAGTCGTGTCTGTCAGCACCGGAGACACGACTCTTGCTTTCTGCACCATCTGCACAGGAGAGGCCACGGTCACGTTCTCTGGAGGACTGTGGTGCGCTCAGCTAAAGTATATTTAAGGTACAGTTGGGTTAGCTGACTAAAACAGTGGTTGAGTTTGGGGAAAGACTGATTACCGCTCATAAAAAGAGGAACTTCAGTCCAGGTCTGCAGCTGCGCACGTCGTAAAAAATATCTACAGCACAAGTTTAAAAGTAAACACTCGTGTCCATGTCGATGAATCCTAAAGATTTCACACACTTCGGTTTTATGTTGAAATTGAATCACTGATGAAATGTGATCGTTAGGATTCACTTCGGCTAACGTTAGGGGAAGTTCCTAAACCTCTTATTTGTCCTTTTTCTTTTCACCTGAGGAGGTGTTAAATGTCTCATTAAACAATTATACCGTCATCTGCCCCTCGGGTGGTTGACTATCCAACGTTGCTAACGGCAGCTAACGTTGCCGACGCTGACGAAACGCAGACGCCACGTGATGCAACCGGCGTTATACTTTTGAATTAATGAATTCACAATCATACTAATGTTTTGAAGGAAAATAAAGACTTTTATTCTGCTCCTTTCTACAAGCTTTTAATAAAAGATTTGTCCTTTAAGTATCTGTATTTTTTACATTTACTCTTGAATTAAATCTAAATTGTGGACTGTGAGGAACATTTTGGGAGATGAAGCCTGTGTCGTCTCTGCAGGCGCTGACAGAGACGGTTAATCTCACTCTGTGGGCACAAATGAACAATTTAGAAAGTATGTTTGTGTTTGTGCGAGTGTCTGCACGTCATTTAGCCAGCTGTTTGACTTCAGGTCGTCAGGCGAGATAATTAGAGAGAAGAAGAAACCTGGAAACAACAGCCTGTCGGGCTCCTGTTGCCCCGAGACACCGAGCAATTACAGAGGAGGTGGAGGTGAGATAATGAGGAGAGGTGGTGGAGGTGGTGGAGTCAAACCATCAGTGACATCAGAGATAGAAGCCAGAGAATATTTAGAACAACATATCTGAGAACATAAATCAGAACATACGGAGAGAGAAAACTGATCCCGGTTTGTATTGGGCCGCAGTCAGAGTTATGTATGGATTTCATAACAGTTTACTGGAAAGTTAAGTTTAAAATATGTCTGATCACAAGCAGCAGGCGGCGGTTTATATTTCCCCCGCAGTCAAACTCAAACCAGCAGTGACTCGGCCTGCAGAGCCAACACATGTCAGCGTGTTTCACTCCGCGGGAAGCTGCTTCACATGCGGAGAGAGAGGAAGGCCGAGTCACAGCGAGATCATCGATGAGCCAGAACATCATCACGGGCATCAAACAGAAAGACGGCACAGAGAAGTCATAAAAGTTGTCTCGTTAAGGGTTCTGGTGGCGAGGCCGAGCCGGTCCAGACTGAAATATCTAACGAAAACATTTGGACGGATTCATCTCGTACAGATATTTATGATCCTCAGAGGAAGGAATCCAACTGACTTTTCATCTCGTGCCATCAGTAGAGTTGTATGATGTCCAGTACTTTGTGCACTTTATTACCAAACCTGCAGACTAAAGACTGAAGACGTTCACATCAGCCCGCACAGAACCGACCAGTACCGACGACCAGCACCGACGACCAGCACCGACGACCAGCACCGACGACCAGCACCGACGACCAGCACCATACATATTACAGATAATTCACGAGTACTGTATTTATCTCTTTTTCACACATTTGTTCAGCATCAGAGAATTCTAATTAAACTGGAAATACAAGAATCAAACTCGATATTATAACTCTGGAAACTTGCATAGATAAAAGTAACTTTCTAGCTGAAGTTAAGCCTTTAAAAAAAACAAAAAACACTGAAGAAACCAAAAGTGACAGAGTTGGAATCAGAAAAGAACCTCGATATAATAACTCTGGAACAAAGAGAGCTCAGACTCTAAATCTTCTGGACTTAACTTGGACATGAAAAAGACTTTTCTTGCAGAAGTTATGCACAAAAAAGGCAAAAAGATAAAATGTAAGATTAATGTATAATCATGAGGTAGATGCCTCGTTAAGTAGTCGACAGAGCCGCGGTGACGTCGACTAATTAACGATGGAGAGCCAGAATGAGGCTCAGCGTTGATCGTACCGGCCGAGTTTAACCGTGAGTTTATTCGCCCCAAACAGTCAGAATATCCTGCAGCGTCGTTTCCCGTCTCCTCTCAGTACGTATACGTTGAGTAGACTAAAGTGCATCTCGCTTCCATTCAGTGCTCCACTAAGAGACAACTACGGTACATGACAGTAGATTTCAGCCGTCCGTTACGTTTGGCGAAGGTGAAGATGAATCCACGCTTTAATCCCAAGAGTAAAAAAACAAAAAAACTGTGTTCTCATCGACTCCTGGTCCTCCAGAGCTCGCCGGCTCCAGCAGCTGTCTCGGTTGCCGCCGTCTGTCCCTCCCCTCCCGTCTGTTAGTCCGCACATTAACCGCACAGAAAGACAAATTATACATCTGATATTTGCACTCAAAATCCTCCAGAAGGCATCAACACCACAAACACGGCCGAGAGATCAGAGACTGGAGTTAGCTGAGGTGAAGCCGAGCTGTCACTCAAAGCAGCCACGCCCATAATACGCATAACTTTAAGCCTTAATAAAATGTACATGGGCGAGTTATATAAAGACATTTCACAATGGGAGAAATTAGCTACAGAGACCTGAACTGTTTTTTGTACCAGACTGTAAACATGTTGGACATTTTGACATCTAATGGAGTATGAGTAGTAGTTTCCAGACCTGGATGTTGCCGCTTGGATAAATGTCGATTGCTGTAGAATTATAACAGCAGTACATTTCCCTGTAAATCTCACCGTCCCCGAGCTGTTCTGTCTGCCAACGCAAATCTTGTCCTCCGTCTGTGTTTACACGTCGACAGGATTAAGTTGTGTTCAGGTGTTCAGCAGTCTATGAAGTCTTATACCTGTCAGTATGGATAACTCCGGTGGGAACAGAGAACGCAGGTCACAGCGAGGCTTTAGCGTTACAGAGACTCTGTGATGGTATTGGTCACATACATCATTTGGTATTTCTGCTCCACACAGCATCGTGATGAATAGTCCGACAGCACCGATCTCTCAGAGAGCAAGAGTTCAAACACATCAGATTTATTACAGACCCGTCCTGATGACAGTCTCCCTGAAGGATTGAGACAGACGTACCTCGTGTGATTTAGTGTTGGTTGGAGATCTTTTCTCGGGTCGCTCGGGGACTGAATGAACCACAGCTCACGGTCAGTCTGCCAAAGACTCAGATGACTGTTGGTTTCAGCCAACAACATACGAGAACTAACTCACATAATAAATCCAGAGCCAAATGATAAAGCGCTGTTTTAATGTCCCTCGGTCAGTCGAGTTCAGTCTGCTGTTGTGTACACTGTAATACACAATGTAGTGTTAATACGTTTGCGTAGACGTTGCAACGCTATTGGCTACTGTAGATAGCAACCAATATCCTGCACGAGTCCCTCCCTACCAGATTGTTTTCACTGGAGCAGAAGCAGTATCGCTCTGTGGCTTCTGTTTCATGGGGATTTCAAATTAATATGTCAAACTTCCTGGATCTGTCCTTTTATCCAGATCTGCACCAAAACTTAACAAGGTCGGTTCTGGCCAAACCACCGGACACGGGTGAAAACAAATCCTCCGCAGTGGAGGTAATAAAGCTCCCGAGTACGTTTTAATTCTCTATGTTCTGTTTTCACTCTAAGACGGACGGCTATCTGGGGAATTTTACCAAAATGCACTGTGGGAAGTCAACGCCTCGCCGCTTGTTACTCGCTCAAATTCCAAAATCACAACTCCATCGTCACTTTAAATGTTGGCAGTGTACGCTTCTGCAGAACCGCAGATGTGTTGAAACTTTACATTTCATCGGGGTTCATTTTTAATTCTATATTCTGTGCTCATGGTCCGGTTAAACAAGATCGTGATTCAACCTGGGTTTGTCTTGTGATGGGTCAGGAAGTTCCAATCAATCGAAGCGGCCGTTAAATTGGAAATATTCAAATAATGTCAAGATCTTTTGGCTTCAGTTTAGATAACCCTTGTGAGCAGCTTTTATAGGAACGAACGAGCCTCCGTCTCCATGACTGTGTCCAGATTTATTATAACATTCTTGTATTTGATGGCTGGCCACCTGCTGAAATCACACTCAAAACAAACCAGTGTAACCGCTAACTGCTGCTAACTGTAGCTTGTTACATCATTTAGCCATGCAGCTAGCAGCCAAGACTGGGAGCGAGGGGAGTGTTGGCGTTTACATCGTTAGCGCAGGAGATTTGGACCGGGACCGGGTTGGTGGGTTAGCATGCTTCAGTAGACAACTCAGAACAACATCAGGACTGTTTTTACTGCACATTCTGAATTCTTTCATGTTTCCAACTAAAATTATTTTCATCATCAGCCTTTGATGGGATCATAACATCTTCGTAACACAAATCTGAATATTACATCCTGCTGGTCATGTCACGGGAGAATCGTTTGTCTGTGGCATCACTTCAGAAAAACATTTATTGTTAACTGAGTTTTTACAGTGTAAAAGAGGATCAATAGTTGTAATAATCTCAGTCCAGTGCTGCAGCTCAGGATAAACCCTCCCTGCTGCTTCAAACCTACATTCACATCTGTCCCTCGTATGATGGCCTGATGTTCTGGCCCACTTATTGTTCCCGGGACGGGGAGAGGTGTGAGGGTCACGGGAGGATAGAGGTTGTGGGCGGGTCAGGGTGGGAGCTTTCAACCAGTAATTACTCATCATCATTATCTCCTTGTGTTACAGAGGCTAAACGGTCCAGTTCAGGCCTGCCATTAAACACCTCTCTTTCACTGCAGGCCGTTTTTCGGTCACACGAGGACGAGTGAAGCGATTGAAGACAGAACCAGAGCGTGCTTTGGCTTTAAGAGCACAAACAGCTGAAAATAAAAGCGGTAACTGGAGCGCGGCGGTGGACACGGTGGAAGACATCTTGTATTATTTTCAGGAACACACGAACGCGGCTGGTACCGATGTGCTTGTAATGCATAAAAGGAGCGATGTGTAAGATATTGAATTTTAATAAAAAATGACCCAAGTCATGGACACACTGAGGAGACGCTCTGTCAAAGACGTCTTCTCACTGTGTCGCAGCTGTGGAGGCAGCTGCTTGTGTAATAAACCCAAAATACTGACTTCTATTTTCTTTTCTAAACAGAAAAACTCAACCGCACACTGTCTGAATTTACCCTCAGAGCCGACTCTGCAGAGCGTCCTCCGTCATCTCCGTGCTCCTTCATCACTAACTTAGTTAAAATACTTTTCACGGTGTTTATATTGTTAATAGTTGACGGTTAGTTGGGGATATTTTGGATCAGCTAGCCTCGCCGTCTGCCTGAGAAGCTCTGCTTTTACACATGACAGTCGAAGGGTTCAGCCTTCTCTCTGATTTGAATCTTGTGCAGCGACGAGGTCGAAGCTTTATCGCTCGCTTTCACTTGTTTTAGCAGCTGCGAAACAGTAAAAATGAGCCACAGCGACCTGCCAGGTCCCCACTCTTTCTACAGATCATTTTCCAGCACATGATCTCGCAGGTAGACAGAGATATGTATGTCCCCTAATTAATTAATTCATCAATTAATTAATTAATTAATTAATTAATAACCCCAGTGCCTTTTTCTCTTGTGAGAAGGGTTTAGCTTTGCTTTCATCACGAGCAACAGTAAGAACTGCTCATGTTTTCTTCGTATTTATGTGATACATATACATATTTAAACCTTGCACTGGGCTTCCTGTGGCTGTCAGTGTGTCCGGTGTTAAACGGTGGTCAGGCTTAGACGATTACATTACTCGGCCTCCAACGCCACTTTACTTTCTAAAAGAAATCACCAGTCTGACGATGGACGCTACAATTGCAAACTGTCGGAGGCGTCAGTGCAGCAGCGCGGCGGCTGAAGGATCTAACAGGAAGGAGGGATGATGAAAACGTATGATGATGACGATCAGACGGGCTGTGAGTGATGGGAATTCAGAACACTTCTATGTGATTTTGTTTGTATTAACTGCAGGTTTTTTATTAAGTACATCTCTTTTGTTTGTAATGAAAAGACTTCGGGAGACGGATGGTGATCAGACTCCACCAGGAAGAGACAGACAGACAGACAGACAGACAGACAGACAGACAGACAGACAGAGCAGACAGACAGACAGACAGGTGCTGTGACTGCAGGCTGATTTTAGACGGATGTTCTGAGCTCCCATGAACAGAACGTCCGATTGGTCCGAGTATGAAAACCACCTAATTCTGCCTGCAAATCCTCCTCATATTTACTGTCCACCAGTCAAAGACCGGATCAACATTCCTGAGAGAGGAGGGAGACGTTTGATCTTCAGTGAGATGAAGAAAGTTCAATTAACTCGCAATCACTTGCATCTACTCGCAGAACCACAGGAGGCGGATGTGAAGGTGGTGCTGGAGGACAGGTGTGTGTCGCCTCGTCCTCAGGGAGCTTCGGGAGCATGAACGTCAACAGTAAAGTTCACGACAGTCCTGAATCTGTCGGGCGTCTCTCGCCGTCTGCTGCTTTTTATTGGATCTCATTCTGTCGTCAAACCGTTTTCTCTCCGTCGCAGGGAAAACTTCCCCACATGTTCCAGGTCAGGCCGAGGGATTAGGGAGAGAAAGTGCTGCCAACTCTTCTAACTGATGAATGTTCGGTGTGCATGATTGAATGCAGTGAGCTCCCGCGAGGCTCAGACAGATGGCGCTCGCTGTAAAAAATGCTTTTCTTCTCAGCTACCGAACAGAGATCATCGTCTCCAGAGATCATCGTTTCATTTGAATAATGGGGAGCACATATTCACGCAGGCATGCAGGAAAACATGCGCCACAGTGTTCAAAACAGGTCTGTGGTCGTCTGGGCAGGTTGACCGCTCCATCTGGGCTGGTGTAATTACCCCGCGGTGTTAGAGTGAGGTCGCTTCGATCCAGGAAGTGCTCCTGCCTGTTTTCTAGCTTTGTTGTTGCTGCGTTTCAGTCGTGAGCCGGTGGGATTCTGCTGGAGAACGCACCACATCTGACGGTCTGCTCTGAAGCCTCCCCTCCTACACACCTCCTGCCCTCTGCATGCCAAACACCCACCTAAACCCTCAACCCACAACCCACAACCCAAGCCCCGAACTTCCCCAAACACCTCCAGCTCCCCCCTCAGTCTGTGAGGGCTTGTGTTAGCGTCGCTCTCGACAGCAGCCGTGAAGTGAGAGCAGCAAAGCCACTCGACTCCAAACACAGAGCCAGGACGTAACGACATGGAGTCAGAAGAACGTAGACGAGGCCGGCAGCTGTTGGCTTAATGAACGAACAAATAAACTCATAAGATGTCACGAAAGGAAAGATTTTGACCCGTTTTCTTTACTAAACAGACAAATACAAGTGTACACAGTCAGTTTCTCTCTCAGGCTGAACTAAGACGAGTTCAATCTCCGCATTAACTCATCAAAAAACTCACTTCATTGAACTGGACACAAACTAAAACAGTGTTGGTTTGTCTCCACAGTCACGTCTGGTTCGGTCCAAATAAATCCTCAGCTCACAGAGTAAGTAACGTGAAAATACTCTACACGCTGTCGTCACCGGCTGCTTGGGCCAAATATATAAAACTCATTGTTTTATATTCAGGTATAGAAGTCTGTGTTCACACAAAACAGGAAACATGCAGATTTATAATAAATGATTAATAATTAATTAATGATTCCCCACGATTCACTATAAATGCTTTTAAACACGCCCTCAAATAGCTGCTTTACGTATAAAGGGACAGAATTTAGTTTAGTTTTGAGGAAGAGGAAGAGTAATTTTCCAGACCGTGAACGTGAAGTAATGACTGATCAAACTGATGGAGCCGCTGTTATCTGGAAGCTTAAGTTTAAGACTTTGGAGGAGTGAGAATCTGACCACAGTGAGGGCGTGCAAGCTCCTGGAGGAGGGGAGGGGATCCCCGCGCTCTCAGCCCGATGAGCTCATCATGGACCAGAACATCAGTTCTGTCAAAATACAATATGACATATTACTAGTTACCTTCATTTAAAAGTAATGTATTAGGTTACAATATTACTGTTTGCGTAGAGTAATACATTTACATTTAGGGCATTTATCAGACGCTTTTGTCAAAATGACTTACAGTAATTCACACATACATTCATACACTGATGGTGGTGGCTGCCATGCAAGGTGTCACTGTGACCCTGAGGATCACAGTCTGATGTATAATGAGATATAATAAATACTTGTAGGCTCAGTGCTCATAGGATCAGTCTTCATCATCAGTCTTCATTATTGAACACAGAACTTCTAGGCTCGGCTGTATTTAACACACAGAGCTTATATTAATATGATCATGTTGGTGTGGATGGGTTCTGCCATAAAGCCTCCACTTCAGTCGGTATCTGGATTGTAACACAAATTTGTAGGCTGAGACAAAACAAGCTCTCCATAAAAGAATGGCACAACACAGGAGGTCCAGCTCCTCAGGTCCAGACTCTGCTGTCTACTTACATCCACACTTACGTTGGACCAACAACCCACAAACCCACAAGTGGCCCTAACAAATCTGAAACTCAGAGCTCACACGTGTCCTTAACAACTCTGTAGGGACACTCCCGCACTCTGTAAGGACAGACCCACAAGGACACTCTCACACTATGTGAGGACACTCCCACACTCTGTAAGGACACTCCCACACTCTGTGAGGACACACCAACAAGGACACTCCCACACTCTGTAAGGACACTTCCGTACTCTGCAAGGACACTTCCACATTATGAAAAGACACTCCCACACTGTGTAAGGACATTCCCGCACACTGTAAGGACACTCCCGCGCTCTGTAATGACACATCCACATTATGAAAAGACACTCCCACACTCTGTAAGGACACTTCCGTACTATGTAAGGACACATCCACATTATGAAAAGACACTCCCACACTGTGTAAGGACATTCCCGCACACTGTAAGGACACTCCCGCACTCTATAAGCACACTCTCACACTCTGTAATGACACTCCGACACTCTGTAAGGACACTCCCACACTCTGTAAGGACACTTCCGTACTCTGTAAGGACACTTCCGTACTCTGTAATGACACTCCCACACTCTGTAATGACACACCAACAAGGACACTCCCACACTCTGTAAGGCCACATCCGAACTCTGTAAGGACACATCCACATTATGAAAAGACACTCCCACACTCTGTAAGGACACTCCCACACTCTGTAAGGACACTTCCGTACTCTGTAAGGACACTTCCGTACTCTGTAATGACACTCCCACACTCTGTAATGACACACCAACAAGGACACTCCCACACTCTGTAAGGCCACATCCGTACTCTGTAAGGACACATCCACATTATGAAAAGACACTCCCACACTCTGTAAGGACACTCCCACACTCTGTAAGGACACTCCCGCACTCTGTAAGGACACTCCCACACTCTGTGAGGACACTCCCACACTCTGCAAGGACACTCCCACACTCTGATGAAGACAGCCCCACACTCTGTAAGGACACTCCCACACTCTGTAAGGACACTCCCACACTCTGTAAGGACACTCCCACACTCTGTAATGACACTCTGACACTCAGTAAGGACACTCCCACACTCTGTAAAGACACTCCCACACTCTGTGATAACACTCCCACACTGTGTGAGGACACATCAACAAGGACACTCCCACACTCTGTGAGAACACTCCCACACTCTGCAAGGACACTCCCACACTCGATGAAGACACCCCCACACTCTGTAAGGACACTCCCACACTCTGTGAGGACACACCAACAAGGACATTCCTGCACACTGTAAGGACACTCCCACACTCTGTAAGAACACTCCCAGACTCTGTGAGGACAAACCAACAAGGACACTCCCACACTCTGTAAGGACACTTCCGTACTCTGTAATGACACATCCACATTATGAAAAGACACTCCCACACTCTGTAAGGACATTCCCGCACTCTGTTAGGACACTCCCACACTCTGTGAGGACATTCCCGCACACTGTAAGGACACTCCCACACCAACAAGGACACTCCCACACTCTGTAAGGACATTCCCGCACACTGTAAGGACACTCCCGCGCTCTGTTAGGACACTCCCACACTCTGTGAGGACAAACCAACAAGGACACTCCCACACTCTGTAAGGACACTTCCGTACTCTGTAATGACACATCCACATTATGAAAAGACATTCCCACACTCTGTAAGGACACTCCCACACTCTATGAAGACACCCCCACACTGTGTAAGGACATTCCCGCACACTGTAAGGACACTCCCACACTCTGTAAGGACACTTCCGTACTATGTAATGACACATCCACATTATGAAAAGACACTCCCACACCAACGAGGACACTCCCACACTCTGTAAGGACACTCCCGCGCTCTGTTAGGACACTACCACACTCTGTGAGGACAAACCAACAAGGACACTCCCACACTGTGTAAGGACATTCCCGCACACTGTAAGGACACTCCCACACCAACAAGGACACTCCCACACTCTGTAAGGACACTTCCGTACTCTGTAATGACACATCCACATTATGAAAAGACACTCCCACACTCTGTAAAGACATTCCCGCACACTGTAAGGACACTCCCACACTCTGTAAGGACACTCCCACACTCTGTAAGGACACTCCCACACTCTGTAAGGACACTCCCACACTCTGTGAAGACACCCCGCACTCTGTAATGACACTCCTACACTCTGTAAGGACACTCCCACACTCTGTGAGGACACACCAACAAGGACACTCCCACACTCTGTAGGTACACTTCCGCACTCTGTAAGGACACACCCACAAGGACACTTCCGCACTCTGAAGGTACACTCCCACACTATGTGAAGACACTCCCACACACTCTGTAAGGACACTTCCGCACTCTGTAGGGACACTCCCGCATTCTGTAAGGACACACCCACACATAGTTTAAAAGCCTGCAGCTCCCCTCCAGTTAGTTGGAACTGAAGAAGCCTCTTGGTTGAGAGGTGAAACGTCTTCAAGGAGTCCAGTTGTTTACGATACAGTTCAATATCTGCTGCTGATTCATCTGTGTCTGTAGACTGGAGGATGTGTGTGCTTATATCAGAGCCGGAGCCAAGAGAAAACAAAAAGCTGTGCGTTGCTAAGCTAAGTGTGTGTGTTTAAGCTCCATTAAGAGGATGATTAGTATTCGCTCAGAGGCAAAGGATGGATGTTGAAAACACTGAGCATGAACCACACAGAGTGAGTAAAAGTTTCAGACGCTCGGCAGGTGCACATCAGGGACTTGTTAAAATATAACGAAGCATCATCACAATGTGATATAATTTGCTGCCAATTTATTGATTTAATGTCTACAGGAAAAACGATCGGTTACAGTCCTCTTTTATTCAACCATCAAACCAGATGTCATTGTTTAAAGACATGAAATGATGAATAAATCAAAGCAGCTGGAGACCACAGGACGCACTGAGAGCTGAAGAGTCCACAGTTGTTTTCACTGAGTATTGACTGACCAACAGCAGGTTTTATTGAATCCCATAGCAACCATAAACCCAGTAAACCACCTTCTCATGCAGGTTTCCAATCAAATGCAGGAGAACCTGAGGATCATGACAAACTCAGAAAAGTTTGGACGTAGATTCATGATCCAAGTAAATCGTCTGTTTGTTCAGAGAAGGACAATATGATCCACAGGGTGCATGTGTTTAAGGCCGTCATTACCCAGAGTTCATCTGCTAACTGCTGAAGTCATTTGTTTGTCAGAGCAGGTGGCAGACGCGTCAAACTGTGCAGATGAATGACTCAAACCTGATATTCACACAATTTAAAATGTATCACACAGTTTTCATCAGATGTTGAAACTTCGATCGATGTTGGGTTAGTCAAACTTCCTCTCAGTCCGACATGAACTGCAGTCATCAGCTGTTTGCATGTCAGCGTTTCCGTCTGCTCCAACAGTCCTTCAATGAAGAGAGGTCGTTGTTTTCACCCAGATTGCCAAAGAAGCCTTCGTAGACCATAATCACGCGGCGGCCATTTTCCTCTGATGAAATGTCCGACTGCTGTGTTTCAGGAAGTGAATCTGACAAATTGTTCGCACTGAACTGAAAAGACAACAGAAGGTGAACATCCGGGAGGACGTCGAGCCATATTCAAGGTAAAACAGCCTATTTGAGAACCCATTAGCTTCTGTTAGCATTCAATTCTTACCTCGCTAATATTACTTTTGCACGATATGATATCAAAAGAGTAAATGAACTGTAAAATATCAGCGCACATCTTCGACAAATGTATTTATGTCTGGACATGAATCATACTGGATATAATCTCACAGTAGTCTCAGCCAGGAGGTGACTGAATCAAATATGTCTTACTGTAGTCTGCAGCCAGCTGATTATCACCGCCATCACTGTTTCAGTGCTGAAATGATGTTAATTTGTCAGATTCAGCACTTTTATACAACATCATCCAACATTTGAGCTTCAAACCTCGAGCCAGAGGAAAGTGTGTGAATGTGTCCATGATGTGTATCACGTTTGTGCAGATTCTGATTTGTAGGATCAGTTCAACTCTCACAAAAAATGTCAACGCAAGCAGTTTTGAATTAAATGTTGGTCTAAATAAGCAGATGAATTATCGTTCATCTCATGTTCCTGTATGATTTGTTAGCCTGCCCTCCGTCTCAGTGGTATAAAACACACCTCCATACATTCAGCTCAGGAATGGACTGTGTAACCCAGCTCCCTCCTCCCTCCCCCCTCTGTCTCCCCCCTCTGTCTCCCCTTCCTTCCGACCGCACTTTATATCACGGTATATACGACTTCATGAGCTCTGATGTTTGGTCAACCTCACCCCTCCTCCCTCCTCTCCTCCCTGCCTTCATCCCTGTTTTATGAGAAGTGAGACGGCAGCTCGGTTTGCTGTTTTTGAATGTGTTAGACTGAACCTCTGATGGCCGACCGCGCCTGGTTCTCATCAGTGTCAAACGAAGCAAGAAGAAAAGGAGATGCGAGTCGGTGATATGTGATGACGGGAGAGGGGAGAAGGAGGAGAGGTGATCTGAGAGTAAATCTTGTTCCTGCTCCAGATTCCTGCAGTTCATTATATATTGTATATATTCTGGCCGTGAGTACACACACATACGTATGGCTCAGTGTGAAGCAGGCATGCCAGAATTAAGCTGTCTTTGTTGGCCTTCGTCTCATCTGATACGGGAGTGGAAATCGCTGACCTGCCAACACTCCCATTTTTCACAGTTTTCTCCCATCGCCCTCCGGTTCTGGTATTTCTCCACGAAATCTCTCTGAATGTCACGTCCCTCCAACATTAGTGGCTATGAATAATGTCATACACAGATCCATAAGTTTTATATGTTTATCTGATGTCAGAACCATTAACACCGGCCTGCTAACTGAGCAGGACAGTGTCATGCAAAAAAAAACCCATAAAGGGGGCTGAATCCCCAGAATGAATGTTGGCATCTCACATTTCTGCAAACCACACACACATTTTAACTTTACACTGCACAAAAGACACGTTCTGTGCTAAAATAAAAGGTTTTGTCTCCACAAACACAACTGGACAATATTAAGACGTCTTTTTGGAAATATCCAGACACAGACTCGTACAGTGGTCTCTTGCTTGTAATCGTCTCACCTGTTTTGGCTCATTTACCTGCTTTTGTTGCCACAATTATGGCTGGAAAAACTTCCCGACGTCTCTTTAAAAACATCCAGTGGTTTCACGCTTACCAATGTTGAAAACAGCGGTCTCTTGGTTATTAAGTCTCATTTCCAGCCTATTGTTTGACACGAGACTCAAAAATCGACTGATTTACAAATTGGACGTTTAAAGTGAGAGTCGAAGGATGAAAGTCAGACAGTTTTCCTCCTTTATGATTATTATTGATTACAGGGCTGGTTCCAAACCGCTTTCGTTATCCTCATTTACCTTTAAATATTTAGAGATTTAGACATCAGATGTTGAGCTGACGTTTTTAATGTATAATACTACAAAGCTTTAACACATCAGGATTGAAAAGTAAAAAGGTTCAAATATATAAAAGTTGGTTTTCATCAGAAAGCATCAGTTCAGGTCCAAATACACCACGAACACACTCCTCTTATCTGTGTGTGGCACGCAGCAAAGTCTGGATACTTCAGCTCATTAAGTAACGACTCATAATGAAGCTGAAGTGAACCGACCTTCTGCACAGACTCACACAGTCCACAGCCGACTGAACAACCAGCAGACCAACAACAGCACAGCTCAGGTGTGCAGACAGCACGCAGGTGAACACACAGACAGACAGAAACCAGCAGACAGACAGAACGCGTTTCCAACTCACGACATGTCCTTCCTTTAAAAGAGCAGATTCAGCCCTCCTCACGTGAACTCCAGACGAGTCGTATAAACGCAGAAGATCTGACGGATCATTTCAGCTTCCATGAGACAACAGCTGACAGGAGAGTCTGTTCTTTAACACGACGTGGCTGTGATTTAAACAGAGTGACTGACTGGTGGTTGGCAGAGAGCAACACCGACAGACTGACAGCCACTGAGAGGAAGTCGACCGCAGGCCTGACGAGGGAAAGTGGAAACAGGTGAGCAGGTGACAGGGACATCTGGTGAACAGGTAGAGAACGGCAGTGAAGGAGTCTGAGGGGGTGCACTGTGTTTCCCCAGGTGATACAGACTCCATGTTCAGCAAAGGTCTGATTATTGGAATCTAGATTTTTATCTGATAGCCCATAAGATATAGTTATATAGTTCTAGTTAATCTGTGAAGTAACTTAAGATATTCAATAAATGTGGTGTGTGATAAATGTGTCTCAGAAGTTCAGTACTTGAATAAATGTACTTAGTTACATTTCATTGGGGAGATACGAGTGTGACGTGAAAAGAAGAGAATGTGAGTTATTATCATCAACAATCTGTGAATGTGCAGGATCATTTAAACACACCGGGAGGATTTACAGACCGACAGACGATTAAAATACGTTTGATGTCAGAAAGATGATCGTTTTGTTTTCTGGATGCTTCGTTACTCAGATCTGATCACTTTAAACCCGGTGGATCCAGAAGACAGACGTTTCCTGGGCCTGGTGGGGTGTCATACCTGCGTCCTCCGTGGTATGAAGCAGCTTTCCAAATCCTCTGTCAGTCATGTAAACTGGTTTATTTATCGGTTTCAGGGGTGACAGATGAGGGGAATTCAGAGTCTTTTGTTGCCAAACCACAGAAGTCTGTTGTCACCGCTGAAACAGCTCGTCTCTCCTGAATAAATCATGACACTTGAGCTCGTCTGGCAAACAACACGTTCTTCTCTCTCTCAACGCTTAGTTAATTTTCAAATTAAGAACGTAACGTGTCAGTAATCAGAGAGCACCTCGTCAAAGTGATGCTTCTTTTTAATTTCTTGTTTTCGCTGAAGATACGTGTGAAGTCGTTGAGATGTCAGTAAAGCTCGTTGTGCTTCAGGAGGCCGCCTACAAATTCAAGTTAAAGCCATGAAAGAGATTCAAAGGCTCGTCTCGAGGTTTTACCCATAATCCTCAGTGTCAGGTGCCTCCTTTCCCTTGAGAATAGAGTTACAAAGGGGAAGCGGTTGAAAACGCACAATGAAATGATTCAACTCTTCACGACCCTCATCAGCAGTCATCATAGACTAAATTTACATGGCGGCTTTCCCCCGGCTCAGGGTGGGAAGCTCGAATGCAGGGATGATGTCATGCTGCTGTGCTCCAGGTTTCAAGTCGTATAAACGTAGTAAATCTGACAAATTGTTAACATTTGGTAGAGCAGGTGTCCCATGTTCAGAGGCTTTGTCCTCGCTGCAGCGGCCACTTCTGCAGTGCAGTTTAACCTCAGGACCCCCCGATGGTCCTCCTCCATCCTCAGAACCAGTTCAGTTCAGCTGCTCTGCCTCCAAACCACAGACTTCACCCAGATACAGCCGGAGTCAGATCCATGTCGGCCGTCAGGAGAGCGAAACCAGTGAAACCAGAGCGGTGTGTGGTTTGTGTGCGTGTTTATAAAACCACCGTATCTCCATACACTGTGTGATAAATGATGTGGGAGTTGTGTTGGGTTTTCCCTCCTTTGACTCCTTTGACTCCTGGCAGATGCAGTGTAACAACACACCGCTCACATTTCTCACTCAGAGATTAGTGGATTAGCTACTTCACCACATACTTAAGGAGAAATCCCAATGTTGTGATTGGCTAATGAAGTGCAGATAAGAGGGTGTTGAGATCGAAAGGTGAAACTACAACCGACTCCCTACTGGAGGTCGGCTGGAGGTTTGGCGGAGACACCATGTGGCGTTGAGGCGTCTGTGTTGAACTTTAAGTCTGAGGATTTAGATTCCAGGAACCAGAAAAAAATGTTGGTTCTGCAGCCCGCTGATAGGCTGAATTTATACGTGTCATTTCATTGTCACATCACATGTCTATGTGCTGACCGGAGGAGGACGGGATGGTGGAGTGACAGCAGGGGAGACGGCTGCCAAGCAAGAGACCGCTGTTCGAGACTGTGTTTCAACATTTGTGAGCGTGAAACCACTGCTTTCTCTGCTGTTTGTAGCAACACAACGGGACATTTTGACGAGACGTTGGGACAAAGCCAAAACATGACAGCTGCTAAGCCAGAGACCACTGTTCAGGAAGGCACTTTATCACCTGAGGTGTGAAACCACTGAAATGTTCTGACTGAACTTCGGGGGGTTCACAGCTGAAGTTTTAGGCCAAAACACGATCTATGTTGAACAGAAACAGATGAGTGTAGTGCATGGTGCAGAAAAATGATAATTAAAACAATCCAAATACTAAAAAGCAATAAAAGCAAAAGATCGATTACTTTCCTCATTAGATCGTTTTGTAACGACACTCGTCAACACGTGCAGAGTTACTGAGAAATATTCAGATTAATATGAAGTGTACTAACGACATGGAAGAGAACACAAAAGGCACGACAGACTGAAAAATGTCTTCTGGGTCAGAGGATGATTCACTCAACATAATCAGACTCAGACGCTGCAGTGAGAATAAACAAAGAGTTTTCTCTGATTTCAACCGTTTGTGAAACCGTGTGGCTCTCAGCGGTGCAGCGCCGTCACTGTGACAGCACACAGGTTTACTGAGGTTTAACCACAGAACCACATGCGTTTAGCTTTCCAACCAAAAATAGACACATTCGGTTTATTTCAGCAGTGATGTTAGCTTCTGTTGAGCTGACAAAGAACTGTTATAAAACGTATATATATATATATTTTACCATTAAATATCCAAGTGTATATGAGAATGATTATTTGAAATAATCAGAGTTGTTGCAAAATATAAAAGAGAACCTTGTGGTGAATTTTGCTGCCGCAAGATGCCAAAAACATTTAAATGTGGATTAAACCACAGATGGAAATAGTCCCCATCAAATGAATTATTTCCTCCTGTTTGTTAAAAACTAGAATGAGCAGCTGTTTAAGGAAAGTACTGAATGCATTAGTGAGGTGTTTAAAACACTGACATCTCCAGAAGGAAACACGCCTTTAAGGATCTTTGTAAACAGCAAGAAAATGTAAAGTATATATACTACAAGCCTGATGGTCATCTCCACCTTTGAGAAAAAATGGGTATGGAAATTGTAAATAACACAAAACTCTGTAGATAATCTCGGTTTATTTATTGATGTCAGCTTTTCCTGCTGTTTTTCTGTTGTGTTCTCTCTGTAGTCTGAAACATCTGTGATTCACCAGCGCCAACAACAAAGATGGAAGCCATTGGGTGAACATGTGCACATTAGACACAAATTAATCTTGAGCTGCATATTTAATGCTTATTGATTACATTTGGATGCAAAGACATTAAAAACAGGAAATATGTTTTCCACCCTCGGGTTGAACCCTGGCCAGCGACTGACTCAGAATAGCCGAGCGCTACCACTGGACCTGAAGCAAAGGATCCTCATCAGTCTCTGAGGATTTGTGTCTGAAAGCTGAATACATTCTTCCGCCACACTGGGCAGAAGAAGAGAGAAACGTGGGCCTGACTGTCAGCTCCATGCGTGCTTCACTACAGTCAGGCTTTGGTGTTAAACAATGTTGGCTCCGTGTGGACAATGAAAGTCTGGTTAGCCAACAGTTGATGAGTCCAGAGTCTGAACCTCTCATCTGAAGGTTTCTCTGTGTCCGTCCTCTCAGTGCAGATGATCGAAATGCTTATTATTAACTGTGATTTTGGATAATAACGTACAAAGTTTTCAAAGTTTAGGGTCTTTTAAAGATAAATACCAGGTCATGTCCTGTCAGTGTTAAAAGTCTTATGTTGACTGTCCATTTTAACTTCGATAAAGCTTTAATCAAGTAGTTTTAGTTTTTTTTCACTTGTTTACAAATAATTATCTTTAATATTTTCTGCCTGTGTTTGGTGCTGATGAAACTAGAGTTACTGCTTCAGAGTTGTTGCTGTTCCTGAGCCGTTGTGTGAAAGAAAGGCCAGAAAAGTTTTTTGCAGAACTTCATGATGTCAGACTGATGTTGACCTTTGACCTTTCAGATATCAAATATCATCAATTTACCATTTTACCCTATTAGATGTTTGTGTAAAGGTTGCCATGATCAGCATATGAATTGTGGAGTAATGGTTGAGTAAACACTGACCTTTGACCGATAAATTCTAATCACTTCACCCTCGAGTCCAAGTGGACGTTTGTGCCAAATTTGAGGAAATCCCCTCAAGGCCGTCTTGAGATATCACATTCACAATGAGAATGAGACGGACAGAAAACCCCAAAACATAAAAATCCAAAGAATCAACAACTTGAGACGCGAAGGTCAGAGGTAATAATAATGAATACAATGAGTGCTGACAGTGAGAACATTACAGCAGAGAGGTTTTTCTTCATCTTGTGCACTTTCTGGTAACTTTATCATAATTACACTAATTATATGTGATAAAGATACGTTACAGTCCTTAAGTCAGTGCACTCCAGATCAGCTCAACATGTATATAGTTTTGTCTTTAAAGGTCCAAATTGTAAGATAGTTGATTATGAGTCTCATTCCCAACTCAGGCCAGCCGCCAACCCGAAGTGTCAGTATTTGACAAGTTGGGATTGAGACTCAATAATGAACTGTCTTTCAGATTGGACCTTTAGATGAACTTCCTCTGGAAACCAACAACTGCTCCCAAACTCAATACAACTAACTCAATAAAAACTTTCTCATAACTTCGCATTTCCCTATAATCAGTCAGCAATTTGAAGTAGGACGCCATCCCACTTGTTATCAAAATGACCAAATGCATCCCCCTTGTTAAGCTGCCCTCTCCATTCCCTCATGACCACTAATAAAAGCGGTCCAGCTCAGCGGTTATTATTTTAACAAGCTCTGCTTTTCTAGCCTTTGTGACTCTATTGGCCCAGAGAAGTGCTATTCTAGTCTCCAGCTACATGCATGGACACGTTGGAAGACAACATTGGATAAAACAGACAGCAGAAACATAGCTTTTAATCAAGAATGGACTCTTAAATAAGAATAAAGATCAGTCGGACTCACAGCGCCACTATGAGACGACACAGAGCATTTGTAGAGCAAACATACCACCTTAAACTGGAACTGAGGGCGAAGGAAATATTTTATACAGCACTGAATAGTAACGTTAGACATTCAGTCCAGTCTCCAGGAATTAATGTTAATGTTTCTGCAAACCGCAGACACGTCCAAGGTTGACAATTGTACCAAATGTTCACATTATATGATTATTACCCACCTGTCGCAGCAGGAGGTGGAGGAGAAGATGGTGGCGTTATTACAAACAACAAAGCTGCCGCAGTTTAAGTCACATCACTGGATATTTTTTAAGGACACCTGAAGACATTTCCAGACATTTCTGTTGGACCATCCCCATCTGTCATTGTGGCAACCAAAATAGGTATTTTAAGCCAAACCATGAAGTTTTCTGAACCCTAACCAAGTGTTTTATTTGTCAAAACTTAACCAGAGCATAAGTAGAGTGTTGTGACAATAGAGAAACAGAAAATTCAACCTAAACAAGCGTAAAGTTGCAACATTAAGAAATGTACTTCGATAACATTTATTCCCGTGACTTTGTTGAGACATTATGATCATCTGAGAAATCTTCCGGATGTTACTGGGAAGTACTGGACTGATAGAATAAAAAGATACCCACGGTTCCTTTCAGCTGGAACAGGGAGCTGGAAAAGGATTTCATTCACCAAAGCGAAGCTTAATTAAACGTTTTTAATGAGGCAGTGCAACCAACAGTCAGGAGATTTTTACAAACCAGAACTTTTTCTATCGGGATGAAGTCTCAACAGAACCTTAATGACCACAGCATCACATCAAGTCAGTTTCAGTTATGGCAAATAAACATCTTAATGGTATCAACTGAACAGAGCTGCAGCCTTAAAGGGACACTAACATGTTCCAAACCTCTTTGCTGATGACTGAATGTTCTACATGAGCCATGAGGGAAACTTTTTTTGCACATTAATTCAAGTTTGAACCTTAGAGTTGCAATTGGAGAGCTGATATGAATTTGAACAAGTCTATAGAGGAACCTTATTATTTTATGAAGAGGCACGCTATCCATTCTGTCTTAAATTTATGTTAAAGATTCATTATCAAACAGGATACAGAGCACAAGTATGGGCCATGATAATAAAAAAACACTAGTGACGCATCTTTCCAGTAACAATATTCTGATTATTTAAACAATCCAAAGGCCTCACTGTCAACAGATTCCAGTCGACGACTTTTGTTTCTGGAAAGACATGCTGATGTTGTGCTTTTCAAATGCCCTTTTTCTCTCTCTACACCAAGTGAATTTCTATTCACCTCCTCTGTAACCCAAACTATGTGCATGGCTTGACAAAATTATTTCTTTTGTAATTTGGCTGAACTGATTGTTCAGGTGATAACCTCTTCCTAGTGGCTGCACTGTGTGTATTTCTTCATGCTAGGACTTCTGTATACCGTCATAAAAACAAATGAAAAATACAGATTGAACACAAATAAGATTCCTAGCTTGAACAATATTACTGTTGCTGTGGATTACACCCTGCATGACGAGCACATGGAGCTGAGCTTCAGTGCTTGTTTTTTTCTTTTTTATCCTTAAAACCTATGACCATTGACAATTTTTGAGATTTACATGGAAAAGCAACTTGATTGACTGGTCTGCAGCTTTCAGGTAGAAGACCAATTATTCTCCTGTTCTGTTTCATCCATCCTAAGATTTCTGTCCTTCCTTTAACCGTGACTTGTTCCTCACCGAGGTGAAAAGGACAGTAGACTGTGGGACTGCACTGCATGGGCAGTTGAAGTATGTTTGGGTTTGTATGTACAGTCCTGGTGACCCTTCCAGGACCCCGTGAAGGAATGAACAAAAGCATCTGGACACATTATAACACTATAGAATAAGGCACATAGAATAGATAGATCATCAATATTTACAGAGGATATGGCTCCACACACACATGCACAAGGCCAGTTTAAACAAACATCACAGTATTAAAAAAACACCAAGACATAACAGCTTACTTTTTTTCTAACAGAACTTTTTTTCTTCTTCTCACCTTGTGTTTATTCTTCCCTCCCCACTCTGCTCCCTTTCATTTCCTCTCAGTTCCACAGTCTGGCAGCCACATCAGCCAATTCTGTCATTTGATATGATACAGTAGAATCGCGTCAACGCTCTCTGACCACCCTGTAGCTGTCAGATGCCCCTAAGTATCCAGGAAATCCTGGATTTGAATACCATAATGTGCGACTTCGTCCATGATTATCTTAACTTGGTCTATGGGTTTTTAACAGTTTGTTGCAGGGAGTTCACAGGCTTCCTTTTGAACATTTTGCATGAAAAGGCAGTTTTCTTCTTCTTGATGAAAAGGCACTTTTATACAAAGCAAAGACAGTGCATTAAGATGCTGGCTCTGGTTTCAATCATGTAGCTGTTCATGCATTTTTACTACATGCTGTACATTAACCAATCAGCCACACAGGACTTAAAGGTTAGTCCTGAAAGTACTAAAAAGGACTACCAGGTGAAGTAAAAAACATTGATCGTGTGGTTACAATGCATTGTTCTTCAGTCCAGGCATTCGTGTGAATGGCACTTGACATGCACCACCAACCCAAACACTGTTAAAGACCAAGTACATCCACTCATGGCACTCCCAGATGGCAGTGGTGCCCCAAGGAATGTGATGAAGAGGTTGATGCGTTGACCTGGCCTCACCAATAAGATGTGCTGGAATAAGTATCATCAATGTCCCCGGATCTGCCACCAACACCCTCATGGCAGACACCACAGAACATCCCCAGAGGTCCTGTATCCATCCCTCGACATGTCAGAATCAGGTTTGATTCAAATTGGGGCCTTCATGGTTTGGACTTGTTCTGGCACATCCCTTTTAATACCTGATCAGATTTGGATATTGGGAATTTGAAGGCCATGTCGATGCCTCAGCCTCATTGGCATGTTCCTTGGTCCATTCTTGTCATCCTGCCATCAGGAAGCGACGTTGCCATGAGGGGGTGTACAATGTTTTAGTAGGAGTTGCGTGTCAAGTGACACCCACATGAATTCCAGGACCCACAGTTTCCCAGCAGAACATTGCATTAAAACAAGATGATCCATGTTACTGACTTCACCTGTTACTCCTGTACATGTTCTAGCTGATCAGTGTAGCTGCATTTGTACTGAGTACAACTACTGATTAGTATTTTATCACACAAACTAGCCTGCCCTTCATGAATTCTGATGACTATGAGAAATCTTGAGTTTTTGTGAATCAGTTGGGGCTCCTTCAACAGCTGTGACTGCCAACAATGAACATGATGGAAAAACGATTAAATACATTAAGATTAAACAAGGGAGTCTGATTCGAAGCTCCAGGGGCGAGGAGGGGCGGCGGAAGGATCCAGGCATCCGAGATGACAGGAGAGACAGTGGTTGGAAAAAAAAGGACATTCCAGAACAAGTTCTACGCTCATGTCACGCCACAAAGGTTCTAGAATGGTGGTGGTCAGGAAGTTCCAGAAGCCTAGAGAGTTCAAAAAAATGTAGGATGGGGAATTCTAGAACCCTCCTTTGTGGCAGAAGCTCAGGAGAGTTCTAGAGCGGTTGGAGCAGTTACAGAAGTTCCACAGCAGATTTGAAACTGTCAGAGAGATCGAGAATGTTGGGAGCGGTTCCAAAACATGTAGAATGTCGGACTGTGGAATTTCACAATGTTACGGGTGATTCCAGAACAGGAAAAATTCTGGAATGTTGGGCGGCAGTTCCAGAATAACAAAACAGAAGCCTTAAATAGCTTTGTGGGCAGTTCCCAAACAACGAGTCAGGTCCCATCGTTCCCCTATTCTCCGCTGTCACTGAAGCTGCCGGCATGATGGTGTCACGACATTTTCTAGAGTTATCTAGAGGCTGTTCCAAATCCTGTAAGGAAGCTACCGAGGGTTGGCCCCAGAACACTGACTTAAGTTCTAGAACCTGGTGCTGTGGGCAAAGCTGTCAGACATGATGATGTTCTTGTAGAAGTTGTCGGAGCGTGTGGAGCAGTAATCTTTCACCTTGTCGATCATCTGGCTGACAGGGAGGATGGAGGACGAGGAGGGAGAGGAGTTGGGCTGCACTTCGGAGGAGGAAGGGGACGAGGAGATGCTCCTGGGGCTGGTTTGGTTGGAGTAACATTTATCTGCATTCGGGGAACAACAAAGAGACAGGGACACACAAGGATTATGACTTGATTATGCAGTAATCAATGGATTGTTAGAAGGAAGGGTAAGAATCTTTCATTTAATTTAATTTAATTTAGGGTGTCACTCAGCAGGATATTTTATCTCTGGGGACCGTGCCAATGGGTATTTAGACAGGATGAAAAGAATCCCACCAAAAGTTCGAGACAAAACAGACACTTCTATCTCAAGAGCTACCACCAGAAACACCAGTGACATTCCACGATGAAACATCTAGCCAGAGTCTCCACGACACAAGGAGTCAGCACTTACAACCAACTCTTCAACACTACAGAACTCCTGGATAAAATGATTGCACTGGTGTACTCCATCAGTGAAACAGCAAGAACCCAAGACGAAAAACTGAATTATCAAAACAGTCACAGCATCCACTAGGAGGAGGTCAAAGGTAACTGAGCAGGAGACAGTGGACAGCCAGAGAAAATCCACAATCGAACACTTGAAATTCATTCTTGAGAACTGACCTTAACCTGAAAGAAATCATTAGGGCGAGATCATTTCAGCTTTTGGGAAGCAGTCCCAGGATCTGCTGTTGGTACTTTAGGTCAAATAGATTAATTGAATTGTTCTCACTGCAGTGGTCAACCCATTTTTTAAATCAGGTTTCAAAGAATTCAATAAACAACTTTTTGAGCTCATGTTACTCTCCCAGAGGAGCCTGCCACAGGAAAAAACAGCTTAATGGGTGCAATTTCTGACCATCTGTACCAGGCCTTTGATTCTCCATGTCTTTATTCGTATATAGTCACATTGCTGTGTTAAAGTCTGACTCCAGGCTTTCCAGGCAATCTGGTTGATGTTTTTATTTTTTCTCTTAAGAATGAGGTTGCTTAGTTTGGCCTTCTTCCCTCCCAGGCCCTTGCAATTATAAAGTTTTTTAGAGCCAATGAATAACACAACCAGGCCAAGTGAAGCCTCGGTAGGTCATGTTGAGGATTTTCAACAGCAGCCTTGTTTATACAGGCATATGTGGATATCATTTTCAATTTGATCACTGGATCATTTTACAAAATATGTGCATACCTGATGTAGAATGACAACTTCCAATGCTGCTATGTTTCGATTTCATTATGCTGTCATTTGTCATTTGGACCTTGAAAACTCTTGCGTAATGGGGATTATGTGTTCATTAGACTTCAGAGAGCTGGATGGGAAACATTAGTGGAGAAGGCTAAAACATAATTAACATGCAACGTCTGAAGTACGAATCTTTAAGGTCGGATTCATTGTTCTGTTGAGGCCCCCAATAAAAATGTGAACAAGCTGAGCAGGTCTGTTTTTAGATGGATTCTTTAACTCTGAAAAACAATTCAGACTTGCGTGTCTGAAGAGTTTCCTACGTCCCATGTAAATAATACCATTTGGCATCACTGGCACAAGTGGTGAAAACAGATTGTTGTATGAAATCATAAACCATCACTAATCAGCACAGGTTGCGCAGCAGATAACAGAACATGAGAGAGTCAGGTGAAGAAGTATAATGATTGCAAAATCTATATGGAGGAGGTCAGGGTGGATGACTGAGTCAAACAAGCACAGGACTTCAATCCAGGTGGCAGTTACAGAACTAACATATACATTTTAAACCTAAGCACAACGTTTTCCTAAACCCAACCAAGCTGGGATTGTATGGCGGTCTGGTACGCCTGTCGCTTTTATGTTGCCGTGTGGTTTTGTGAACGGTTAAATGTGAAATTGTAAGAGTCACTGGCAATTGATCTATACAGTCGGTTACGTATGAGGGCGTTATCTCTGGAATCATTGCTGCAAATGTAAGGACATCTGGAAAAGTTCATCCATTGAATCTTAAGTGTCTTCATGGAACTTTACATTTTATTAATTATTTCAGGCTCTTTATGGTTGTTGCAGCTGTGAAATGAGCTCAGGTATCAGACAAATACATCAGTCTACATGTTGAGAATGTCATCATAAATTTACAGTCATGTCATTTTAGTGAACCTGCTTTATTGTAATTTGGACCAACAATAACAGCCTTCAGAGTTGTACATCTTGGAATGTTCTTACAGAAAATGAGCCAAAGTATATAAGCAAAATGTATAAAATTAGGGCCAAATCAAGCACATACTGTCTGGTCCTCTGGTACCATCAAGGAGGCCTCTGAATCATGCTGTTCAGCCAAAGTCTTCCTTGGCGTGAAAATGTTTAATCACTGCTCTGTGCTATATGTGACTTATTTTTTTTTTTTAAAAAGAATGAATTTGCCATATTTTCTTTCTCAACATACACCCAAGATTCCCAGCCTCTCTTCCAAACTAGTGTCCCGATGCAACATGAAGCTACGGGGTCAGAACCGAGTTGCCTGTTGGCGCGGGCCACAGTCACGACTTCCCTGAATCCTGCATCACTGATTATGCCCCTGGCTCCTCACAGCGATGTGCAGCTGGTCCCATCCAGCAATTCTGACTTTTGAAATGTCCTATGATGTCACATATAATCTATGTTTGTTTTTGTTTCTGTGTCCCATCTGAACCACAGAAACAATTTCCCCTCAGATTCACTCCAGCATGCACTTCAGGACAAAGACTGACACTGAGGGGGGAGTCGTGGTTGAACTAGTGTCAAAGTAAAGACCTGTGGAAACACCAGATCAACCGCTGGTCATGAACTAGGTACATGTTGTGGGATAGAGTTATTCTCTGACCTCAAACATCCAGAAACCATTCAATAAGAAATGGATGCTGATGCAGAAACACTTAACTCTTCAAAAAATTGAGGAGAAGGATCCTGTATTCAGTCCATAATGTCTGTTTACAGTGGAAGCCAAAAAACAACAACAACAAAACAGAATGGTCGAAGACGTCATATCCACACTTGAGGTGTACTGATTACTTCATGACGTCAACCCATGCTTTGCTTTGACTGACGCATTATATTCAGAACACGATGAAGTCCAACATTGAATCAGGTGGATACTCATTTCAGCACAGTACTTGACATGTTAGTCAGTAATGCATTACAGCCCAAAACAAAGCCTCACAATAACAAACTAACTGAAAAGTTTGGAGATTTGAAGAATGATAAAAGACTAAAAACTGATTATCTGCAATTCTTTAAAGTCCTGGACAAGCTAAAGACATTCTAACAAGAATTTGGGCAGAAATTAGCGAGCACATGGCCAACAAAATGAAACAGACAGGGGTCCGTCTGCTATTCCTGGAAGAAAATCAAGTGTTACATCAAAAACAAGACGCTCGTGTCTCTGTTCATATCGGCCACAAGCTGATTGAATGATGTCCAGAATTAACACTCGAAAGTCGGAACACAGCCGAGGTTCCATGTTTGCCAAGTCTATCTGGAAACTGTAACCAGCACCTCTCACATGCATCAGTCAAGTCTCTGGCTGAGTTGACTGAGTAGCAACAATGTGAGTAATCACACAGTGGATCAGACACAGTCAAAGTACTCCGGCTAAGTCTGGATACGATGACGGGGTTGATGATTTTCTTGCAAAAGGAGATGCAAGAATAATTCAGAAGTTCCTGAACTAAAGCTGTCAAACCATCAACTGTAGAAATAGTGGACAGAGCCAACATGATGTCAGTCATAGGTTTCTGAAAAACCAGGATGAAGCTCAATTTGGGTAATACCAGCCGGCACCATCTTCTTAGTACCTGACTCGAACCTAACAACAGGGTGCAAACAGGTTGAGAAGTGACAGTGGTGATAAATCCATGTTTGAAACCCAAAATCTTATAAAACAATATCTTCGCTCTCCTTGACTGTAGGTGTTTACTCCTACTGAGGCTCCGGGCTCTGTCCACAGCTGCCTCCTTCACAGCTCGCCAGCTCCAGCAGCTGTCTGCAGGCTAACGCTAACAAGGTTGCTTGTTAATCCAAAACACAGGAGAAGGAGTCACTCAAAGCGGCCACGCCCTTAATCATGATTCATTTTAGCACGGGGAGCGGGGGAATTAGCTGCCAGGCTGTTAACTTGTTTATTTCTGCTGTTAAGTTGGATAGTTTAACCTGGGCTTAACTTTGGGATTTTGGAGCCTCAAATGGCCATTCGAGGAACTGCTAACTGAACCGGCTAAATATAGGCTGAACATCAATGGGCAATTGTCTTGTTTTCTGCGTGCGAAGGTGTCAGAGCTTTTAAACTTCTTTCAAACAAAAACCCGCTACAGAGTAGAAAAGACTGTTTCCAGACATTCAGTGTGGAAAAAAAAAAAAGGACGGGACAATAAAATATGATTGGGGAAGGTCATAAATCCTTCTGTGAGTTTGATGTCTTGTCAGACAGTTAAACACTGCTTGCTAACTTATGATGCATCCTGCTACTGCCAATGTGGCTGTTCTGTCTCAATTTGGATGTGGTCAGGTCCAGCATATTTTGGATTCGGTCTGTCCTCGTGTTCTTTATGGATTAGGTGTTTTTTTATGACCAGTTGGTTTCGGTTGACTTTTCATGGGTTCATCTTGGATTGGGTAAAAACAGACCAAATCTGGTGATGCCAGTGATGTATCATGTTGCTGCCAATGAGGCTGTTCTGTCTCAATTTGGATGTGGTCAGGTCCAGCATATTTTGGATGCGGCCTATCCTCGTGTTCTTTTTAGATTAGGTGTCTTGTGATGACCAATTGGTTTCAGGCTGCTATTCTGGGATTCATTTTGGATTGGATAAAACATTTTAACCCCTGAAGATCTCTATTGTGCAGTGAGACATTGTTTTCCAGGTTTCAGAGATTTGGAAGTTTGACGGTGTAACCCCTTTACATTATGGAAGAAACAGACCAATCTCGTAAAAATCATGGAATCTTTGGTAAATAACCAACTCAAGCATTTGTTAACACCATTCTGAATTTATGAAGTCGGTGACTGTCCAGTCTGATAACTTACTGTTAATAAAAGGTGTTCTGTAAAGTTCAGTTTTGAGTCCGGTCCTCTTCACCTACATTAATAACACTGTCTCACTATTGACGGCTGTCAACAGCATCTCTATGCTGATGACACTGTTGTGTATCATAACGCTGATTCTGCAAACTTACAATGCTCTACAAGATGCTCGGATCAATATTCAACTAGTACTGAAGGCAGCTCAAACAAGATTCATGCTGTCTGCCAGAACCAGAGGTATTGACTGTAGCAGTAAATACTGAAGAAGTATTACCGGTGATAGTCAGGGATGTTGAATGATAAATTGGGTAAGTCTTCACTTGCAGACAGGCATAAAAAAATCGTTGGTATTTATCTATAAGCCCTTGTTGGAAAGCTACCACCATACATATCACAGATGCTGGAGTGAACTTTGGAACAAACTCGTACAACAGACAGGCTTATGTTAAAGGTTCCCCGAGGACGGTTTGAGTTTGGAAAGTCAGCCACCCAACTTCATCCCACATTAAAGATCCATGGTCCACAAACCTCCCTGCCTCTCATTGTAACTGATTTTCATTTGCATTTTGTTTGGCTCTTTTTCTCCTCGCTCTCTTCGTTTCTGTTTTTAACTCAACATGATTGTAAATGAGGGCAACCTCAACGGTTCTTCGAGTTTAATCGAGGTTTGAATGAATGCCACATGATCGAAGAGAAAAAATGGATGAACTTTTTTATATAATATATATTTTGTATTTTTTATAAGTTTTGATTGTAAAATAACCCAAATTCTCACACACTTTCCATCACGTAAACTCTTGGTCATCGGGCAGGCTTTGGTCTGAGGACTGAACAGATTATTTTACAGATTAAAACCAAACAAACGTGACACGAGCCGTCCAGATGCATCAGGCTTACACAACAGACCTCCCATCAACCTAAAAAACAATACATTCATTGACTCGTTCTGGGAGTTGCCCTCCAGAGGTTGTTTAGCACCTTGACTGTGTTAAACAGCCTCTTCAGCCTCCTATCAGCTGTGGTAAATCTGAGAAGATTGTTTATTTGATTATGCCGAAAGTTAAACCACAAAGTTTGTTTATCTGGCAACGCAGAGAGAAAGAATGAACACCACAGTGTGAGACAAAATGTCCTGCCTGGGTACAGCAGACATAATAATTTTGATGAAATATTAGAAGTGACAAGTGCATTCATTCCTGTGGGTTCGAGAACACACACACACACACTGATGCAACGCAAAATATTATGTGTGTGTGAGGTCCACACACCGAAGCCACACGTCAGGATTTACGACACAATCAGCCTCACTGATTAAATGAATCTGTTGACTGTTTCATCAACACGTTATGAAGCACGAGAGGCTGTGACGAACATGAACCCTGGATTCGTTCACTGCAGCTCGGGACTCGAGACTACTGTTTCATGGGACTGTCGAATCACAGGATTAGGTAAGAGACACTGAAAGCAGCGCTGGGTATTTTAAGGCCGACTGACTGAGCTGAACTTTGGCAGGACGAACGTGAGTCTTGATTTCTTCTTGTTGTTCCAAAGTTGAGGAACAACACCGTCGCCCGCAGATCACGTTTATATTATTCAACCTCGGCCGCATGCATTCCCTTAAACACGTGGTTTTGGTTTATCACACCACACAGATACTGTTGAATCTTGGCAGTCAAATCTTTGCAGAGTTGTAAAATATGTTTTAGTTCTTCTGTCTAATATTTTGTTTGTGGTAGAAGAAGTGCTGAGATCTGATGAACCGCTGATACTGCCTTCAAATTCAGTGATCGAAATTGAAAACTGATGTCGAGTGACTTTTGATTTACAACCAAAATCATGACATCCCTATTATATAATTAGTAATAAATGCTGTGCTGCGCCTGATAATACTCCTGTTAATTTCCTGATTTAATAGCGATGCAAATTGAATGAGTGTCTCAGTTTCTGGTAGGATGTGTGTCGTGGTACCTGGCAACCCAACCCAGAGACGGAGGAGAGCGAATGCGAACGACCCCGTCTGACATCTGTCACTGCGCTAATTCAACAGGCCTCGTCACGAAGGGATTCTGTAATGTCGCAGCGACGAAGGCTCTGAACCAAGCAGCGTTTCATCCATCATAACGTTGAGATCTGTGATGTCTTTTAGTGAGCATCGAGGAAAGTGACAAAGAGAAGTTTTTTTGCTCTAAATGACATCATCACATAATCACCATCAGTAATCAGAGGACCCTGTCCGGCTCCCCGACGCTGGGTTTTTGGGTGGAAGTCTCATGAAGACTCGGTAGGACAGACAGGATGACAGACACTTTTCACATAGAAATCTGTATTTTTTTCCCTCATTTCAGACACTAAAGGCTCGACCTGCTGCCACATTTCTGTTGTTTGGTCCTGTAACGTTGCTTTGTGGGTTAAAGTGCGAGTCATTTCTCGTTAACTTGACGAGTGAAGGATCTGTTCAGCTGTCAGACTGTAAACGCCATCGTTTGGCTCTGTTACTGCCTCCACCGATGGATCAGAGGTGGAACAAAACCGCTGCTGTAACCTTCACACGGAGGGCGAGGCAGAATAAAGGCGCTGAAAAGGCAGTGCGAAGGGGCTTAAGAAAGGATTCACACTGGCAAAAGCACAACTTTAGCCGAGGGCTTGCTGGCCCCTCTTCAGAGAAGGGTTAGCCACGACACTGTGGGGTTATCCCCAGAAAATCAACCAAACAGACAGCTAAGAGGTGCCAGAGTGAAACCCCAGAAAATCTCTCCAGGCTAACGTTGGCAGGTTTGATAAGTTAAGGAGAGGTATTACACTGTGCACACCCAGTCCACTGATGTTCACAGGGCAGGAAACGAAAGGCGTCACCGACCAGTCTGTGAGCTCCAAAGATCACCGTGTACCTCCTCAGCCACCTCCCAGTATTTATTCTGTAGTATGGAATCAGTGTTTCACTTGTTTTCCCTGATGTCAGATGATCAGGCAGAAGATGAACTTAATCTTCTCCAGCTGTGTTTCTGAGAAATGTCTTCTTTCATCTGGAACTGGCCAATAAAAAAAGAAAAGTTTTAAAGCACTTTGGCAGCGGAGACAAACAACCTGTTGTCAGACTTGTCTTTGATGCTTTTGAGGACTAAACGCTCAGAGAATATTTCATTAAAATGGATTTTGCCTCTAAAATTAAACACAGAAACGAGTCCGACTGAAATCACAATTAGTCATTTCTACACGCTGTCAAAATGTCTGTGCTTTTTAAATTCTTTAATTCACAGTTCATGTGTTTGGTTTGGCAGTAAATGTAAAAGTCGTGGTTGTTCTTTGAGTCTGTGGATGGAGCCGGTGCACATTTGGTTGACAGCTGAGCCGAAAGAGGGACAACGTGGACAACTTGTGGGAAAACAAGTCACGGACAGGCAGTGTTTAATTAGTGTTGTCAAAGAGACAGAACAGCAACATGCTGCCAGTTAGCTCTCTAACTTGTACGCTGACGCAGCGCTGTTTGCCTGGAAGCTTGTTCAGGAAGTGAACCTGCAGGACAGGACACGTGTCCATGTTTGTAGGTGGCAGTTACTGAAGGTGTGTCGCCTCTGTGACAACCTGGAGGTTAAGTGGATTAAACTTACTATGAATTTTCTCTGGACCAAACAGATGAACCGCTATTTTTATCTCATCAGATTCTGCTCTGATCCGGAGACGTAAAGCGACGGGAGGAGAGCTCAGTGATTAGTTTGTAGGGGAAATGTACTTTACTTCATGGACGTGACGTTACAGAGAGCAGACGGGACAGAGAGCGCTGGATTTTTAGCATTTTTAACATTAGCTCACGGCTAATGTGCAGTGAAGTTATCTGGCTGTTTCGCTGCTGATGAAATCTGTCAGTGACTTTTGTTACGTTTTAGTCTCGTTCTCTGACTTCCTCGCTCTCTGACTGTAGCGGAGCGGCGACCAATGAAACACACCGTTACCTTGAGGAAACCTTTGTTGGACACTTCTGGGATACTGCCAGCACATAATTCTCCAAATCATAGTAACAAAAGTTTAGTTGTTTTAAGATGTTTAAATGCAGATATCTTACACATTACATCTTTAATTTATGTACGACACATACTTATGTTAACTTTAGTGTTGGCGTCGGCATGTTTGCATACGAATAACAGCATTAAAAATCAGTTTAATTCCAGTTGGACTGTTACGTTTGAAACAGTTCAGCCTGAACGCAACCAAACCCTTGATTTTGTATTCTTCAATTTAAAATTTGAATTGAAATATATGTATTTCTTCATAGTTCCAAAGGTTTCTGTGATGAAAACACAGTCAGACACTAAAACCTTCAGTATTTGCACTCAGTTTATCTCCTGGGAGCCACGCAGAGGAGCAGGATCAGAAGTTTCCAGCGTGGCTCAGCTTTTTATTGAAATAAACTTGTCAGTCGCTCTGTACTTTGGAGAAATGCCGGTATCTTAAACCAGTGAGAGAGATTAACTGTGTCTCAGTGGGGTTTTATCACATCGAGTGATATTTGGACATTTGCTGTTAATTCTAATGAGCAGACCCAAATTAATCTGACTAACGAGTCATTGTTAGCTTGTTGTTACTCTGCTCGTATTAAAAGTACAAACCAATCACAGTTAAACGAGGCAGATGTTAGCGTGGATGCAGTCTGTCATGGCGTGCTTGTTTCTGCACCCTGGGGCACTCTGGGCGGGAGGAGTTGTAGTTTGAGTCGTGTCAATGGGTGAAAATTGAGCCTCCTCCCGCTCGGTGTGTCTCAGGCTGGTAAAGATGGCGTGAAATGACATCACAGTGACCAGCCAATCACAGCACACAGTGTCTGCTTTCCCAATATGTCTGCCAGCAAAGTCGTCACGTTTGAGATTTTTTTTTGTTCAGTGAAAATTAAAAATGATTAATGTTGAATTTGAATCTCCAGATTTCACTTCGACCACAAACATTTTGGGAAACACAGAGCGGATCACATGACGTCACAAGCAGGAAGTCAATCAGCCAATCAGCTTTAGCTTTACCTCCGTCGGTCCTCCACTCTGGCTATTGGTTGGAAGAGCTTTCTACACACCAAACACAGAGGCAGACACATGAACATCACATGTGAGGAGATCACAGAGACAAACCTGAGACAGTAATCACAAGGTGCTTCAGTGCTGAAGGACACAGTGAGCGTGTCGGCTACATGCTAATGGAGCTACGGTGTGTCGGACACACCTCACCAACCCCGACCTCAAAATCCAAGATGGCTTCTCTCTTAGCAACAGCTGTTCATGAGCACTTCTGTTTGTGTCTTATTGAATCAGTCCTGTCCGGCTTCTACCAGACGAGTTCTTGTTTTTACTCACAAAATACAGTCAAATGTCAATATTTACTTATTTTTACTTCACAGTTGCTCCTTTTAACACGACGATATATTGTTCCATAAATAAATGTGATAAAGTCAAAGGCAGCGTTTGAGTCTGCAGTTTCTTTTAAATTCACATTAAAGGAACAGTTCACACAAAAAAGAAAATCCAGTCCTTCTCTCCTCCTCCTGATGATATAAAGTCCTCCTCTCCTCCTCCTGATGATATAAAGTCCTCCTCTCCTCCTCCCGATGATATAAAGTCCTCCTCTCCTCCTCCCGATGATATAAAGTCCTCCTCTCCTCCTCATGATGATATAAAGTCCTCCTCTCCTCCTCCTGATGATATAAAGTCCTCCTCTCCTCCTCCTGATGATATAAAGTCCTCCTCTCCTCCTCCTGATGATATAAAGTCCTCCTCTCCTCCTGATGATATAAAGTCCTCCTCTCCTCCTCCTGATGATATAAAGTCCTCCTCTCCTCCTCCTGATGATATAAAGTCCTCCTCTCCTCCTCCTGATGATATAAAGTCCTCCTCTCCTCCTCCTGATGATATAAAGTCCTCCTCTCCTCCTCCTGATGATATAAAGTCCTCCTCTCCTCCTCCTGATGATATAAAGTCCTCCTCTCCTCCTCCCTGATGATATAAAGTCCTCCTCTCCTCCTCCTGATGATATAAAGTCCTCCTCCTCTCCTCCTGATGATATAAAGTCCTCTCCTCCTCCTCCCGATGATATAAAGTCCTCCTCTCCTCCTCCTGATGATATAAAGTCCTCCTCTCCTCCTCCCGATGATATAAAGTCCTCCTCTCCTCCTCCTGATGATATAAAGTCCTCCTCTCCTCCTCCTGATGATATAAAGTCCTCCTCTCCTCCTCCTGATGATATAAAGTCCTCCTCTCCTCCTCCTGATGATATAAAGTCCTCCTCTCCTCCTCCTGATGATATAAAGTCCTCCTCTCCTCCTCCTGATGATATAAAGTCCTCCTCTCCTCCTCCTGATGATATAAAGTCCTCCTCTCCTCCTCCTGATGATATAAAGTCCTCCTCTCCTCCTCCTGATGATATAAAGTCCTCCTCTCCTCCTCCTGATGATATAAAGTCCTCCTCTCCTCCTCCTGATGATATAAAGTCCTCCTCTCCTCCTCCTGATGATATAAAGTCCTCCTCTCCTCCTCCTGATGATATAAAGTCCTCCTCTCCTCCTCCTGATGATATAAAGTCCTCCTCTCCTCCTCCTGATGATATAAAGTCCTCCTCTCCTCCTCCTGATGATATAAAGTCAGGTGAAGTGTCGTAGTCCACAGAACAGTTCTGGAGACTTGATTTAAACCATCAGATGTCTCCATACAGCTCGTCTGCTGTGGTCAGCATGGAGGGAGGAGATGATGTCTCCATAAATCTGCTGAGAAATCCTTAAAAAAGATGCTTCTCACATGTGCAGAACTTGGAGATGAGTGGATTTTATTATTTGTGTGAACTGTTCCTTTAAGTGATAATCTGTTTGCTCAAAGACAACACTTTTCTGTCTAACACACGTTTCTCTGTGTCGTGACCTGTTGGTCGTCCATCTCGCTCAGAGTCTCACCTGTGTTGCTGTGTCTCTTGGTGAACGGGTTCAGTGTAGCTTTAGCTTTGGAGGTCCAGTTGGCGGTGCTGGAGCCGAACGAGCTGGAGGACAGAGACTTGCCCAGGTTGTCCGAGCTCACCTTCTTGGTGTTGTTGGTGGCCGTCTTACTCCAGTCTGCAGAAACACAATGAAAAGCTGAGTGATCCTGATCAGAGGACTGACCTCCGCTCTGTTTTACATTGGACTCCTTTTTCCTTTCCTTCCTTCCTTCCTTCCTTCCTTCCCTCTAAATCTCTTCCTCCACCCTCTCTTACCCTCGCTTCTTTTCCCATCTTCTTCTCATCTAACATGGAATGCTCTCATGGATAATCCCATGACAGACATTAGTAATACAGAACAGATGTGCAGAAGTAGATTTAATGTCTGATGGGTTTGAGACGTTCAGGCTCAGATTCAAAACGTCCCGACCGCACGCTGCAGGTTCAGGACATATAAATATTAAGATTAAGAAATAAATGTTCACAGTGAGAATCGGCAGAACTCCTCGCTGCACCGTGTGTCTGTTTGCTTCACCTCACCGTATTTAAAATGAACAGACTTCATCAAGTTACTTCAGAAATGCATTAATTACACACAGATAATATTTGTTGGGTGCATTTGAGCTGATGTCATGATGTCACTTCCTTTGTCGCTGCTGTTTCACTGAAGGTTTGGTGTCCTAACACCAACCAATGGTTGATGAGAGCAGTGTGTCTACATCGTTCAACAGTTCAACACACGCTGACAAACATTCGACAGCATCACCCAGATGTGTCATCCCCAAAAAATACTTAAATAAACACAGTCCAACAAGTTCTCCTGCTGTTTTAAAGGAGCCTCGAGACGTGAAAGCAGACCGGACCGGAGACATTACTGAGGCATTCTGGAAGCATTGCTTGTTTTCTTTGTCAGCCCTGCATAAAAATATGTCCCATGTGAAAGTTCCCACGAGCAGAAACTCCAAAACAAGTCAATTCAACGTCCTTACAGGGTTCAAGTTTGTACAGTGTTCTTTACGATTTCACTCACAGACGTCTGAAAAACGTCTTGTTGTTAAAAATTAAAGTTTTTATGACGGACAAATTTGACTCCGTGCTGCAAAAACTACAGAGAGGATTCAAACCTGAGCCTCAACATCAGCAGGCTGCATGAGGCGGGAACTTTACCTGGAGAGCTACTCGGCTTGATTAACTACCATGTCTGCTCATCCTGCCTTCATCAGGTCGGCTAATGTTCGAGGGCGGACGACCAAAACATGTTTAATAAATACATTTAAACCCGTCTGATCACAGTGAACTGGTGATGAGAGAAGTGACTCTGATTGGTTGTTCAGCTCAGTTCAGAGCAGTTTCTGCTTCAGCAGTAACGACTCTTCACGCAGCTTCATCATAACTACAGTTTGTATCTCTGCAGCCTTCTGATCTGATGATGAACACAGAGTACCGCCGCCTGGTGGTGTGGAGCTACTCGGCCGTCGGCTGCAGGTTTCGTGGCGTTTTTACCGTAAGTGCAGCTTTGTGGCCAAAATAAAGGCGATGTGAGGTAAAACCAGCTGACTGATGGACACAAAGATAAAAGATAAAAATGCAGGACTGAAACTAAAATTTCTCAGATGGAAATCAAAATGAAAAGTTACAGCTGTTTGTGTTGGCTGCACACGGTTCATCTGTTACCTGACGCTTCATGATGGACGGCTCGATAACAAACACAAACACATCTGTCTGTAAACTCAGTTACTGCTGGCACACCAGTGGATATCTTATAGCGCCGCTCGTCCCTGAAGATCATTATCATTTACCTCAGATGACATCACTTAGTTTACTGTCGAGTCAAGAAGAGCTCTGCGGGCATGATTACATGAAGAATGTACCAGCTCTGCCTTCTCACTGTGACCCTGGTTTCACTGAGGAATTCGTTGGCTGAAGGCCAGTTCACAGACTTCACCTCAAGAAGCAGCTTCACCTGGAATCTTTGGAACGAAAACAGACGATGAGGCGGCAGCGGCGGAGAACAGCAGCTCCACACACTCGGCGCACCTGGAGGACTTCCTGGTCTCTGAGACGTCTTTTGTTTTATCTTTTTTTATTAGCTGTAAAGCCGCGCTGTCTCAGGTTTTATATTTTAATAAAGGCCCTTCGGTTTTTTTTCTGCTGCTGTGGGAACCTGGCAGGAGCCTCGCAGACAGACAGACAGACAGACAGACAGACAGACAGGCAGACAGACAGACAGACAGACAGACAGGCAGACAGACAGAGAGACAGACAGACAGACAGGCAGACAGACAGACAGACAGACAGACAGACAGATGGCAGGCGGACAGTTACCTGAGTTGTCTAACAGCCTGAATCGTCCGCAGCAGAGGTATCTCCTCCACTGCTTCTGGACGTTTTCCTTCAAGGCGCAGTGGAAGATAAATATGAACAGACCTGAAGACAGAAACACAGAACAGAGAGAAGAGTCAGTGTTCAGCTCAGAACTACTCTCCAGTCGTCATCGCCTCACCACGATGCTGATGGAAAGTCAGGTGAAACATTTCTGGAGATTCACAGAAAAACAGCGTTGCAGCCACAGTGTACGAAGAATTTATGGGTGGGACAATTTTAACGGAGGTTTGTGGGTTCTCCTCTTTACGTTCTTGAGCAGAGTAGATGTCATCGTATGTACTCTGGTGCCTTTTAACAGCTGGCCTGCATTTTGCATTCCTCCAGAGGAAGTGCCTCAGATCACATGTTTGAAGATAATAAAAAGCTACACGTGTACGTTGATTAAATTCCTCATGTAACAGCCTCGCAGCTCAGGCTCAGGGTGGACTGTACTTTCTGGGCTCAAAACACTGATCTGCTAATATTTCAAATAGAAAATAAAACACATAAAACCCAAAAATCTAATGAAATATCTAAATTAATGTGAAACAGCTGATCACCAGCAGTGACTTGGACCTCGTACACTCTCTTTGTTCAAGGCTTTTCTGTGTTGACGGTGTCTAACCCACCTTCACTCAGCTGCCTGGCACCTCGACGACTAGTTAACGTTTGCAGCGTTTCAGGTGTATAACGGCTGCGACGCCAGTGTATTCTCATACACGACTGAAGGAGCTGGGGACTAAAACACAGCCAAAGAAACTCCTTCTTTCATTTGGTTAATTTGGTCAGTTTTGCAAAAAAAATGCCTCCATACAGCTCGTCTGATGTAAGTCTGCAGAGACAAGATCACAAACTGAGCTGAGGAGACATTTACACCAACAACACTCAGCAGAGTCCCAGGTGACTGCAGGTGTTTATTCCTCCAGGTCCGGCTCTGCACCTCACTATAGATGTAGGTAACATCTCCTCAGATCAGGGTGTGATCTGGTCTCAGATCAGTGTGTGATCTGGCCTCAGATCAGGGTGTGATCTGGTCTCAGATCAGGTTCTGATCTGGTCTCAGATCAGGGTGTGATCTGGTCTCAGATCAGGGTGTGATCTGGTCTCAGATCAGGGTGTGATCTGGTCTCAGATCAGGTTCTGATCTGGTCTCAGATCAGGGTGTGATCTGGTCTCAGATCAGGGTGTGATCTGGTCTCAGATCAGGGTCTGATCTGGTCTCAGATCAGGTTCTGATCTGGTCTCAGATCAGGGTGTGATCTGGTCTCAGATCAGGTTCTGATCTGGTCTCAGATCAGGGTGTGATCTGGTCTCAGATCAGGGTGTGATCTGGTCTCAGATCAGGGTCGGATCTGGTCTCAGATCAGTGTGTGATCTGGTCTCAGATCAGGTTCTGATCTGGTCTCAGATCAGGGTGTGATTTGGTCTCAGATCAGGTTCTGATCTGGTCTCAGATCAGGTTCTGATCTCTTCTCTCCTGCAGACTGAATGCTGTGACTCTGTATTGGTGTGAAGCTCCAGACACGTCTGTGAGGAGATGATGACTGATCGTTTGATCAATGAAGAACTTTTTAAAGACTGGACATTTGTGTCATTAACGTGTCAGCTGGTGGTTCTGTGTTACCTTGCAGCGAGTTGAAGATGGAGAAGAGGTACATGAAGGCGAGGTTGACGGGCCCCCAGGCGAACAGAGCGAAGCCCCACGTCATCCCCAGCAGGAAGGTGAGGCTGATGACGCTGCGCAGGTTTCGTAGAACCTGGAACAGAACAGAACCGAACAGAACAGTGAGTGTGTGCTGAGATAGTTTTCCTCCTGTCTATTCTGTCATTGTCACATTCTTTACTCTTCTTGCACAATATGTGATTTCTGCCTCTTGGGATTAAAACAAAACAGCGACCAGCTCTGCGGGAGAGAGTCTGGATTAGATCCAGACCTCCTGGAGGAATAAACACCCGGAGTCTCATCAGGTTCTGCTCTGATCCGGAGCCGTGTACCGATGGGAGGAGAGCTCAGAGGGAACTTTCTAACTTTTGGGATTAAATCTCCACTTGTGTTTCTCAACCATGACTTGAAATGTTCACCTCCTCTCGCAGCGTGCGGTTGCTGCGTTTGCCGTTGCGGCCGCAGATCTGCAGCATCACCACGATGAACATGGCGACGTTCAGCAGGAACACCACGCAGAAGTAACCGACGCAGGTGATGTAGAAGACGACCGAATTCTGGATCCAGCAGCTGAGGAGAGGACAGAGGACACACACACTTGACTGTAACTAAGTACATTTACTCAAGCGCTCAAATTTACGATATGATAATCATCACGATATCACGATATATACAATTTGTTTGAGGTACTTCTGCTTTCCTTCTGCAGTAAAATGAAAGTATCCGGCTGTGAACGGACACACTGGACTGTAGGACAGTACAGCAGGACTCCCTGAGGGGGTTTGACAGTGTCAGTGGTTTTCTGGTGTTAATGGGTCGACAGCCAGCGGTGGAGCTGATCCACGAGCTGTGAGCTGTTGTTTCCCCACCAGTAAACACACCACCCTGCTGTCACAGCTGTAGTGTGTTTGGGCTCGTGAGGTGAAGCAGACGGGGTGACGGAGGATGAGTGACCCCGACAGTTTTTTACAGCGACATCATGAAATTCGGTATATCGTTACATCCATATTCATTACCGATGATTTCACTTCCACAAAATAACAAAACAGAACCAGTAGCTGTGACTGTGATGACTTACAACTCTGAGGATCCCTCTCCAGACTCTCCTCTGCCGTACTTCTGAAGGCCGTAAGAGTTTTTATCCACAGCAACGACGATCCCCACCAACACAGCAGGGACACCTGGAACAACACAGTCGACACCATCAGAGCTCCTCCGTCGACTTTTCTTCTCAGGTGCTGCCAATTTATACGTCTCTGGAAACTTTGATGGATTGATCAGATATTGACTGCTCCACCACTTCAGCTTTACTCAGCGTTGACATTCAAACTGACACTTTGACTTTATTCAGACACTTGAACTGAGACATTCCTGTCTGTGTTCCAGTTATTTGTAAAGTTTCTCGCTCATGCTAAAGCACTAAACACACGTCTTTTTTTAAATGATTAAATCTCCTCTGAAGCTCCTCACCCCATCCAACGATGCAGAACTTGAGGATGTATCTTCGTATGTAGGTGTTGAAGACTTTGACCAGAGCGATGTACATGTGGATGGACTCCAGCCCCATCCAGGTGAAGGAGGTCAGCAGGAAGTAGTGCAGAAAGACGGCCACGGACAGACACAGCCAGTCGGTTTCCAGACTGGCGAGCCAGCCGTCCAACAGGAAGACCATGTTCAGGAACAGCAGAGACGTGCTGAGGTTCATCAGGATCTTGGAGGGGTAGTCACGCCGGAGTTTCCTGAGGGAAGGAAACAGGGAAAAGATGAGACGTGGCATGTGGATTAAATTTGAGTTTGACTCTTTTTTTTTGCTCGTTTGTCTTCATGTTCCGTTCCACACATCGACAGCGACCCGTCCTGAACTCTGACTTTTCCTGGTGCAGATTTTTCCAAATCATCTGAGATTTTAAACACAGTTTGGTTTCTCAGGGACGCTAGAAGCTTTTTAAACTCCGACAAATCTTGTGACTCACTCGAAGGCGATGTATGTGAGCAGCGTGGCAGCAGAGAAGATGGCGGAGATGCCGCAGCCGATGTAGGTGATGAAGGTCAGGATCTTGTTGTTCTTGGGGTCGATGTGAGGTGAAGCTCCGGAAATGTCCTGCAGACACAGACAGACGGAGAAATACCAGGTGTGATAAGATCTCAGGATTGAATGCTTTGTTTTCTGCAGAGTCCATCCTGAATATTAGCAACCAAGGAGACTGATAACAGGTGTGTAACCGCTGTACGTACATTCGCAGTAAAGACAAAAAACTGAACTTAAAAATACATTTGACTCAAGTACTCTACACTTTTGAGCTACTTTACTCTGAGTGTTTCTGACATCTGCTCCGTTATGAACCGCACCGATAATTAGAAAAATGTTGAACATCGGGCCCAAAAATCAGTCACAGCAACTCACTCATAATTCATATAAAGTTTTACTAGTCATGATTGTTAAAGTTTGTCCTCTGAGCTAAATGTCACCATCTTCTCAGTTTGTTTGTGTCCTCAGCCTCACCAGCGTCGAATGTTTCACTGGACTGGGTTGAAATTTGTTCTAAAGATCCAAGAAACTCTGAGGATCATGTACAACACGTCTTCACTTGCTGAATGTTGACAGTCATCAAATTAATAACAATAAATGTCATATGGAACAAACCAAACTATCACAAGCTGAAACTTCTTGAACCCAAAGAAGAACAGGCTCAATAGGTTTCAAGTCAACACAGTACAAAGATCAACAATTCATTATTCTATGCCAGATGAAGAACTGTAAGAATCAGTTGATAATTAATTAGTTGATTGAGAGGTAATTAATTGCCAGTTATTCTGAAAGTCAAGAAATCAGTTCAGTCATTAATGACAGAAAACTAAGAGTGTTCCTCAGAAGCAATCACAGACGTCCAAACAAATAACCCATTGATCATGAAAGTAATGAACAGACTCAGTGAAAGTAGAAGCTACTTTCTTTCAATTAAACTTTTATTTTTGTCTTTGAGTCGGATGAATTTCGCTCATTCGCCTGGAGAACTATTAATAGAACAGCTGCAGAATTTTAAAGGTCTTCAATTTCATAATCAGTCGGTGCTAATTATTGTTTTTAATGTATTTAAAACAAAACCTTAGTAACATTAAAGTAAAACGTTTAAAAACAAGTCAAATAAATCCAAAATCACGTACGAACAGTTAAATATGCTCCTGATGTTTCAGTTAAGACCTCATGGAGTCTGGACTTTGAACTTCTCTTCCACTTCTCTCCTCCAAAACCTTTTCTGGTGGAAACGGCGTCAGACCGACGACACGACGGAGTGTTTAACAAACTGGTTCTGGTGTTTGTTACGTGTCGGACGTGATGAAGTCTCACCATGAGGATGCCGAAGTGCGTCAGGTGGTTACAGAGACAGACGGTCTTGTTGCTGCTGGACTTTGCAGACACGTTGCAGCCTTCTTCGTTCCAGCCTCCATCACCACCTGGTGGCAGCACAGAGGGATTACTGCACATTACAATCACATCTATCTATCTATCTATCTATCTATCTATCTATCTATCTATCTATCTATCTATCTATCTATCTATCTATCTATCTATCTATCTGAGCACACAGTATAGGTATGGAGGTGTATCTAAATGCACATGTGGCCTGAACCTCTGACAAATAATCCAAAAAGGTGAATTAAGGATAAACTCAATCGTCGACTCTTCCTGACTCCAGCCGTCAGAGTCCCGCTGGACGACAGCCAGTTGATATAAAGAGCTCTTGGATGAAACTTTAACAGATGGATGTTGTTCAGCTTGTGTCCGGACTCCCTGCGGATCAGAGGAGCTGAAGTGGACCCGAAGTGTTCGGGGCGACGTGACGACAGATGAACAGACTTACCGTTCATGCTGAAGTCCCAGAACATGCAGCGTGGATTCAGGGAGGGCTGTCGGGACAGAAGAGGACGGGAGGAAAGATTAAGTCCACCGGAGCTCATCAATCATCAGGTGACCTAATAATTAATAACTGCTTTCATTCTCAAGATGATTTATTTGTCTTCGCTTTGTGTAAATAACATTTTTCAATTAGATTTGACCTGATTTTTCTCTCTCTTCTTTATCCAGGAAACATCTGAGCAGTCAAACCGTCACATTCTGTGATTCAGTTATACTTTCTCTACATTTATTTTCCCTACATGAAAGTTTCAGTCCTGTTTTAAAGCCTCAGAGCCTCGTGGGACAAATTTAATATTCTGAGTCTAAAGATGGCAGAAATCCTCTGAGGAAAAATATATAAAACAGATAATATGAATAAAATAAAGAATATAAAGGTTCATAAACAACCAAAAAGAAGATAAAATAAAAAAGTAAATGAATAAAGTATACAGAGATGAAACAACAATAAAAGAGAAAATAAAGGAAATGAAAACAAAAACAGCAGCTACAAAAAATAAGTGAAAAAAATAAAGAAAAGATAAATAAAAAGAAACATAGAAAAAAATGAATAAAACAAAAATAAAAAGATTTATATGAAGAGAACAAAATAATGATGAAAAAGATTAAACAAGAAGAAAAACTGAGAAAGATTTAAGAAAAATTATAAATAGAAAGAGAAAATATAGAAAAAACAAAAACAGCAAATACAAAACAATAAAGAAATAAAACAAGTGATAAATAAAAAAATGAAAACAATTAAAAATAAAGATAAATAAAATGACAGAGAAGAAAATAAAACATAAAACAAGATAAAAAGAAAAGAAATAAAAACAAAAAAGAAAAAAGTCCTAAGATAAATAAAATAGATTAAAAAACATAAACGAAAAGAAAAAGCAAAAATAAAGAAATCGTATCGATGAAAACAAAAACAGCAGCTCTGAAAGATAAAACTCACTCAGACCCATACACACACACACACACACACACACACACACACACACACACACACACACACACACACACGTTGACCTGTACCTGCTCGGACAGGTGAGCGATCTCGATCTCCACCGGCTCCTCCAGGTTACGGATGGAGAAGTTCCCGACGCTGCTGGCCACCACGTAGCTGTTCAGAGAGCGGCCGCCCTGCTCCTTCTGCACAGACACACACCATCAGTGTTAACAGGAGCTCACTGCGTTCACCCTGAGCAAGACGAGTCCCTCCTCACCTGGAACAGGTTGGTGTTGTTGAAGAATATGAAGTTGATCCTGGACAGAGTCGATCTGTCGGCTTCACTCAGAGGGACGTTGGACAGCAGGGAGGCGGGGAGGGTGACCTGAGCGTGAGGGTTGACCTGCTCCGATCCAAAATCAATCTGAGCAGAGAAGAAGAACACAGGGAGCGATCAATAAACTGAAATCAAACAGATCCAGACGTGTGCTAACACAAGAGTCCGTCAGACTACACCTGAGTTCACACTGAGCGTCTGAGTGACCACCTGTGATCTGATGTCACTTCCTGCTCTATATGAAACAAACAGACTCCATGTTTCTACACAAAGACAGAAAGAAGTTCATGTAGAACATCTGCTGAATTAACAAGAAGGTCCAAATAATGCAGAATGAGTCAGAGACAGAGTTTCACAGAGTTTATAAAGTGTCTCCAACTCAACAACTCACTAAACGGACACATTTGTTAAGGGAGTCTGGGGACTTTCTCCACGGGGACAAAGAAGGAGCCTATATTGTTCCTGTTTAGTGTCTTTGTAACATGTGACATGTTTAGATCAATAACATGTTTCTTCTTTCATAAATGGAGTGTAAATGGTGACATCAGTGTAAACAGTGTGTTCAAACAGCTGATCAGTGTTGGCAGGTAAGACTTTAGCACTTTAGACACAGAAGCAGACAGGCTGGTACAGACATGCTGCCACAAACTGACACTTTGTACAAGGAGACAAACAACTTCAGCTTCTGATTTAATGCTGAATTTACAACAAGGACACAACCAGTTAGAATCTGTCAGAGACACAGTTTCACTACGTTAGAAAGTTTGTTTTAACTCAACAACTCTTAAAATCACCACATTTGTTAAGGGAGTCTGGTGATGTTGTGTTTGTATTGTGATGTTTTCACCTTCGTCCGTTTGTCCTTTGATTGGATGGAGGATGAGTCTTGGCCACATTAACTTTTGGTTCAGATCCAGAAATGTTTTCTTACTTTCTTTAACATTGTGAGATAGATTTCTTTCATTTTAATGATTTAGAATTTGTCTAAGTTGTTTCTCTTCACTCAAATACTCTTCAAATCACAAACACAGTGTGTTCACAAACATGTGCTGCAGGTTAACAGACACCAAACATCATTTTGAACTTGGGTTAAATTAAACATCCATGAAAGAAACAGGAGTGATACTCGTCTGGAGGAAGAGGACACTCGGATGTTTCTCACCTGTGGACTGCTGGAGTTCGGAGCGATGAAGGCGCTGAAGGACGTCCCGTTGAACATGGTGGTGTTGAGGGCAGATATCCCTAAAGCCAGGTGTTTGGAGGTGATGTTGACGAACGGACCCTCGAACTCGATCTTCTGAACCAACTCATCGACTGTCTTCAGAGCTCTGAGGGCAGAGAAAGTTACAGAGTTACCTGCTGTGACGAATGAGCTGAATCAGAGAGTAACACGATTCACTTATTGAACAAAAAGCTGTACATCTGAACATGTCATATGTTACATTTATAAAAAGTGTGAAACCACTGGATATTTGTGACGAGTCATCGTGACAATTTACATCACACAAGATAACAAAACAGAATATTTTTAATGAGATGTCGAGACAAATTGTGGACCAAAACCGAGACGGCTGAAAAGCCAGAGACCACTGTTCGAGATATTGTTTCAACATTTGCAAGTGAGAAACCACTGGTTAGTTTTAAGAAGACCTCTGGATAAATATCCAGCCGTGTTTGAGACAATAAAAACCAAGAAGATCGGACGAGCAGAAGACCACTGTTTGACACAGGGTTTTCAGGAGTTATAAGCATGAAACCACTGGATATTTTCAAGTTGTTGGGACATTTCTCAGCTGTGTTTGTGGCGACAGAACTGAGTATTTGGAGTCAAAGCACGATCTTCTCCTAACCCTCACCAGACCAAAAGCCCAGCGCTGCTGTAACATGAAACTGAAAGTAAAGAATGTAAAGTTTTGAACATATTGAAAGGAGAGTGAGCGGCAGCACAGCGTACATCTCTGAGGTGGCCGGCAGCGCCGTCTTGTTGTTCATGACGTTGGAGATGATGGTGACGACGGTGGAGGCTAACGTGGTGTTGATCTTCGCCACGTTCACCAGCTGCTTCACCTTCGTCACCACTTTGGACACCTGCAGACAGAAGAGGAGGAGAAGAGTTGATTTACTCTCCTGCAGCAGCTCCGTTTAGTCACAGAGAGAAGTGTGGACGCCCACCTCCTCGTTGGACAGCTCGCTGTTGGTGATGGCTTCCAGCTTCACGGCCACCTCAGCTGCGTTTTCTGCACAGAAATACACAACGCAGCAGATTTAACACAAAGAAAAGGACAAAGAAGATATTTTATTTTGCTCACTTAATGGAATGTGTGTAATTTATCTTTAAATGAAGCGGAGAACTGTCATATATTTATTCATATTTTTTCAAATAATTCAGCGTGAAATCTAAATGTTTTTGAGTCAAGATTAACTCTTCTGACACCTCGACACTGAAAAATAAATCACAGTAAAGAAATCAAATAACCTGGATTCAATCATCAGTTTAAAATATGGACAACTGTGTTAAATGATCTGATTCTTTAATAAAATAAAGAGTGGACAAGCTCGTGTACATACGAATTCCAGGGGAGAAGTACCAGAACTACCACTCCCATGATGCATTTAGGCAAGAAATATCCAATCATGGGGTTTAAATTCTGTCGCATGTTTCAGACAATTTACTGTGTTGTCATAATGTGATGATCGGATGATAGTCGTCACATCTGGTTTTATTTATTGATCCATCTTTTCATATATAAATAATAAAAATTCAAATGACTCGTCAGCATTTTAGCCGTTAATTTTCATCCCCGTATGTGAGACGGTCCAGGTCCTTCATCATCCTTCCTGCCTCAGTGTGACTGCTGATTGGCTGCTGGCTGAGCGTACCTGCAGACACCTCGATGGTGTCGATGTCCGTGCAGTTACTGAGGTCTGCAGGCGACCAATAGGACGAGAAGTTCAGTGTGCTGATCTCACTGGGAGACGAAGAGAGAAAGACAACGAGCAGGAAGACAAAAAGAAGACAGAGACGTTATAATTCATGTAAATCTGAGGTCTGTCGTCTGGTTTTTAAGTAGCTGAGTTTAAGCCGCGGCTGCATGAATTCATCAGTTGATAAAGACGTTAAGAAACACAAGTGAGAGCAGCAGTGTTGAATCTGAAGTCCACGATTAGTGCTGTGGAAATGTAAATCACACTGACTTTATCTCATCAACAGGTAATATGATAGGAGCGCCTGCCAGTAATAATAAAAGACCATTTGAGTCTTTCTAAAGGACCTGCAGACATCTCGCCTGCTGCATTAATATTATACAGATCGGTATCCGTGGTGTGATGTCTCATAAGGAGGAAGATGAATGAGCTCCTTTAACCGCCGTCAGACTGTGGATCTGTATTCATGGAGGATCGTCCCCTCTGTGAACAACAACCAGGACGTCTTGTTTCCTCTGTCGGAAGTGAATCTGTCCATGTGTTCGTACGAGCGAGAACAAACTGAGCTGTTGTTTGAACATCAGAGATTAATGCAGTTACGTGTGTGTGTGCGGGCTTGTTTTCCTACATTTGTGGGGTCCTGAACCTGAGAGCTCATCATGTTTGGACTGACGACTTTGTGGGGACCAAAATGTTGGACCAGGAAATGAAACCATTACATTTTAAGGTGAATACTTTGGTTTGGGTTCGGCAAATATTGATTAGTGCTTCGTCCCCAAGTGATGAAAACATGAGTGTGTGTGTGTGTGTGTGTGCAGACATGTCTTTCTCTCGTTGTGGGGACATGCATCTCTTTACACAGTCACATTGTGGAGACCTTGGGATGATTAACACAACAGAATATTTTCAAAGAGATGTCTGGACACTTTGTGGCCCAAAACTAAGATAGCAACTTTTTAAGAAGACTTTGAGACATTTTCCAGCCATGTTTGTGACAATTAAAACCAGATAATTCAACCCAAACAGCTCAAACCAGAGACCGCTGACAGTACTTTAACTGTAAGCATGAAACTGGATATTTTTAACGAGACGTCGGGATAATTTGGGGCCCAGAAGTGAGACGGCAGCTAAAGCCAGAGACCGCTGTTTTTCACCTATGTTTCAACATTTGTAAGCATTAAACCACTAGATAGAGATGCCCGAGACATTTTCCAGCCGTGTTTGTGGCAACGGAAAAATAAAATAAAATAAAATAAATTAAATCAAATTAAATTTTAGTGTCAAGAGTCAGTTTAAAGTGTTTAAAGAAGACTGGTATCATGAATACGCCCACTGTCTTCTGCCTCTCCGAGGTCGGGTCGTGAAAGATTTCTGATACGAGCGGCTGAAATAAGTTTTATTAAAGGAAGCATTAAAATAACAAGGTGAGGTTTAAACGACGGTGCAAGGTTCAGGGTTAGAGTTAGAGCAAGTCAGGAAACTAATGTAAATCAATACAATGTCCTCTGACTTGTGACGTGTGTGTGTGTGTGTGTGTGTGTGTGTGTGTGTGTGTGTGTTACCAGGTTCTGGAGGTGCTCTGCTCCTTGTTGGGGAAGCAGGGCAGGTACTGAGTGACTCTGGGTCGGCTCTCAGGCCACTGGTAGTGCAGCGGGTTCTCCTCCGGACAGTTTTCTGTGAGGAGTGAAAGCAGCGACAGTTTTTTCACCCACAAAAGACCAAATAAAAACAAGATGAATGAAATGTGAGCTGGACACAAATCACGAGGCTCTGATGAAGATACACAACAGTGTGAACACAAAAGAGGAAGGAAAACAACGATGATGAACGGAACAAGACTGGATAAAAGAAATCTATAGATGAAAGTCCAAACGGAGGAGACATGAGGACAAATTAGCAGAACTCATGAATAATAAATACAGAGAATAAAACAAACAAACAAAAAAACAAAGAGTCTGTGTTTGAGTGAAAGGGTGGAAGGTGACTGTGGCTCAGGAGGAAGAAGGAAAAATGGTTGGTGGTTTGATCCCCGGCTGTGGCTGCGTGTTGAAGTGTCCTTGGGCAACATCCTTCCTCCTGAGCCAATCACACGCCAGCCTCTGGTTGACTGACGCATCATGCAGCCAATGAGATTTCAAATCCAATAATATATAGTTTACATCAGTTTTTAAACCCCTCAACTTGGAACTTATGAAAGTTGATGTCACTTGATGTGCTTTGCTCTCTGAATAGGCTGTTTCTTTCCTCCTGCTCTTGTTTTTGACTGTTTTATCTGCACAAAGTTAGAATGAATAAGGAATAAACAAACTATAGTGAGTTTCTGTCCCTGTCACTCTCAGGCAGGAGGGTTGTATAAGGTCACAAACTGACATCTTCTTTGCCAGATGACTGAATGTTCCCTCTGATAAACATGTGTTAAGTGATAACTTCAGTGATATTGTTATTAAGTTTGGACTCAGACTGTACGACGTGGACCCAGAGGCAGCCACAGCTCATCTGCAGGATGATTTTTCAGGCAAGTGAAATGGATAAATATTTCAGTGTGTTGATGATGATGATGATAAGCAGGTAGAAAAATAAGAGATGAGGATTGTTTTTTGTTCCTCACCGATTAGTCTGACATCAGTGGAGGCTGGTTGGCTCTGCAGGCCGGAGCTCATCAGTTCTTTACTGTTGGACAGCCGGGCCGACACATCAGCTTCCCCCAGACTCTGATTACTGATGTAGTCGTAGTACAGCAGAGCCTGGCAGCTGTAACTGGACACCAGACACACAACAGGCCTGAGGTGAGCTGCTGAAACTAGACGCACATATGTGACGGGCTCACGAGGTCGACAACCCGAATCATCTTTACAAACAGGTGTTTCAGCACAACTCACTACAAGAAACTCACAAACTGACACAAAGGCCACAGGTGAAACTCCAGGTGAAGTGATTTACCTCGAAGGGTTTCCTCCACTCCGAGCCGTCGGCTGGACTCTGGAGAGGAACGACGAGAGGAGGTGAGAGAGCAGCAGAGAGATACCGTCTGTTTACTGCCTGTTTACTGCCTGTTTACAGTCTGTTTACTGCCTGTTTACTGACTGTTTACTGCCTGTTTACTGCCTGTTTACAGTCTGTTTACTGCCTGTTTACTGTCTGTTTACTATCTGTTTACTGCCTGTTTACTGTCTGTTTACTGTCTGTATACCGTCTGTTTACCGTCTGTTTACTGCCTGTTTACTGTCTGTTTACCGTCTGTTTACTGCCTGTTTACTGTCTGTTTACTGCCTGTTTACTGCCTGTTTACTGTCTGTTTACTGCCTGTTTACTGTCTGTTTACTGCCTGTTTACTGTCTGTTTACCGTCTGTTTACTGCCTGTTTACTGTCTGTTTACCGTCTGTTTACTGTCTGTATACCGTCTGTTTACCGTCTGTTTACTGCCTGTTTACTGTCTGTTTACTGCCTGTTTACCGTCTGTTTACTGTCTGTTTACTGTCTGTTTACCGTCTGTTTACTGCCTGTTTACTGTCTGTTTACCGTCTGTTTACTGCCTGTTTACTGCCTGTTTACTGCCTGTCTACTGTCTGTTTACTGCCTGTTTACTGCCTGTTTACTGCCTGTTTACTGCCTGTTTACTGTCTGTTTACTGCCTGTTTACTGTCTGTTTACTGTCTGTTTACTGCCTGTTTACCGTCTGTTTACTGTCTGTTTACCGTCTGTTTACTGCCTGTTTACTGTCTGATGACAGATGATGCTGACAGTGAAACAAAGTGTCTGACAGCAGCAGGTTCATGTGAGCGACACGCTGAGGACTGACTCTGAATCAGTTATCTGAAGCAGCTCTGACGCTGTGATATTCTGCTGAGGACTGACTCTGAATCAGTTATCTGAAGCAGCTCTGACACTGTGATATTCTGCTGAGGACTGACTCTGAATCAGTTATCCGAAGCAGCTCTGACGCTGTGATATTCTGCTGAGGACTGACTCTGAATCAGTTATCTGAAGCAGCTCTGACACTGTGATATTCTGCTGAGGACTGACTCTGAATCAGTTATCTGAAGCAGATCTGACGCTGTGATAGTCTGCTGAGGACTGACTCTGAATCAGTTATCTGAAGCAGCTCTGACGCTGTGATATTCTGCTGAGGACTGACTCTGAATCAGTTATCTGAAGCAGCTCTGACGCTGTGATATTCTGCTGAGGACTGACTCTGAATCAGTTATCCGAAGCAGCTCTGACGCTGTGATATTCTGCTGAGGACTGACTCTGAATCAGTTATCTGAAGCAGCTCTGACGCTGTGATATTCTGCTGAGGACTGACTCTGAATCAGTTATCTGAAGCAGCTCTGACGCTGTGATATTCTGTCAACAAACCGTTTCACGATCATCAGTGTGTCTCTGATTACCTGACGGCGTCTACGTAGACCAGGTGGGTCCAGTTCTGAAAGGTCAGATTCAGCTGTAAGAAGAAAAACAGGACAGTTTCAGAGGCTTTCGGTCCACTTCTGTGTCCCCGTCAGCTTCAGGTTCCAGTGTTACACCTGAAACAACCCGACCTCCTCCTGCTCCACCAGGCTGCTGTCTGGCCACAGGAGGTTGAACCTGCAGGATCTTAAAAGCGACCACTCTTACCCAGACTTCCACGGCTCGCTGGACGTCAGCCTGGGCCAGCGTCCCGCCCACGTCATCCACCACAAAAGAAATCCTGTAGAACGACCTCTCTGCAGACGAAGACGACAGGGAGGAAAAAGAGACAGGAAGAAATAACACTTGAGTCTCACAGACGTCCTCACACATATAATGGAGCTGCTTTAGTGTGTCACATAGCAGGAGATGAATCGAGCGTCGGCGCTAATCGAGTTATGTAAAAATCCAATTTGACAGTGTGGAGCGACGAGGACGAGGAGGACGGCGAGGAAGAGGAGTCATTGTGATTTCCTCTCCTGCTGAATGGAGGTGATGTGGAATCAGAACATGTTCCTGCGGGCCGGCCCGGCAGCTCATCAGAATCTGACGGTTTGAAAAGGATTTTACACTTTCAACACGTCTGTGTGAGTCTGCGGCCAAAGAAACCCACAGATTAGATTGAAACATTCATTTAACTGTTTGATAATTAAACACTTCAGCCCGTCTGCTCGGCAGCGACCTGATATAACACTGAGTTCATCAAACCAAGTCGACCCAGAATCAGCAGAACTGTCTCAGCTCTGATACCGATGAGTCAGAAAGAAAAAACTGTCGTATAACTTAAACTTTCACTTTGACATTTCAGCATTATTTGGCAAATACAATTATTGTATATATGTGTCACTGCTCATGTCTCACTGTTATTCATTTTAAATACTTTTCTCTAAGTTGAGTTTCAGGTCACAGCTGCAGGTGAGCGGCGACTCGAGTGTCTCTATTATTATCACTGTCACTTTATTTCTGATTCTACTTTCCTCTCGTGTCTCTTCGTCCACACTCGGCGGCTCTTCTCTCTCTGAGCTGCTGTAACGAGGCTGTTTCCTCACCGAGTCTAATCTCTTCTCTTCGCTCCAGTTCAGATGTAAATGATGCCGTCGACAGCAGACTCAGTGTCGAGTCATCGTGACTTTCCTCTGTGATGAAGCAGTTTTAGGGCTCTCACTTCTCCTGCTATGCTTCACATCGGCCACTAGGTGTCGCTCCGGTATCTCTAATTGTTAGTAGGCGCTACTGAGCGGTCAGAAGACGTCCTCTCCATCAGTTCTGGTGGGAGACCCTGCAAAGCTGCAGACTTTTACTTGTCTGCTTTTCTAAAGGTTTGGGGAGCAGCTGCAAACTTTTTCGTCTGGATTTCACAGCAGCGTGTAAAAAATCTCTGTGAAGACGAGACGTCTATTATTGACTGTCTGAGAGCACGAGCAGCGCAGCAGGACGTCTCGACCAGGAAGCTGGATGGACGGATGGAGAAGAAGTGGAAAGGACTAGAGATTTGTAGATGAAATGAGAACGAGCGGAGAAACACGAGGGAGAGAGAAGTCTCTGTCTCGGATATCGTAACGATGGACAGATAAACAGAGAGGTGGAGGAAGAAAGAAGCACAGTCCATTTATTTAAACTACAAGTACCTGACTAAATACTACAGTCTGATTGGACTCCATTTTAATGAATCATGACAAGCCAATCACCAGCCTGAGGGATCCCACCCATCCACCGGATTTATATCTACCACCACAGTTCAGACAGAACAACACCATCGAGCTGTACAACCCAGCTACTTTCAGAGTGATGTAATCATGCATTCAGTCTTAAAATCTAGTTTTCTCATACTTCCAGTCTCTGGAGCATCTCAACCAGCCACAACATGTCTTGTTTTAAATAAAGCACTATATGGCCGAAAGTCTGTGGACGCCTCAGTGTTACATCATGTGATAGCTGAACGTGTGATTCTGAAACCAGACATGAATCTGCTGCTGTCACAACCTTCACACCAGCTGTTAGGAGCAGTCTGCAGGGATCTGTCTATATTTTACCACCTATATACCAATATCAGTGTGTAGAGTCAGGGGTTTTTCAAAACTTACATTTTAAACGCGCTGGAAAAACAGCGTAAATCGTTATCAGACTCCATCCAGAAGACTTTACACTTGTTTCAAACAGGCCTCTCAACAAGTAATTGCAATTAAGCTAACACAGTTCAGAGCTTATCTTCATTATTTCTGATGCCAGTTCCCATGAAGTCAAAATAGGTGTTTAAGTGTTCTTCCACAGACGTCTTGCTCCATATTTCACCTTTACTTCAGTCTCAGGACTGAACACTGTGAGCTGTTCAGAAGGTATCTTTCATTGTGTTTTCGAGTGTGTAACTTCAAATGGAGAACACCAGCAGAGCAGATTGCTGCTCATGACGATACTAAAATACAACTTTATGACTTTATTCAGTGATTTGGTTGAAACTGAGTCATGTTTTATGGAGGAAATGTGTTCTGGTTTTCTCTCTGGACACGAAGCTGTACGTGTTGCTAAAGTAGCTGCTAACAAACAAAATGATAACAGCAGCTTCTCAATGAACAATGATTAAGGACAGTTACAGTACCGTGGTGATTTATGTACCGTGAGCTCTGTTGCTAAAGAAAGCACCGGGTTGCCAGGTTTCAAACTGGGAGAGAAAAGCCACCTTCTGTTTTTCATTATTGACTGATTGATTTAGTTTTGATCTCTTACAGTCCACTGTCTTTCTCAGCCAAGTGGACGAGTTTTGGAAAAGGCGTAGTTCACAGAGCCTTTTGTTTTTAAACTGTTTTCAAACTCTGGCACCTACATTACCCATAATGCAAATTAGCCACTGTGTGACATCACTGGAGGCTATCTGTCAGATTACAGCTTCCTCCAGAGACATAAATAGCTTGATACTACTTCATTCACACATGCAGTAATGCTAAATGCACTAAAATGTGTGCAGCTTTCCTTTCACTGGAGCTAAGGGGTGTCCATACACTTTTGGCCATATAGCTTATATCTGATCTGCAAGCAGATGATTCACACACATATTTTAACACTTAACATCTTAATAGTTTTACATAAATACATTTTAAGACTTCATACACGTAACTATGATGAATTTTCTTTCCAGTGCATGCCACAGATGATTTGTTTTGATTCTCTACATCTACAGGTTTTTTTGTTACTGCATGACATACTGTTCCCCGATGACACTCCACACAGACATGTAAAATGAAAGCGTTGTTTACATTGGCATGGCAATGCGGGCTTGGCTGCTAAATCCACAGTTGGGGGTCCAGATGTGGGCCGCACCGAGGCCTTTTTGAGGCTGCTTGCCGACGTGCTGACAGCTCTGATTGGAGCTGACGGAGAGGAGGTCTTTGTGGTTGTGAAGTGGTGGGTATTGACGATGACAGGTAAGGCTGGCGAGAGCTGGGCCTCTTTCACGTCGCCGTCACTTTGTTCTGGATTCTTCAGGACTCCTGAGTTCTGACTTCCACTGTGATTCAACGTGCTTGGACTTGAGTTCAAACTAGGCTTTGTTGATGTGCCTGCAGTCACACTGAGATCTGGTGTTGGTTTGCTGCCTGTCTCGTTCCCCCGCGGAGCTTCCATACGTCCATTTTCTATTAAAGTTGTAGCATCTTCAGCCTTTGTTGTGTTTGTTATTTCAATCGGCACTGATGGAGAGTCTTTGAGAGCTGTAACAGTGGTTGCATTTGACATGGAAATGTTTTTAAAACCTGCTGTGTTTGCAGAAATGAAGCCTTGACCTGGGGCACCAATAGAGGCGCTGGTGGGGGATCCAGAGACTGGCGTGGAAGAAGGGATATTAAGGTCAGAAGTGTGCAGGGGGGCCTGAATAACTGGAGCATCAGTGGGCTGTGGTGATGCTGCAGAGCTCAGCTGATAACTGGGTTCAGAAGTGGGGCAGGAGGAAGTAGTTTGCATCTCAACAGGAAATGGTTCAGTATTCAGGTCAACTTTTGGATTCAGATCAGCCTGACGGCCTGTTGGGGCATTTAACATTTCATCCAGAGTTATATGACCATCTTCAGCTGAGGCCTGTTCATCCGCAACATGTATTTTGGGAACAACATCCACAGGATCAAATGCAGCAGAAAGATGCACGAGTTTCCCAGCTGTGGTGACATTATGTGAGGCCTCAGGTGACAATACAGGACCAGTGACAAAGCCTGTTTGTGAGGCGTTCTGTGGTGAAAGCTCGTCCTTGTCAGAAAGGAAAGCGGCTGAGTGACGTGTGAAACTTTGGTCGAGAGGAGGTGATTGGCTGACTGTGATGAACTGCTGGACTGACTGGCGAACAGGATACGTGGTGGATCTTTGTAAGGACTGTAAATGGTTCTCCAGGGGGGATTGGGTTGTTGTGGGCGGGTGGAATTCAGAAATCAGCCAACTGGGCGACAAGGAGACAAATTGTGCCTCTTCAATGCTGGCAGACACTACTGGCAATGGTGGAAGGGAGGGGACAGTTATGTAGGGAGAAATTGCAGGAAAGGGAGGTGTTGGGGTTTCTGCAAGAGAAGGAGAAGGTGAAATGGAGGGTGAAAGCAGAGGAGGGGTACGGGCGAAAGATATGAACTGCCCCCTGAAATCAACATCTGGCCTCTGACTTAAAGTCTCGCCTGCATCTACCTGAGTGCCCAGGTGTGTGTGCTCTGAGCTGTGTGTGTCGATCAGATGGCTTGTGTGTTCAGTGTTCGTTTGTGCCAAGCCTGACTGGTACATATAATCCAGCCCTGAAGTGTGCCGGGGGCGTCTGTGCCAAGCTGAGCACTCTGGCTGCTGTGGAGTGCCCGAGTCTGGGTAGTTGCCATGACGGACGGATTTGACGAATGTGAAGTGAGGTGATTAAATACATCGTTATGGTCGACGAGTGCCTGTGAGCCCCTGGAGTTTGCGTTCAGCTGGTTGTCGGTGTCTAAATCTGAGATTGTGTGCGGCGGCCTCCATGGATCTCTGTTAAAGGTCAGACTGGAAGCACGTCCGTCTAATAACCCAGATGAAGATGTTGAGTTCTCAACTGTGGGATTTAGGGAGGAAGACACTGCGGTTTCCTGTTCAACCATCCTCTCTGTAGTCCTAGCTGCTTGTATCACTGTGGCAGCAGGAGGCGTCTCTGTAGATACAGTGACTGACAGGTTTGCAGGGTGACGGGAGAAGGGACCTGAAGCTGAAAGAAAAGCATTTGAAGATGAAGAAGAAATGGAAGGCTGCGTTTTATCAATATCTGCCTGAAGCAGAGCCGGGGTGCGTTCAGAGGCCCAAATGCCAGCTGTTGTCACTGATGTAAAGCCAATGGCTGGATGATTCACCGGACGTGACTCGTCTGAAAGAGTATCTATGTCACTTAATTCTCTCTGATCAGAATGAACCAAGAACTGGCTCACTGAGAGAATGGTTGCATGAGAAGAAGGCCACAACACCTCTGATGAACCCGACTGTGACAGATCAGTACTGGATGCCAAACTCTCCACTGATAATCCAGAGGGCTTAATTTGGCTCACAAACAGACCTGATTGGGTATCAGGGGGCTGATTACCCTCAATGTAAGGCAACCGACTTCTAAAAGGTTCTGACATGTTGTTAGAGGACTCTTCAGCAGAGAGTAAATGGTATTCAGCGAGCAGCACACCATCGACAGCTGCCATCTGAGACTCAGTCGAGACTTTAGAAAAGAGAGGAAATGACACCGAGGATGCTGTGTCAACTCTTGTCACCACAAAATCCCTTTGAAGACTTGAGGACAGAGGCAGAGATGACAACAGAGAAGGCTGAAGATTCCTGCTGACTCCGCCTGACTCGCCTGAAACGTGAGCAGATTCAACAACACCGCCTGCATCTGAAAGCCTTTGTTCGACCTGCTGCGAAGACGAGGGTTGAGCAGAGGGTGGAAGAGGAGTGGTGGAGGACCAAAGGGGAAGAGAGGATGAGAGAGGAGGCGAGGTCGGAATTTGTAAAGTTAAAGCGACAGATGATGAAGCAGATGGAGTGATGGCATGAGAGGAGGTGAAGGGAGTTAGGAGGGAAGATGCTGAGGAGTGATGGATGGCGAGAGGGAATCTAAAAACGTTAGAAGAGGAAGTTTTGGGAGATATGTCTGTACTTGTATATACATTGATAATCAGTCTATTTCCGGATGCTGCAAGGCCATTTCCAGTAATGTCTGTTTCATGCACACTGTCCAGGGGGGTTATAGAAAGTGAGGAATGTGATATCTGTTCTTCCTTCTGCGGCTGCAAAGAAGAAAATACCTGCTTGGGGAAAATCTCTGCGAGGGAAGCAGAGGAGCTTAGTTGTACTGTGGGCAAAGATGGTGTTGGCTGCATGAGGAGGAGGGATGAAAATGGGGGAATAAGGAGAGATGGTGTTGGTTGGAAAGTCGATGTTTCCAGTTTCTGAGTGACAGCTTGTATGTGGAAATTGTCCTCCTGTTTTTGTCCACTTGAACTACTGTGGTGGATTTGAGGAGTTTGAGACCTGCTGATTAATGCAACTGTTCCTGGCATCAATTCATCTTGTGAGTGGGTCAGAGAGTCTGCTTGGGTCTCGGAATCATGAAAATGTGTTTGGGCGAACGCTTCACTCCCCTCAGAAGGAGTTGGAGGAAGAAAAGCACCATGAGGGTCTGATTGGTTGATCGATTGTTGGTTTGGTGCGTCAGGGCCGAGAGTGGCAGGTGCATCCAAGGAGTAGACAGCGTCAAACTCATACAAGCTAAAAGCACTGCCTTCCTCTGAGAGTTCAGTCAGATCATACATGAATGCCTCCGACCCTGACAAGTACTCGTTGCTCTGTGTTTCTAGAGGATCCGTCCAGTTAACCCTTGAATCTGTTTGGTTTTCATCCGTGCTCAGCAGTGACCACTGTGGCGCTACAGGTTTGTTCTTTCTGTTGCTCAGTGCAGACGATGATGACAACAATGAAGATGACGACGCCAGGGGTGCCTTCGCATCCTCTTCTTTACGTTTCCCCGGGGATGAGACTGAAACCCCTGATTCAGGAGGGAGTCTTGAGTGTCGAGTGGTTGAAAGTTGATGTGAGAAGTTCAGTCCTGATGTAGGTTGAGCTGTTGCAGTTGTGTATCCAGCTGTGTGTCTGAATCCACCTCTCTGTGTTGTGTACGCAGGCCTGGCTGTGTGTTTGAGTTCAGTTGGCAGTGCAGCAGGTTTCGTGACGTGCACCACGGGCCCGGGTGGTGCTCTGGTGGCAGTCGGACGTCTTCCTCCGGTTGGCCTCTTCCTCCCCTGCCAGATCAATGGGGTGGAGATGAACCCTAGGGAGGTCTTGGAGCTGCGATGGCTTGGAGGCCTGGGGAGGGAGAGTGGAGGTCTAGGGCGAGCAGGTTCAGGCGGAGCTGGAGGATTTGGGGCTAAAAGTCTGAGTTCAGATGCTGGATCTTGGGTTGGAGGACTTGACTGACTGGATGAAAGGGATCTACGACGAGAACGTCTTCCAGGCCAAGTTTGTCTGATTGCAGTGCCTGGAGGAGCTGGAGGTCTTGGTGTGTTAGAAATAGAAGATCCAGTCGCAGTTAATCCAAAAACATGTCGGGGTCTTCTGTTGTGAGCAGCTGGACCAGCAGTCCGAGGTCTGGACTGAGAAGTAACAGCAGCAGAGGAGGAGTCCTTCACTGTCACCAGGCCACGGCACATCAAACCAGACGCCATTATGGTGAAAAAGCAGGTTAAAAATAATAAATAAAAGTACTTTTAAGCAAAAATCTCAAAGCAGTAGTAAACACAATGGGGATTAAGAAGCACCTGACACCTCAACACCAGATGAGCCATCCCAGATTTCTGTACATCGATTATGTTACTGATTCCCTTCAGTCGTCAGAGAAATTTAGAAACCAGACAAAAACAACAAGAAAGAATGAAAGCATGAATATCGGGAGACCAGCTAAAACAAACCAGAAGAATGATGTGTGATGATTTTAGGTTTGTCTATGGAGTTAATCGTTAGTACAACAAGAGAAGAGGCAGCTATAACAAGCAGTGCTGATCATTAAGAAACAATTATAAAAAGTGTAACGGGTTAAATGATGACATCAAATACAAAAACAACAAAAAATAAGAATGAAAGTTGTCGCTACGACATTTTCTATTTTTGCTTTTTATCATTATTTTCCCAAATGTATCATTTTTTTATTGTTATATTATTTGTCACTGGTTTCAGCATTCACTCCTTTTACACTGTTTCATCAGTCCTGTTATGCACAGCTGCCCAAAGTGGAACCCAGGGCCCAAGTTGGCCACGTTTATAAAAATATATTGTAATCACTAATTTTTGTGAGGTTAACTGCTCTTCAAATATGTAGGATCCCTAAGTATTAATACATTTTCATAGTCTAAGAACATTGGACTCTTTGTGCAGGGAACTTGGGATCAGACGTACATTTAGCGTCTTAACAATACAATGAAATACAATCTGTGATTTATTTATGCCCGTGGTCCAAAAGTACGTTTAATTTCCAGCCCTGTAAGAGAAAACGTTTTGGTTCCCCTGCTGTATTCTGTCTATTTTGTTCTTACATTCGAGAGATTTTGGAGGAATTTCTGTCACAAAAATTTCCTTTGGGATCAATATAGTTCTTCTTTATCTTGAAACAAAGAACTTGAACACAATTTATCTAAATCCATGAGATACCGAATGACAAAATCCAAACTCCTTTGCGAGAAAAGTGTAAATGTGAAACACAACAAAGCAGAAAAAGCAAATTTAACTTCCTGCATACATGATAAAGTTTTTCTTCCAGTGAGAAAACAAGTAGGAAGAACAGATGAATTAGTGAACAGAGACGACAGGAGGAACGTTTACGACCTCGGTCACCAGACATGCAGATGTGATCTTACCCCGCGAGGAAGCAGCAGCGACAGCTTTGTTAGTGGCTGGTTGGTTAGTAGCTACTGGCAGCAGCGGAGGAGCTGAGCTTCGGACTGTTCGTGGAGACGAAATGAACATTTCAGAAGAATGAAAAAAGATTTAAGAGAAATAAAACTACAAGAGTCTTAATCACAATGTCAAGAAGTGATCATGTCAGAGAGAAGATTGTTGATAACAGGCATCTTAACCTGACTCCATTATTCTTAATCAAAGAGTTGATTAACAGAAGATAAATCAACAATGTCAATAAACTATTGATTGAAAGTAATAAGAAAACATGAGAAGAGTTACTCCCTTTCTATAGGATAACAACATATTTTCACAGTCAACATTTTAATTAATAATGAAAAATAGAATTAGTTACTCTAGTTTAAAGCATTTACTGACACACTTTTATTCCAAATAAATGGTTACACACCTGACTGCCTGTGGTTCAAACCCAACCAATGATACATCAGGCCACATTAAAGCTACATTTTTATCACACATAAGCACCAAGTTTAATATTCTATGAAAAATAAAATATATTTTTTAGGTGAGTTCAATGTCTAACATCATGAACATACTGTCAAAAGTCCAGCTGTAACTGTAATCATTGGGAAAACAAATTATATTTATAGCTTTTTAGATTGATGGCGTGGTCAATACAGTTACAGATGACCAGTTAAAATATTTAAGCATCTTATTCCTAAACTAATCCTTTATGTTTTTGAACCACCCAGATTAAAGCTGCATCCACAGCTTCAGGTGTTTTGTATATAAAGTCACTGTTGACTCCGGTCCTGTGGCTCTTACCATGTGTTGTGGGGTTAGTAGTGAGGTGGTTAGTGGAAGCAGACGAAACAGCTGATGTGCTGCTGGTTGTCTGTTGGGCTACAGAGGAAGCAAACAACCACAGATTATCAGTCATCTTAATGGACACAGCTGTAGGTCGAATATTCATGGATGTGTGAGCAGATTGTCACGTTAAACACCCGTAAAGAAACTCGTTTTTATTTCTGGTGGGGATTTTTCAGTCAGTGCATAAACTCGTATTCTTCACATTTTAGAGACAACAACCGGTTAATCAAGCTACATACAAGCTGAGAAGACAACTATGTGAGTAAAGATATCTTAAAACACAACTACGTGGAGTTGATGTCAACCTAAAATCGTTGCTTCATTGGACGGGAAAGAGCCCACGAACACGTAGGGGATGACAAAAGGGGACCAAATGTCAATCCATGGACAAAAGTCTTGTTCTATCTTCTCTACATCTGGGACAACAGCCTAAAAACACTGGAGTGACACTGACCGGCTGCAGTGTGGCGTCATCGACTTGAAAACGTGGCTATACATTGACCTAAATTACAACATGAAACAGCACATTGTGGGGACTGATTTCACGTCCAGGTTGCGGGCACATCTACATTAAATCATGCTACACTGTGGGGAAAACAGTCTGTAAACACAGATACTTTGCAAAGACACCTGACAACTTAGCTACATTGGAAGGAAAATGACCAAGAAATACAACTTTCAAAAGCAGCACATTGTGGGGACCGATTTCCAGTCCAGTTACAAGATTCTGCTTTTGACTTTTCTACATAGTGAGAAAACATACCCACGTTGTGAGGACAACAACACCAATCTAAAAACGCAGCTGCAGTGTGGAGACATCAACTTGAAAATTGAGCTATAATTTGGAGTGAAACTGACCTAAAAATACAACATTGATGAGACACCAAATTGAGAAAGCAGCATTTTGTGGAGAGCGATTTCCAGTCCAGGGACACTGAACCAGACTCTGTGGGAACACGGATCTAAAAACAAAGCAACGTTGTGGGGACGAGACCTGTAACACTGACAATGACCTCAAACATACCTACATTATGGGGACTGGAATCTAAAACCACACCTACATTATGGGGACTGGAATCTAAAACCACACCTACATTATGGGGACTGAAATCTAAAACCACACCTACATTATGGGGACTGAAATCTAAAACCACACCTACATTATGGGGACATCAACCTGTCTGTTCGGGCTGGACTTCAAAGCAAAAGCAGTTCTAGATAAAACTGTTTTAGATAACAGATGCTGAATTATTTGTTCATACTTTCCTCTTGCTCTAACTAAACTACAGGAGGAAACAAAAAACATTTGAGATAAATGAAACAGAGTAAACAAAAATGATCACAGAAATCAGGACCTTGACTTCCAACGTTAGCTTGTGACAATATCTAGATGTGGTTAGCTACCTTACCATGTGCTGTGCTGCTGGATGGAGCAACGTTAGTGGCAGGAGATGCAGAAGATGCAGGCGTAGCAGCGCTGGTGGTGATGATGATGGTAGTGGCAGGCATAACTGATTAGCACAATAAGTTGGCATGTCAGTAACACAAAACACACAACCACACTGGGTTAATGGGAGAAGCTCCAAGCCTGTTGGTTAAAGGACCAATCTCAAGTCTTTCTTGATTCAGAGAAAAAAATGTGAATCAATGTAAGAAGTCTTTTTGACATCTGGCGCCAAACTGTGTTTCCAAAAAGCATCTGGGAGCCAATTTATTCTGACGTCTTCTGATTTGGCACAATCAGTTTGGCAGTCAACGAGAAGTGACAGTCTGAACAATGAAGAATCCATTGTTTCAAATATTACTTCATATTTTTGATCATTAATCTGTCATATTGAGCAGCGCTGGAGTCTTATCAAGATGAGCGTGCCAGAACAATATGGTAAAATTGAGCATCACTGTCGTGATGTTCAGGATTATACTAGAGCTGCCCCTGACTCATAGTCGACATCATCACACAATTTGTAATATGAATTTTATGTATTTGATATTTTTGGGGACACACAGTAAGTGATAACTGTTAACAACAAAGCTAACAGCAAAAGGGGTTCAATTAAAGATTCTGATAAATGTGATTTCTAATGTAACCCTATGTGTGCAAGTCTGTCTCACAACGTGACGCTGGACACTGTGGTCAATACGACATAAAGTTATTAACATTAAATATCTCTAGAGCACTGCATGTGGGAGAGGAAACCATCATGGCCTTCAACAGAAACCCTTTCAGAAGCTTTGCAATCAAACCTCGAGCTCGGTGTCTTTTAGAGACTCTGTGAAATCACTCCTCAAAGATAATCTGACTCTGATTGTCTTCTGTGATTATTTATACATTTTCTGCATTAAAAACAGCCACTGGTGGTCCTGTGACACCCTGGTTTGAGTCTGTCGACCGACCAGATGCTGTGTAAGCAGCAGTTAACAACTTCTTTGTTACAAGAAATAAAAATCTGTCTTGCAACCGTCTCCTTGCTACTTTCCCCGGCCTGAAGCACAGATCCCACATGGACACGATCAACTGACAGCGGTTGAGTCGACTATTAGGGGGCAGCTCTAGAATATGAAGTAGTGTCCAAAAGATTTAAAACTCACGAACACTTCCCTTCTTGTTTTTTCTAGATTTACGTTTTTCTACCCTGATTAGAGCAAACTGAGTGAGTGTGGCTTCTTTGTTGGAGTTTGCATGTAAAGTCAAGAAATGCTGACGACAAACAACAAAGCAGCGAAGCAGATGAAGCCTTACCAGAGGAGGAGGAGGAGGAGCTGGCGGTGCTGCTGGTGCTGGTGGTATGGGTGGTTGGGGTTAGTGGCATGCTAGTGGTAGGGATGGTGGATGGAGATGGAGTGATGGGAGGGAGAACTGGAGATGACAAATCAAAGGATACAGCAGAGGGACCACACATGGAGAGACAAAATAGTTTAATGTGGCCGAGTGCAGATCAGGAACCCACAGCGCTCCTTTAGGATGCAACACAACGAGCAGCCTCTGACAGCTTTATATATTCTGCTAATCCCAGTCACACTATGTGCCGAGTATTTCATACCACCGTCTTTTGTTAGAACAAAAAAACCTCTATATAACCCAAAGCAAAGAACAAGAGCTGATTCTCATAAATTCCTGGGAACATTAATTCACCACGACACAGTGTGAGGTGGAGAACGACTGACAGAAAGGTTAATTAACTAATGAAAAGATCCGATGAACTCATTCTTTAAGGCAGCAGTAGATAATATTTATCTAGTCGAACACGTTCATCTGAACAGAATTAGCTGAGTCTTCTCCCTGGATGGTAATGAATAATAGAGTGAACAAATGAATAATGAAGCGTTTAACTTTTCAGAGGTGCGTAAAAAGTGAAATGGCTCCAGGCAACTTTTGACAGGACCTTGAAGGGTCAATCATGGCAGAACTGATTTTTATGAGGGATGCCTCTTCAATAAACCATTGAGGATAATTGTTTTTTGGTAAATGACTTGCTTGCTAAGACATTTTGGGATCTTACATGATGAGCCCCAGATTTATCTTAATTTTCCAGGAAAGAAGAACTCTTTGGCTTTAGAGACCATCAGAGATCATCGGCACAGCAGCTGAGCAACATAAAGGAACATTTCAAAAGTGTCAAGAAGGAAGTTGAAAGACTAGAGCGAGAGGGAGGAATAAGACCCGAGGAGGTGGAGAAGGAGGCGAAATCACAAAGAAAAGGAGGCGTGAGAAGCTACCGATGAAAAAGACGAAGGAGGGCGAGGATGAGGGTTGCTTACCGTGGGAGCTGGCATTAGTAGCATGGATGGTGTTAGTGGAGTCAGTGGATGAAGTGGCGGGAGAGGAAGCAGCTGGCGGTAGTGACAAGTGGACGAGAGAGAGAGAGAGAAAGATGCAGAGGATGATGAATGGTTGTGAAGCTGCAGGATGGTCCTCAGTGCAGCACGGGGTCAGCAGAGGTATACAGTAGAAAGGATGCAGGTCCATTTCTCTATGTTCTCTTGTTTTCTTGAGTTTTGCCCACAAGTTGCCCAGTGACACCCGAACACATGGCTACCAGGGTTCTCCAAGATGAAATACCAACATTACTGGACTCAACCACAGATAGAGACATTTAAATCTTGGCTCCGTGGTCAGTCCAGTCGCATGAATAAAATGATGGCAGGCGATGTTCGAATTTGTCTACAATACGTGTACATGAGCTGACTTTCATGTCAGGAGGTGGCGAGGATCGAGTTGGGCTCTACTGATGGTTGCCAAGCTAGAGACCACATTTTCCAGCCACGTCAGTGCCGACAAGGCCGGATATTTCTGATGAACCGTTGGGACACTTCCAGCAGTCTGTGGCGACACAACCAAACATTTCAGACAAGTAATTGGGACATTTTCCAGCTGCGATGTGGCAAACAAAACAGACATGTTTGAGGAGTCACTGGGACATTTCCAGATATCTTTGATGGGTTGTCTGGACGTCTTTGTGGCTACAAAACCAGGATTTTTAAGCCAAAACTTGATCTTTTCTGGACCCTTGAACCCTTGAAAGTTCTTGCTGCTCTCACCTGGGACTCAGGTGCTCACCTGCTGACCCAGAAGTTAAAAAGTAAATTCAATCAGTCAAAAGACTAAGACTTCCTACTGGACCAACCTAATTCAAGGATTTAACATATAACCCTGTGTGTGCTCTCCCATGGCCTTTTGACCTGCCTGGGCTGCCGTAGTCATTTATATTCTGGAGCACACGCTGTATCCTAATTGGCTCGACTCCGTTTCTCTCATGAGCAGAACAGAAACTGACCTTTAGAAACTGTCCCTCTGAGGCCTCCATAGTACAGGAGAGTGTGAGAACTGACATTTGGGGAGTGGAGTGGGTCACGTCGTCAGCGAGCCCCCGAGCTACTGTTCAAGTCCCAGATCACGTGACCTCCTGGAACACAGCTGATTAGCTGCAGTGAGATGGTTCCGGGTGTAATGGGTCGGGTTGCAGCTGAACGGCACCCTGGGGTGGGTTACTCTCTCTGGTTGCTTCACATTGGTTCGACTCGGGGCACAGAGAGGTCATTCAAGGAAAATGTCACGAACAGATCGCGCTGGAGGAGATTCTTTTCCACAGTGTTTGGAGAGAGTGAGTGGCAGAAGGTAAATGCTTATTAAACTGCAACCTTTCTTCACTTTATCTTCTCATCTGCAGACACTCGAGCTTGTGAAGAAAGGTTATAAAGAACATGCTGAGTGCAGCGTCTAATTTACACCAAATCATGTCCTCGTTTGACTTCCTCTCTTTAAGCCTCTTCAAGTCTATCTAATATATACAGCTGACTGGGAGGGGTATGGAGGTGATGCTGCCAGGGTAGATGGTTTGTTTCCCGCTGGGTTCACTGTTATTAAATATGAATGCAGTCCTGGAGGAAAACCTCAGGTGTATACATCATTCTCTGCAGAAGGTTAGTGTTTCCACTCAGTGAATAATTCAAGGTACGAACGCTGCCAGGTTCCCATGACAACGATATATGCACACATGGTCCTTAAGGTGCTTTGGATAACAACTTCAGAGGCACAAATAAAGGTTTTTCTTAAATGCTTTATAGATGCAGATGATTGTAGAAGAAACAAACCTTGATGAGCACGTGATTCAAGCTCAATCCCCAAAATGCAAGGAATGTAGATTCCTTCTGCTATCGACATCGCTACGACTACAACGACCTCCAAGCCGGTGTAACACTTCAGTCTGAGCCTCACGTCTGAGAATTTCATTTTTCATTTAATCATTCTGCATGTTGACTATGTGTGAATCTTATCTCCTGCACCTCCTGGTGTCTGCAGCTCCTCCTGTCTGTGCCGTTTTGCATTGCTGAGGTAAGTTGTGTGCAAAGATGCCTTGAAAATTGAGTCATTAAAGACGTAACCTTTGGTGTATATTGTTCACTGTTGACACTATTGTGTTGTTTTTAACAGTTTAATATATGTTGGCAACCTTTAAATGTAATGCAGCTTTTTGGATGCCATCTGTAAAACGGGATATGACCCCACGTCATGTGACATATTCATAGTGTCGGAGCGATGAAGGCAATTATATAGTTATACCGTCTTCAGTCGGGGCAAATAAATGCAGGGAAACAGTCTTAACTACATCCGTTACACCAACACTAACCTGTCAGGAACAGTACAAACCCAAACAAGCTAGCAGCTGATGCTAACATTTAGCCATTTCATCGTCAAGGCAAGATAATTTTCTGCCAATGCTAGAGAGGCAGAGGCCCCGTCGCTGCATCCTGGGTTAAGCTCCGCCCAAGACGACTGTGATTGGTTACTTCATGCTACAACTTACCAGAAGACAGAAAGTCTACATGTTCTCACCTCGTTCCAGATTAGATAAACCAACAACAGGTGTGAAAGTGACCACAGACATCTCAGTTTTTCAGCCTTCGTGATATTTCTATGAACAGTTGAGAGGTTTACCATGCAGGTGTGTTTAATTCTCCTACCTGGGCAGCCCAGTCGAGGGGAGTCACAGCTGGTGGTGAGTGGTGTGTCGCTGGGTGGGGAGGAACCTTCAGGGAGGGGAGGGAAGATTCAGAACAAGAAGGTTAATCAGCTGAAATGATCAGGAGCGAGGTTTAAACATGAGACAGGTGAGACAACAAATGTCAGGTATTCAGTTCTTCAGAGGTCAGAACTTTATAGGAACTGATATTAATTTCAATTTTCAACCCAGTACAGTGAAGAATAATGTGTGTGTGAGGCAGAGTATCACAAAGACTCACAAACATGATGTTACTCTGCTTAACTCGTTACTGAAAGTGTTCAGAGTCCCATTAATTAAATCAGAGACGTTTCTTTTCACGGGTACTGGGACGAGTTCTAAGTTCTGGGTGAGCTGGTGTGGAACGACTCAGAGTTACTACAGGAAGAGTGACGTACACATGGTCATCCATCCGTCCATCCATCCATCCGTCCATCCATCCATCCATCCATCCATCCATCCATCTGTCCATCCATCCATCCATCCATCCATCTGTTCATCCATCCATCCATCCATCCATCCGTCCGTCCATCCATCCGTCCATCCATCCATCCATCCATCCATCCGTGCATCCATCCATCCATCCATCCATCCATCCATCCATCATCCATCCATCCATCCATCCATCCATCCGTCCATCCATCCATCCATCCATCCATCCATCCATCCATCCATCCATGCATCCATCCATCCATCCATCCATCCATCCATCCATCCATCCGTCCATCCATCCATCCATCTATCCTCTGCACTTCTTCTCCTGTCAAACCTGGACATTCATCAAACTGTTGAAACTTCCTCACGGTGTTTCTGAATATCTGCAGATTTCCGATCGATCAGCCTCTGTGGGTTGTGGTGGGACACAGATCGGCTGCGAGCTCGGATCAAATTCCTGATGTTGTATTTCAGGGACAGTCTGTCTCAGCGACCGAGTGCTCCTCCGGCACTCTGGCCATTTGTAAATGTAATGGTGAGCCCGGCTCGGCCCACACAGACTGTATATTCACTGGCCTTCAGAGGGAGTGGGAGAAGAGGCAGCCAGTGAAAGCAGACACTGTGTTGAGTCTGTCACACACACACACACACACACACACACACACACACACACACACACACACACTGTAACAGAAGGAATGTGTTCGGGAGAATGTCAGCAAATCATCGCAGCGATCAGCCGAGTGAGAAAGCAGGAATTCAGTAATCGAGGACGGCGTGCGGTTCAGAGGAGGTGAGAGCGGCGGAGGATTGTGTCCCGTCACACTCCACCTTTCTTTCTCCTCGTTCTTCCTCTTTTTCAATTTCATAACTTTCACTCCCTCTTCCTTTCCTCTCAGCCTGGTCTCATCACTGTGGGTACAAAATGACTCTCATTCTAAACTGCGTGCAGGTGATACATCAGTCCTCCGTGGAGAGCGTTCCCGTCAGGTGACCGGAGGTAAACATGTTACGTATGTTAACCTACGGACAGAAGTTACAACAAACCCAACACACCTGACCTTTAGTTTCAACAGTCTCTCCTGGACTCATCCACAGAGGTGTCCTCACATTGTTTCCTCCAGGAGACGTTCAGACAGACTCTGGTAAGAGTTGAAGTACTGATACAGCTTCTTTACTCCAGTAAAAGTAGAAGTACTGATACAGCTTCTTTACTCCAGTAAAAGTAGAAGTACTGATACAGCTTCTTTACTCCAGTAAAAGTAGAAGTACTGATACAGCTTCTTTACTCCAGTAAAAGTAGAAGTACTGATACAGCTTCTTTACTCCAGTAAAAGTACTGATACAGCTTCTTTACTCCAGTAAAAGTACTGATACAGCTTCTTTACTCCAGTAGAAGTACTGATACAGCTTCTTTACTCCAGTAAAAGTAGAAGTACTGATACAGCTTCTTTACTCCAGTAAAGTAATCGAGTACAGGCTCTGACATGTCCTCAGAGTATCAGAGTAAAAAGTCTCCCTCTGAAGGACATCTGTGGTCGAAGCTAACTGAAGCTCACGTCATATTAATATAACTCAAAGACTATTAAAGTTAAAGGTAGAATCAGTAGGATTTGTCCCAGCTGCTCCTGAACACACCACAAAGACAGCTGATTGTTGAGTCTCATTCCCAGGACGTCACATAGACACATGTTGGGTTGTAAAGCGTCCCGAGCAGCAACAAAGAGAGAAAATCAGAAACTCTCTGCAGATACGAGACACTAACACGCCTTTTCTCCACATTCCAGCCTCCCTCTCTGTCTGTTCACGGCTTCTTACGGCTTTTACGTCTTTGTCTCGTCTCGCTGCGTCTGCCGTGCGTGATGCGCTCTGATAGGTCGACATCAGTCTGCTGATGTTGATGTGGGTAGTGAACATTTTTACACCTGGAGACGTTCTCAGCTGTTTCAGTGGCGTCCAAACAAAGACAGGAGTATGAATCCAGACCAACACGAACCAGAGCTGAAACAACATCGCGACAGCAGAGAATCAGCCTCAGCCGACACTGATCCTGCTGATGTGGCTGCTGTGTGAGCTTCTGTATTTTAAGATGCCGCCTTATGAAAACTATTTATCACAGATCATTTTTTGATGTCAGCGGTTCAAGGTTGCGATGGAGAATCGCCTGTCGAGGTTCATCACAGCTCGACTCAGAGTCTGCACGAGCATCCCTCCCTCCACACGATGGTATTCATTTCTCTCACTGTGATTCCTGCTGGTCTCACTCCTCTGACCTCCTCCATCCCTCTCATCCACCTCACTGCTTGTCTCTCCTTGTTTTATCTCCCTCTCCTCGTACCACCCTCTCTCTCCTCTCGTCCTCTCGCTTCATTTTTCACCCCCCTCTCCGCTCTTGTCCTCTGCTATCAGACTCTGAGCAGCGTGTTGTGATTAGAGAGAATGAATGCGTCTCTGCTGGACCGCTGAGCTCTTCAACAAGAGGAGGTGTCGGTCAGGACGAAGGCAGATAACGAACACGATGGCTGATAATAAGCTGTGACTGCTGTAATCGTTCGGCAGCAGACAGCGGAGCAACATTTACTGCCATCACTGAGAAAATGTGTATTTATCTGCAGGAAGAGGAGTCTCTCTCACATGTTTCATCATCCACACATTAACATCCTCTTTGAATTCCAGAGCGCTCAGTGAGAGGATGGATGGTGTGTAAATACAAACAGCCTGAACGTCTTCATCAGGCCGACGGTAGCTGGTGAACTGTAATTAATCTAACGACTCGACAGCAGGCGGCGGACTGGTGTCGAGTCGTTAGAGGGAAAAACACGCTCATTATTCTCGGGGTGAGAGGCCGTCACAGCTGGCTCGTATTCACCTCATATTCTGCAGCCTTTTCATATGAACTCATGGCTTTTTAACAAATATGTAGTTTATTCAGCTTTTCCATTCGCTGTTCCTGACACACAGGCCCTGACATTAACACCAGTCTGAACAAATATGGTGATGTGAAATCAGCCCGTCCATCACCGAGACACACAGACTCCATGTTTCTACTCAGAGACAGGAAGAAGTCCAAATAATGAAGAATTAGTCAGAGACAGAGTTTATAAAGTTTCTCCTAAAATCACTATATTTGTTCAGGGAGTCTGGTGATGTTGTGTTTCACTGACATGATGTGTGAAGTGTTCTCATCACGAACAGAAACAACAACCAAACTACTCAAATACAAGCAGTGTGTGCGTGTGTGTGTGTGTGTGTGTGTGTGTGTGTGCAGCTCGGCAGGCGCCTGCCGACAGCTCCGCCTCCATCAGCAGCCTCGTTAACCGACCACGGAGGAACACAAACGGGCCTCCGGCGGTCCGGAGCTCTTTGGTCGGCTCGTAAAGAGAAAACATTTTCAAGGTAAACAGAATCAAGCGCACCTCTCTGAGCCGGGAGGAGACAACCACAGCCGAGCCTGGACGTCCTGCCCAGGACTAAAAGATCCATCGATTAAAGACGAACTCTGATTTCGTAGGCTTGAGGTTTTAAAGATCCGGCTCTGGATGTTAAGAAGCTCAGCTCAGTTTTACTTTAATCACAACCTGCCACCAAACCTGGACTTCCTCTGTGAACCCGTCCTGTTTCTGGAGCTTCTGTCAGATCATAGAAACACTGAATCGTGACAGCAGTTCTGCACACGGCCGGACTTCTTTATTCTTCTGTTCATCATGTTCATAAAGAGCATCAGACTCCTCAGACGAGCGGAGTGAAGGTGAGCGACGCTCAGGAGACTGTTTGCTTCCTGTGTTGGATCATTTAAACTCAGGGACCTTCAACGTTCACACCTGAACACCAGGGAGGACTTTAAACCCCCGCAGGCCTCTGAGCTGTCTCATTAACAACATCACGATACGTCAAATGCAACATAAATGATTCACCTGTGTGTCCTGAACGATGATGACGGACCCGAGATGAACAGAAATATGTATAATCTGTGTCTTTACACTGAGGACATGTCAGAGTCGGTACTCTATTACTTTCACTGGAGTAAAGAAGTTGAATCAGTACTTTTCCCTACACGAGTATCAGAACGTCTCGAGGCGATGCACACCACTCCAACTGTTTCTGTCTGTTTCTGCACTTTGTTTCTTGCAGTTTATATTTCTGCTGTCCAGTTTCCTTCTCTTCTCAGTGAGAGCTTTATGAGAATGTGTCTGCAGGCTTCAGTAGAAGAGGAAAACCTCCGAGCGAGGAGAAGGAGATAAAACCAGTCGTCCGTCAGCAGCAGCAGCTATAAAACCTCCATTACTGAAGAATGGAAAAAGTCCGAGTTTGTGAGCTCTGAGGCCGTAAAATAACCCGTCAAACACCGAGCTCACCTATCAGGTCCGATCCGTCCAGGAGCTCTGCGAGCCTCCATGTGAGTCTGAAACCCAACATCTGACTCAGACGCTCCCTGAAGGCTTCGGTCCTCCTCTGCAGGAACCATCTGAACCTCCTGAACTGTTGGTGACACCTGATCACTTTAATCTCTCAGCAGCAGAACGCAGAGTCAATACATCAACGTCTGCTTTCCAAACTAATCCTCTGCTTCTGTTTCTGTTTCCCTCCGGGGATCAATTAGGTTCATCTGATCTTTATTTAATCACTCGCTCTGTAGTCGGCGCAGCCCTGCCGGCCTGGGGAGACTCGTCTGTGCATCATATCTGCTGTCGCTCTGACATCTTAATAATTCTGACAGAATATTCAGAGAACAAAATCTCTCGTGCTCTGCTCAGGTTCAGACACGAAACCCACCTGGTTACAGCGAGAAAGACATCGAGGTTTGGATTTTAGATGGAGGTGGTTCCTGTCAGGAAATGCTGGTTTTGTCACCACAAAAACAGAAATGACTCCAAGTGTCCTTAAAAATATCCGACAGTGCGACTCCAGCAGCTTCCCTCCAGCTGCTGCTGGGATCTTCAGCTCGTAGACAATAATGTGAACGAGATGTGACACGTTTTGGTCCAAATGTCGACCTGGACGTGTCTTTGGTTTACAGAAACATTAACATCATGTCCTGGAGACTGGACCGAGCTGCACATCAGAACAGCAGGTTATTGGTTGGTTGGTTGATTTGAGTTCTGACTCAAGTTAACTCATCGAGTCTCTTATCGACTACAGGATGAGTCTGAGTCCCATCTGATGATCCGCTCAGGTGGTTGTACTGATTTTATACAGTATTTATCCTCACATGTCACAGTCCAGCCTTCAGCCTGCAGCAGGTTGACAGGACGAGGTTTTCTGGCCGACACGGCTGACAACCAGCAGCAACGAGTGGAGCCGCCCGAACACTCCACATGCATCAGAACCATCAGAACCAGAATATGACTAGAACTGCAAAGAGATGTCAGCGGGACATCCAAAATGGCCGCCAGAGTGAGTATTAAATCAGCTGAGAGTCCATTGTTAGTCGGAGGACTGGCAGAATATCAGCTAAAACAGTTTCCAACAAATCTGAAACCGATTTTAACACTTCAGAGGAAAAAGTTTCACACAAGTGTGGTGAAAAATCTGCATTTTTAAACCTGTCACAACGAAGCAAACCACCAGAAACACACCAAGCAAACAGGCCAACGCCTTGATTCAAGTATACCCTGCCAGAAGAACATTTCAAAATAAAAGCACACCAGCAAGGTACAATCAACAAACTAGTCCAAAACACAGAATTCATCATTAAATGTGACCAAAGATGGACTTGTGGATGTTCTTTCTTGCTTTTATCTCTACAAGACTCTGACGTCACAGCAGCCTCCGATTGATTGACAGCTCATCTGAGCAGATATGAGCGTATATGTCCGCCCTCGAGCCAACAACAGCCAATGAATCGTTTTAACAAGTGACCCGCTCTCTTCTTCCTCTGCTCTCTTGAGCCAATCACACACCAGCCTCCAGATGATTGATGCATCATGTAGCCAATGAGATGTCAGAATCAGTAATATATAGTTTATATCAGTTTTTAAAGTCCACATTGTGTAGTTTTATGTATTTTGCTCTTTGAACAGGCTGTTTTTCCACCTCAGACGCACACGTTCAAACCCTTCAGCGTGTTCAGACTCCCACAGGTTGATGAACGAAGCAGCTGCAGAGCTTCTGACTGAATGAACCAACACTTTACTTTGTGCTGCAGTTTCCAGGTTAAAGAGATTCTTGCACATGTTCCTCCATGCATCACGTCTCTGTTAGAGCAGCCACATGTACACACACCTCCAGGACCAACACACACACACACACAGGCATGACACACACCAGCAGGTGTTAGCAGCACTCACCACTAGTTGGCGCAGCAGCAGTTAAGTGAATGCAATGAGGGTAGCAGACTGTGAAGAGAAGGACATGAGTCAGAACAAAGCATCAGTTAATGAACATCTGTCACATTGATGATTAGTGAACGAAGCGATCGGTTAATAACGACAGTAGAACAGCCGAGGTCGTCACACAGAACACGAGCCGTCGCTCAGGTGACATCAGCTGAACGTGGAGGGTGAGTCGCCGAGACGGTCGGCCAGAAGCTCGAGACAGAGTTTGTTTAACGGTCCAGGAAACACACAGATCCCTGAGGAACACCAGGACGAGACGTCTAGAAAGATGCACAGTGTTCTGTATGAATGTAAATGCTGGACACTGGATGTCTTATAAGCTTATTGCATCAGTTGTGTTTTACATTTCTTAACTTTTAGGTGGTTAAATAATGAAACTTTAAATAAATAAAGACTTTATGATTCATCATCTTCAGAACTGCAGATGACAGCAGCACCTGAGACACAGCAGCTCCTTATAATCACACATCTGATATGATACATGGTGATTATCCCCATTATTAGAAAACACAACTCAGTTTAACTGAACGGTTATAAATTAATAAAATAATACAAATTGATTCTCTGCTCTCTGGTTAAACTGTGTGTGTGCAGACAAGAGAGTCAGGAAACCTGGTGCAGAATCATGCATTTCTTAAAAACCACTGAAGGTCTCTGAGGTATACAACACACACACACACACACACACACACACACACACACACACACACACACACACACACACACACACACAGAGGCACAGCGTTGGCAGGGCTTTCACTGAAACCACTGTGGCTAACCTCCTGCGGCTACACACTCATTTACAGCATTTTAAATAAGAGGTCCAGTGCTGCCCGACACACACACACACACACACACACACACACACACACACACACACACACACACACGTGGTGTACTCTTACACTTCCTTTCATGGTTAATACTTAAATACGGTGAGAAAAAGGTTCATTATGTAAACTTGGTTTCAGGTTTTTAAGTGTGTCAAGAGAGTCTGTGGCCATTTGTACCAGTGTGTGTGTGTGTGTGTGTGTGTGTGTGTGTGTGTGTGTGTGTGTGTGTCATGCATTTCAGATGCATATGTACTAATAAACACTGTGAAAACATTGCAATAAATAAGTAAAGAAACTGAATGTCATTGGATTTCCCTTTAAAGTCAGTATAGTAATGTATGTGTGTGTGTGTGTGTGTGTGTGTGTGTGTGTGTGTGTGTGTGTGTCTTTGCGTGCAGGAATTCGCAGCGTATTTATCAGCCAACTGGGTTTTTAGACCAGAGCAGGCATCAGAACGCTGGCTGGTCAGCAGCCAAACTGGTTCCTGGAGTCCATTAAGTTTCCAGCTGCAGTTTGGCTGAAGTCTGGTTGTAATTTTCCACCCTGATAACAAACAGACTGAAACGTTTAGTTCCTGCATGGCACAGTACAGTGTGTGTGTGTGTGTGTGTGTGTGTGTGTGTGTGTACATGTTGTTTGTATAATGGTTTTACTGACGTTTAAAACCAGCTAACTTATTCTACAGCACGTTCGTGTCGTCTCTCGTGACGAGCTCAACCTCCCCGTGTGTCACTGATCTGAGGTCAGGCCGGATCACGTCCTGTACTCACTGCAGCTGAGCGTGGCGTCGGTCTGGGCCAGCGTGGACGGGATGCTCCAGTGGCTGTTGTCCCAGTCGATGACGTTCCCCTTCTTGTCGCAGCTCAGGCTGTTGAGGTCCTGCACCGTCATGGCGTGGTCCCACAGCCGCAGGTTGTAGATGTTCCCGTCGAAGCTGTTCTGGCCTGAACACGGACACACAGCTGTTAGACCACGACAGCCAGCACACACCTCAGTGTCCTCGCTGTGTTAGAGAACTCCAGCAATGTGTCTGAATAGTTTTAACGAGAGACCACCGTTTTTCCCTACGACCACGCGGTATTTTTAACAAGAGGCCACTGTCCCAGATGGAACTCGTTATAATGAGGGGCCACTGTTCAAGACAGCTTCAACATCTGAAAATGTGAAACCACTGACGCCCACTGTTCCATCTGATATGGATATCTGGATATTTTCAATAATTTGTTTTGACAAGAGACCACTGTTCATGTTCAGCACATGTTCAGCACATGTTCAGGACATGTTCAGCACATGTTCAGGACATGTTCAGGACATGTTCAGCACGTGTTCAGGACATGTTCAGCACATGTTCAGCACATGTTCAGCACATGTTCAGGACATGTTCAGCACATGTTCAGGACATGTTCAGCACATGTTCAGGACATGTTCAGGACATGTTCAGGACATGTTCAGGACATGTTCAGGACATGTTCAGCACATGTTCAGGACATGTTCAGGACATGTTCAGGACATGTTCAGCACATGTTCAGGACATGTTCAGCACATGTTCAGCACATGTTCAGCACATGTTCAGCACATGTTCAGGACATGTTCAGCACATGTTCAGCACATGTTCAGGACATGTTAGGACATGTTCAGGACATGTTCAGCACATGTTCAGGACATGTTCAGGACATGTTCAGGACATGTTCAGGACATGTTCAGGACATGTTCAGCACATGTTCAGGACATGTTCAGGACATGTTCAGGACATGTTCAGCACATGTTCAGGACATGTTCAGGACATGTTCAGGACATGTTCAGGACATGTTCAGCACATGTTCAGGACATGTTCAGGACATGTTCAGGACATGTTCAGCACATGTTCAGGACATGTTCAGGACATGTTCAGGACATGTTCAGCACATGTTCAGGACATGTTCAGGACATGTTCAGCACATGTTCAGGACATGTTCAGCACATGTTCAGGACATGTTCAGCACATGTTCAGGACATGTTCAGGACATGTTCAGGACATGTTCAGGACATGTTCAGCACATGTTCAGGACATGTTCAGGACATGTTCAGGACATGTTCAGCACATGTTCAGGACATGTTCAGGACATGTTCAGCACATGTTCAGGACATGTTCAGGACATGTTCAGGACATGTTCAGCACATGTTCAGGACATGTTCAGGACATGTTCAGGACATGTTCAGGACATGTTCAGCACATGTTCAGCACATGTTCAGCACATGTTCAGGACATGTTCAGGACATGTTCAGCACATGTTCAGGACATGTTCAGCACATGTTCAGCACATGTTCAGGACATGTTCAGCACATGTTCAGGACATGTTCAGCACATGTTCAGGACATGTTCAGGACATGTTCAGCACATGTTCAGCACATGTTCAGCACATGTTCAGGACATGTTCAGCACATGTTCAGCACATGTTCAGCACATGTTCAGGACATGTTCAGCACATGTTCAGGACATGTTCAGCACATGTTCAGCACATGTTCAGCACATGTTCAGGACATGTTCAGGACATGTTCAGCACATGTTCAGGACATGTTCAGGACATGTTCAGCACATGTTCAGGACATGTTCAGGACATGTTCAGGACATGTTCAGGACATGTTCAGCACATGTTCAGAACATGTTCAGGACATGTTCAGGACATGTTCAGGACATGTTCAGGACATGTTCAGGACATGTTCAGAACATGTTCAGAACATGTTCAGGACATGTTCAGGACGTGTTCAGGACATGTTCAGGACATGTTCAGGACATGTTCAGGACATGTTCAGCACATGTTCAGCACATGTTCAGGACATGTTCAGCACATGTTCAGGACATGTTCAGCACATGTTCAGGACATGTTCAGCACATGTTCAGGACATGTTCAGCACATGTTCAGCACATGTTCAGGACATGTTCAGCACATGTTCAGCACATGTTCAGGACATGTTCAGGACATGTTCAGCACATGTTCAGGACATGTTCAGCACATGTTCAGGACATGTTCAGGACATGTTCAGCACATGCTCAGGACATGTTCAGGACATGTTAGCACATGTTCAGCACATGTTCAGCACATGTTCAGCACATGTTCAGGACATGTTCAGCACATGTTCAGGACATGTTCAGGACATGCTCAGCACATGTTTAGGACATGTTTAGGACATGTTTAGGACATGTTTGTAGAGATCACTGTTTCAGACGCTGTAGAGTCGAGACCACTGGATATCTTTGATGAGACGTCGTGACAGTTTGCACCAGTTCATCCTGGTCTTATTCTTTCAGGCGTCTTTGGTCCAAACCATCTGTCAACGCTCACTGAGTTATGAGGACTTGTTGATGCAAATGAAGGCGTCTCCTGTCTCTTCTGACCTGCGAGACCATCCAGACGTGTTACAGATCATTTCTTTAAATCTAAATCAAAACTTACCTCCTAACCGGAACCGTCCACCAGCCGGCACCGAGTGCCTGCTGGAGGAGGAGCAGGCCTTGGCCCAGTAGTTTCCATTGAAGTAGACGGCCACCCGGCCGCTCGATGAACTCCAGAGGACGCAGTAAGGCTTCATGGAGGAGGTGAAGGAGGAGGACGAGATGATGGAGTCGATCGAGCAGACCACGCCGTCGATGATCATCTTGACGCCGCTCTGATCTGAGCCAAAACTCAACGCCACGTTCTTGCTGGTGTCATAGTAGGTGAAGATCCATCCTCTCTGTTCAGGAACCACCAGAACTTTATATGAGCTCAAGACAACACACACTTCACCTCAGAGCAAAATTAGAATGTGTTTTATATTTGCTTTAGTCCAGATCAAGTTCAGTTTGCTCTGAGTCCAATCAGAATCCTTTAACCTGTCTATAATACGGATATTAATGCAGTCAGGGAAAGAGCTGCGTACCTCATTCGTGCTGATTCGCTCCAGCTCGAAGCACAGCGTCAGCTGACTGAGCGTCGGGATGGAAACAGAGCTGGAGACCTCGGTGACTTGGCTGCTACTGCTGGATATGGTGACCTTCTGGTTCCTGAGGGCCACGGCGACTAGAAGGAAGAGACGGAAGAAGAGACGAAAGAACGCGAGGATGGCAGAATGGAAGGAAGGAACGAGGGCAAGAAAACATAACAAGAAAGTAAATGAAGACAGGACGGAGGACAGAAAGATGGAAAAGGAAAGAATTGTGGGCAAAAGAATAAGAAAGGAGAGAAAATATGATTAAAGAGGAAACGACAGGAGGAGAAAAGTAAACAAAACAGGGAAAAAGGAAATGAAAGGAAATTGGGAAAGAAAATAAAGGAGTAGTTGATCGAAGGAGAAAGCGATGACAGACAGGAAAGACATGAAGGAATGAAGACGAGAAATTGATGATGAAAACAAGAAACAAGGACACAAAGTCAGACGGACGCAGTGAAGCAAACAACAAACCTTCAGCTCATCTCCTCATTCTACATGTTTCCTCTTAATCTGAATAAACATCTGAACCTTTTCTGATGAAAGACACTCGCTGCAGAACACACACACACACACACACACACACACACACACACGAAACCACATCATCAAAAGTGTTTCACATTATTCTGAACACACACTTCATCCAAGTATTGATGAACCAGAGGCTTTTTCTTCTTCGTTTCCCAGCGGAGCGACTCTGGCTGGAGCCGCTGGCCGAGAGCACGAAACCAACAGCCAGTGGAAAAACACACACACACACACACACACACACACACACAGAAAACACACATGCAAACGTGCATGAAGGCATCAAAACATCCCAGCGAACAGAGCGGCAGGTCTTCCTCCGGTGGGTCGATGCCTCGGACTTTGTGATGTCTGCGATGTGGAAACCACCAACAACAGCGTGGCCTCAGCCTTCAGTCGGAGCTGGTTAACTGAACCTCTCCGGCAGAAGCTACACGACAAAACCAACGCAAACCTCTGACTGATTCAGAGTCCGAGTTAGAGGTTTATTTATCAGTTAGTTCAGCCTGACACCAGCATGTTAGCCTGGGTTAGTTACCCTACATGTAATGAACAGGACCGTGGCGTCAGCCTGGACCTACCGTGCAGGAAGCTAACACTGAACCCCTTCTTCTGCACGCTGAAGTCAGAGGTGAAGGACAGCTCCATCACGTTCCCCGTCGAGTTCAGCGTCAGCCCGTGGGCCGTCAGACCGCAGAACTTAACGTCCGTGTTTCCCGTGTTCACCACCACCCGGTCGTAGATGCATCCCGGCGCCTCCTCCAGGTCGAAGTCAAGGAAGGAGAGCTGGATGATGAAGCCGGCGGGGGCCTGCAGGGTCCACCTACAGGCCTGCGAATTGGGGTATTTCTGTGGGTAGCAGGGCGACTTCAGCTCCCCCTGGGCCTCCGTCAGCACCATGTTACAGTTGATGTAGCTGCAGCCCAGCACTGGAGGTGATGGCAGGATGTTAAAGTCATGAACTTTTAAAAAGGGACAACCTCCACTGAAGCTGTTAAATATCACTCAGAGGACAAGGAGCAAGTAGTCGAGGACACAAGGGGACAGGACAAAGGAAGACAAACGACAGGAGACAAGACATAAGAATAAAGGACTATAGATAAAGGAGGTAAACACCCATCAGAGATCAGGAGGCGAGACAGAAGATTTCAAGGACGAACAGAGTCGTGTCGACCGTGATGGGCGTCCTCGTCGAATGCCAAAGAGTCAAGGACAAAGATGACGAGGACAAAAACGTTCAAGAGGGATACAAGGACCAACCAAGACACGATCAGAGGACACAAGAAGAGGAGTTTAGGAATAATCTTTAAGAGACTGCCCTCAAGGAATCACAGGAAAACAAAGACGAGACAGGTCGTGCAGTTAGCTAAAGGTTCAGCAGCCCAGACAGACAGTCAACAGATCAATCAATCAGCTGAGAGCAGCTCGATCGGGTCAGACAGTCGCCCACCAGCCCCAAACGTCTACAGGTTCAGGTTCTACAGACAACCAACTGTGAGACCAGGAAACATGCACATGCAGAAGAAACGGTCCAGTCAGATCAGAAAGAGTCACATCACACGGAGACACCGAGCAGACTGTTAGATCCTGAGAGAAAGTTCTCATCAAGTCAGAAATCAGTGTTTTCATCTCGACACGACTGAAGATCTTTACTCTGATTTGTGTGAAACTGGATCTTATTTTATGGAAAACAGTATTTCCTGTTGTCCTCTGACAGAGCAGCTGATTCATGGACAGAAACTGGTAGCTTTGTTGCAAAAGTAGCAACTAACTGCTGCTAAATGTAGCTGCAGTTAGCGAGTTAGCTCGTAGCTGTGCAGCTGAGTTAGCGCTCCGATTTACTGACTCAATTAGCCTCCATCTTCTTTGTGTTTTTCTGTTTAACTACAGGAAACAGGTTGATATGCTGACGGGATTAGCGCTCTGCTAGCTGCTTGCAGATTTCAGTCCTCTGTTGTTCTTCATCGCTGAGAGCTCGAGTGGTTTAAAGAGTTCTGCCTGTTTGCAGTTTTGTCAAATTCAGCTGTTCAAACTGTGAAATATGTCAAATGTATGTGCACAGAAAATGTGTCCAGGAGGTTCAGAGGGTCCATCCAGGACACGGTGTCCTCAGCCTGCATGCAGAGGACACGTCTAACGTTTGGTGCTGCAGCTGAGCCTCAAAGCTGAGCCTCAAAGCTGAGCCTGAGAGGCCGAGTTGAAAACTGGTGTTGTGCTTAAGATTGTGACTGTGAGCTGTTGTGTGACGGCGGGTCAGAGAAGAGAGCGCCGTCAGACAAACATCCAGCTCTGAGTGCTGCTGATCGCTCCGCTTTGTCTATCATTTCTTCCTCGAAACATAAAGCACGTTCGCCTCCATCATGTTCAGTCACAGCTGGAGAGAGGAGCCGTCCCTCGCAGGAAAATAATAACAGACAAGAGCTGAAATGGAAAGTGGAAAGAATGGTTCGTCTCTCTCCTTCGGGGTAACAATGGACTCCGTTGATCTCAGGCTCGGCCTTCGCCGCGGCCAAAACCACAGCCAACGCACTGGAAACGTCAGAAGCACCAGTGTGTGTGTGGTTGTGGTGTTATGTTTTATTCTGTGTGTTTTAACCCTTCGTGTCCACGAGAAGCTGCAGCAGCTCGACACTCACAGTGGAATCAGTCAGAGTTCAGACTCTGTGGCACGTTTCACCAACACGTCTGACACCGGGAGTCGCCTCCTCTGCTCCTCAGCAGCTGGTACCTCCTGAGGTACCGACTCGGTCCGACGTGTCCGAGCACTCAGGCGTCTGTAACGCTGCCGGAGCTCAAATCACAGCCACTTATTTCTGACAAGATGTCAAAAAAGCCAAAACATGTAAACCGCTGAATATTTTAACGAGACCTCAGGACGTTTTCCAGCCGTGTTTGTGGCAATAAAACCCGACGAAGCCAGAACGTGACAGCTGCTGGGCCAGAACCGCTGCTCAACACAACGCTTCAGCGTTTGTGAGCGTGAATCCTCCGTACGGTAACGTGTTTGTGCCGAAACCTCGAACATTACTTGTGACGGCATGACATTTAAAATTCAACGCAAAGTTCCAACACATCCGTGTTTCGTAGGTTTGAACAGCGCCAACATTTATTCTGGGTCACAACAACCGACTGAAACATCAGCTGTGAACACCGACCAATCACAGACACCGAGGTTCAAGTCAGACCTACATCCTCCTGTGTGTGTGTGTGTGTGTGTGTGTGTGTGTGTGTGTGTGTGTGATGAGGGAGTATCAGTTAAACCTTCTTCAGCCATTAAAGTTGTTCAGCATGAAATTTCAGGAACTTCTGGACGCAACATCAAAACGCATCGAACCCTTTTTCCCCACTAATGGAAAAACTAGAGGCGGCCACACGATTCACACACACACACACACACACACACACACACACACACACACTGAACAAAACTACGTACTCCACAAGCTGAATGAAATCAGTGGATCAGGAGAGATGGAGGGATAGAGCGAGCGACTCTACACTCCCCGAGAGAGAGAGAGAGAGAACACACTGTGCCTCAGTGTGTGTGTGTGTGTGTGTGTGTGTGTGTGTGTGTGTGTGTGTGTGTGTGTGTGTGTGTGTGTGTGTGTGTCAGTGTGTGTGTGCTTGGACGGCGTACAATTCACAAAAAGCCTAAAAGCCTCCTCTCGTGTTCCCGGCAGCAGAACCTCACGTTTCTCTTCATCCTCTCGTCTCCTCTCCGGCGCTGTGGAGCTGTGAACCTTCGACCCACCGGATCGACGGAAACCAAACAGAACCAGGCGGCTGGAGACCCGGAGGAGAACCAGTCTGATGTTTGTGCTCAGCTGCGCAGTTATAATAAAGGAGTATTCCAGTAATTTAGCGTTGCACTCATCACTAACAGACTGAGGATGGAGAATCAGAACCGATGCAGCAGAACCAGACCTATCACCGTTTTTATCCCACGTCTTCCTTCTTGAAACTTGCCGCCTACATTACCCACAATGCAGCTGGCCCACTGACAGCTTGGTGTGAGATTCTGGTGCCTAATGCAGCAAATGTGTCCTGTAACTAACGTCATCAGATAAATGCAGTGGAGTGGAAGTATAAATACTCAAGTAAAGTACAAGTACCTCAAAGTAATACTTCATTACTTTAATAAGTTTAATACTAAGTAAATGTACTTAGTTACATTCCATCGTGGAGAACAAGAACAATTAACCTCCGTGAAATGTAGTAAAACATCTGTATCATACAGTTTTGTGAAAGTTCTTGTGTTAAAATATTATAAAAGCCACAGAGGTCTGCTCAGCTCGCTTCAAACTGTTTCTGTCTCACCTCCTCTCTCCTCCTCTCCTCCTCTCCTCCTCTCTTCTCCTCTCACCTCCTCTCCTCCTCTCCTTCTCTCCTCCTCTCTTCTCCTCTCACCTCCTCTCCTCTCTCCTCACCTCCTCTCCTCACCTCCTCTCCTCTCTCCTCACCTCCTCTCCTCCTCCTCTCCTCCTCTCCTCTCCTCACCTCCTCTCCTCTCTCCTCACCTCCTCTCCTCCTCCTCACCTCCTCTCCTCTCCTCTCTCTCCTCACCTCCTCTCTCCTCCTCTCCTCTCTCCTCACCTCCTCTCCTCACCTCCTCTCTCACCTCCTCTCCTCCTCTCTCTCCTCCTCTCCTCCTCCTCTGACCTCCTCTCTCCTCCCTCACCTCCTCTCCTCCTCTCTCCTCCTGCTCCTCCTCCTCTGACCTCCTCTCTCCTCCTCTCACCTCCTCTCTCTTCTCCTCTCTCCTCCTCTCCTCTCCTCTTCTGCTCTCCTCTCTCCTCCTCTCCTCTCCTCCTCTCTCTCCTCCCTCACCTCCTCTCCTCCTCTCTCCTCCCTGTCCTCCTCCTCTGACCTCCTCTCTCCTCCTCCTCACCTCCTCTCCTCCTCTCTCCTCCCTCTCCTCTCCTCTCTCTGCTCTCCTCTCTCCTCCTCTCCTCCTCTCCTCTCCACCTCTCCTTCTCCTGTCTCACCTCCTCTCTCCTCCTCTCTCTCCTCTCCTCTCTCTCCTCCTCCTCTCTCCTCCTCTCCTCTCCTCTCTCCCTCTCTCCTCCTCTCACCTCCTCTCCTCCTCTCCTCTCCTCTCCCCTCCTCTCCTCCTCTCTCCTCCTCTCTCTCTTCTCTCTCTCTCCTCCTCCTCTCTCCTCCTCTCCTCTCCCTCCCTCTCCTCCTCTCCTCCTCTCTCCTTCTCTCTCCTCTCTCCTCTCCTCTCTCTCCTCCTCCCTCCTCCTCTCTCCTCCTCCTCCTCTCTCTCCTCCTCTCCTCTCTCTCCTCTCCTCTCCTCTCTCCTCTCTCTCCTCTCTCCTCTCCTCCTCTCTCCTCCTCTCCCCTCCTCTCCTCCTCTCTCCTCCTCTCTCCTCCTCTCTCCTCCTCTCCTCTCCTCTCTCCTCTCCCCTCCTCTCCTCTCTCCTCTCCCCTCCTCTCCTCTCTCCTCTCCCCTCCTCTCCTCCTCTCTCTCCTCCTCTCCTCCTCTCCTCTCCTCCTCTCTCCTCCTCTCTCCCTCCTCTCCTCCTCTCTCCTCTCCTCTCTCCTCCTCTCCTCCTCTCTCTCCTCCTCTCTCTCCTCTCTCCTCCTCTCCTCTCCTCTCTCCTCTCTCCTCTCTCCTCCTCTCTCCTCCTCTCCTCTCTCCTCTCTCCTCCTCCTGCAGTCTGATGAACAAACACCAGATGAAGTCTGGAGGAAACACAGCGCCGTCAGGCAGCTGAAATATTAACGACTCAAATTAATTCCTCAGCTCTGTGAACGTCTTCATTGAGTCTGAGACAAGCCGCCGCCCTCGCACTGCCAAACCCGTCCGCCCATCTAAATGTAAATGTGAGCGTCGGTGCCAGCTGTAATCCTGCAGCCATTACACACTATCGTTATTAATGAAGCTCCTGTTAGAGAGGAAACACACCGTGCAGCCTCGCTGCAGCTGCAGACAGCAGCAGAGCGTCTCTGCAGCAGCGAGAAGACGAGGCTGTGAAGTTTTATCATTCTGGACGAGACCAGCAGCGCTGACGCTGACGGACGGCCAGAGAGGAGCCAGGCAGGAGGCGTTCAGGTGCCACTGAGGTGTTCAGGAGCCAGGCAGGAGGCGTTCAGGTGCCACTGAGGCGTTCAGGTGCCACTGAGGCGTTCAGGTGCCACTGAGGTGTTCAGGAGCCAGGCAGGAGGCGTTCAGGTGCCACTGAGGCATTCAGGTGCTGCTGAGGTGTTCAGGTGCCACTGAGGCGTTCAGGTGCCACTGAGGTGTTCAGGAGCCAGGCAGGAGGCGTTCAGGTGCCACTGAGGTGTTCAGGAGCCAGGCAGGAGGCATTCAGGTGCCACTGAGGCGTTCAGGTGCTGCTGAGGTGTTCAGGTGACACTGAGGCGTTCAGGAGCCAGGCAGGAGGCGTTCAGGTGCCACTGAGGCGTTCAGGTGCCACTGAGGCGTTCAGGAGCCAGGCAGGAGGCGTTCAGGTGCCACTGAGGCGTTCAGGAGCCAGGCAGGAGGCATTCAGGTGCCACTGAGGCGTTCAGGTGCTGCTGAGGTGTTCAGGTGACACTGAGGCGTTCAGGAGCCAGGCAGGAGGCGTTCAGGTGCCACTGAGGTGTTCAGGTGCCACTGAGGTGTTCAGGAGCCAGGCAGGAGGCGTTCAGGAGCCAGGCAGGAGGCGTTCAGGAGCCGCTGAGGCGTTCAGGAGCCAGGCAGGAGGCGTTCAGGAGCCAGGCAGGAGGCGTTCAGGTGCCACTGAGGCGTTCAGGAGCCAGGCAGGAGGCGTTCAGGTGCCACTGAGGCGTTCAGGAGCCAGGCAGGAGGCGTTCAGGAGCCAGGCAGGAGGCGTTCAGGTGCCACTGAGGCGTTCAGGTGCCGCTGAGGCGTTCAGGTGCCACTGAGGCGTTCAGGTGCCGCTGAGGCATTCAGGTGCCGCTGAGGCGTTCAGGTGCCGCTGAGGCGTTCAGGTGCCGCTGAGGCGTTCAGGTGCCGCTGAGGCGTTCAGGTGCCGCTGAGGCGTTCAGGTGCCGCTGAGACGTTCAGGTGACACTGAGGCGTTCAGGAGCCACTGAGGCGTTCAGGTGCCACTGAGGCGTTCAGGAGCCAGGCAGGAGGCGTTCAGGTGCCGCTGAGGCGTTCAGGTGCCACTGAGGCGTTCAGGTGCCGCTGAGGCGTTCAGGTGCCGCTGAGGCGTTCAGGTGCCACTGAGGCGTTCAGGAGCCACTGAGGCGTTCAGGTGACTGCTGAGGCGTTCAGGTGCCGCTGAGGCGTTCAGGAGCCAGGCAGGAGGCGTTCAGGTGCCGCTGAGGCGTTCAGGAGCCAGGCAGGAGGCGTTCAGGAGCCAGGCAGGAGGCGTTCAGGTGCCACTGAGGTGTTCAGGTGACACTGAGGCGTTCAGGTGCCACTGAGGCGTTCAGGTGCCGCTGAGGCGTTCAGGTGCCGCTGAGGCGTTCAGGTGCCACTGAGGCGTTCAGGTGCCGCTGAGGCGTTCAGGTGCCACTGAGGCGTTCAGGTGACGCTGAGGCGTTCAGGTGCACGCTGAGGCGTTCAGGTGACTCTGAGGCGTTCAGGTGCCGCTGAGTCGTTCAGGTGCCAGGCAGGAGGCGTTCAGGTGCCAGGCAGGAGGCGTTCAGGTGCCACTGAGTCGTTCAGGTGCCACTGAGGCGTTCAGGTGCCACTGAGGCGTTCAGGTGCTGCTGAGGCGTTCAGGTGCCACTGAGGTGTTCAGGTGCCACTGAGGTGTTCAGGAGCCAGGCAGGAGGCGTTCAGGAGCCAGGCAGGAGGCGTTCAGGTGCTGCTGAGGCGTTCAGGTGCCACTGAGGCGTTCAGGTGCCACTGAGGCGTTCAGGTGCCACTGAGGCGTTCAGGTGACTGCTGAGGCGTTCAGGCGCCACTGAGGCGTTCAGGAGCCAGGCAGGAGGCGTTCAGGTGCCACTGAGGCGTTCAGGAGCCAGGCAGGAGGCGTTCAGGTGCCACTGAGGCGTTCAGGAGCCAGGCAGGAGGCGTTCAGGTGCCACTGAGGCGTTCAGGAGCCAGGCAGGAGGCGTTCAGGAGCCAGGCAGGAGGCGTTCAGGTGCCACTGAGGTGTTCAGGTGCCACTGAGGCGTTCAGGAGCCAGGCAGGAGGCGTTCAGGAGCCAGGCAGGAGGCGTTCAGGTGACACTGAGGCGTTCAGGTGCCGCTGAGGCGTTCAGGTGCCGCTGAGGCGTTCAGGTGACACTGAGGCGTTCAGGTGCCACTGAGGCGTTCAGGTGACACTGAGGCGTTCAGGTGCCGCTGAGGCGTTCAGGTGACACTGAGGCGTTCAGGTGACACTGAGGCGTTCAGGTGACACTGTTGGAACAACACCTCACTAACAGCTCCTCTAATACAGAGACATAAAGTGTGTTTGTTTTATGACACCAATAAACAGGCGCAGAGGAGGCGGGAGGAGACAGGATCAACAGAGTGTGGAGTAAATTACTTAGGTAAAAGTAAAGGTGTTAAAATATTACTGAGGTAAAAGTGAAAGTCTCCCATATGAATATACTCGAGTAAAAGTCCTAAAGTATCTGATATTACAAGTACTTCAGTATCAGAAGCACAACAGAAAGTAAACACACGTGTGTTTGTGCTCAGATCAGCCTCAGAGATGGATTCATGTGAGTGTAGAGAGATCAGATACGTGGAGCACATCAGAGAGTATATTTGCCTCCACATGCAGTGAAGTGAAGTTTGGTTCACTCAGTTACTCGTCAGCCGTCCACAAGTTTCACTCTTTGTCTCTTCTGTTATTTCACACATTTGGTTATCAGCACGGTCGGATTTACATCAGTGGACTTCCTCTGACAACACACACACACACACACACGTGTGTGTGTGGGTGTGCTGTCAGAGAAATGTCATCAGCTGTAAATCCAGAGCAGCGATGAAAGAGGAACACTGTGATTGAAAGATCCCCACTGTGACAATGAAGTGTGTGTGTGTGTGTGTGTGTGTGTGTGTGTGTGTGTTTGTTTGTGTTTGTGGTGTGTATGCGTGTGTGTGTGTACATGTGTGTATTGTGTCGTACTGGGTCAAAGTTCGAGTAACTTATCTACAGGTTTGAGGAAGGCGAGAACAATGAAGATTAAAAGTCTTCAGGTAACTCTCGACAGAGTGACCTGTGTGTGTGTGTGTGTGTGTGTGTGTGTGTGTGTGTGTGTGTGTGTGTGTGTGTGTGTGTGTGTGTGTGTGTGTGTGTGTGTGTGTGTGTGTGTGTGTGTGTGTGTTGTCTCAGCATGTGTGTGCATGGCTGTTTTGTATAAAGTGAGAGGTGAGATCAGCTACTGGGAATGCCTGCTGTTTTATGAGCTTGTGTGTGTGTGTGTGTGTGTGTGTGTGTGTGTGTGTGTGTGTGTGTGTGTGTGTGTGTGTGTGTGTGTGTGTGCTCGAGCTCCACGTTTCCTGACACCTAAAATAAATCCTGTGACGGCACCGGTTCACACAAACAACGTGTCGCTTTAACTGTCAACATTCATTTAAAGTGTGAAACACGTCAGCGAGCTCAGAGGACCACGCTAATGAGTGTGTGTGTGTGTGTGTGTGTGGTGTGTGTGTGTGTGTGGGACAGAAAGTGTGTCTTTCAGCATAAGGCTGCTTTGTCAATCAAATGAATATCTTTGTTTCAATGTTTCTACTCAAAGACAGAAAGAAGTTCATGTAGAACAGCTGCTGAATTTACAAGAAGGCCCAAATAATGCAGAATGAGTCAGAGACAGAGTTTCACAGAGTTTATAAAGTGTCTCCAACTCAACAACTCACTAAACTGACACATTTGTTAAATGGAGTCTGGGGACTTTCTCCACGGGGACAAAGAAGGAGCCTATATTGTTCCTGTTTAGTGTCTTTGTAACATGTGACATGTTTAGATCAATAACATGTTTCTTCTTTCATAAATGGAGTGTAAATGGTGACATCAGTGTAAACAGTGTGTTCAAACAGCTGATCAGTGTTGGCAGGTAAGACTTTAGCACTTTAGACACAGAAGCAGACAGGCTGGTACAGACATGCTGCCACAAACTGACACTTTGTACAAGGAGACAAACAACTTCAGCTTCTGATTTAATGCTGAATTTACAACAAGGACACAACCAGTTAGAATCTGTCAGAGACACAGTTTCACTACGTTAGAAAGTTTGTTTTAACTCAACAAATCTTAAAATCACCACATTTGTTAAGGGAGTCTGGTGCTGTTGTGTTACTGGTTTCTTCTTCTCCTCGGTCCTTCACTGTGGTCCAGTCCACCTCTGAATGTGTTCTGAGTGATCGGATCTGAAATGTGTCCTCATTGACTCCTGTACTCAGAGCAGATGTTGGTACCGGGCCTGAACAGGACCTTGGACCACTTTCTTAAACGTTTGGTCCTCAGAACGAGGTTCACTGAGCAACAATGAACAAAAAGGTTTGTTCATTGCTGACTGAGCTCTTTTTAACACGAGCTTCTCCTGCAGCTCATCATCATCACTCACTTTTTGCTGGCTAACTGTTTCATTCATAAACTATAAAAGTCGTTACTGAGCTGATGATGATGTCTTAAAAAAAGCTTACTTCTCCAAACTGAATGAATCCACAGTGATATAAAACAGAATCGTCTTTATATTGGAGAGGTTTTGATGATGGGAGGAAGTTCGATGATTAATAGAAGGACTCTGGTCATCATCTGGATGACGGATGAGTGACTGAGACACTTGAGTCCGTTTCACTGTGAAGCTGCAGAACTGTTCTGAACACTGACCTTTCCTTTAAAGGAGTGTTGTGATTTAATGAAGCAGTGATTTGGGAGAGTTGTGCATCGTCTCGTCAGATTTCTGAGCACAGCTCCTCTCCTCTGTTTCCACAGCTGCTGAGAGCAGAGAGGGATGAAGGTCCGGGATGAGCCAGCTGCTGATGGAATGAAGACGTCTGTTCCAACACAGAATGCTGAAACCGGCCGTCAGAACCTCGACAGCTACAACCCAAACTTCTGTTCGCGCAGTCGTCTGACTGACGGGAAACAGCAGCTCTTTGTCTCCCAGCTGGCGTGGGAGGCGGGAGGTCGCTCCGCCGCGCTCCAACAGCAGCGCCGAGCTTTTAAAAGCAGCAGCGACGGTTAAAAAGGATCGGGTCAGTTTCAAGGGAGGAGCCGGGCCGTGACACAGCGCACTGACCCGGCCCGGCCCGAGTCCGTCCTGTCAGGTGTTTCCATTTGCATATTTTTTGTTTCAGCTGTCAGGAAACGGAACAAGTTTGTAGAAGGAAGATCTGAACCGTGGCTGATGAGTCCTGTGCTGAGCTGCTGGTAGAAGCAGAACTGAACGATCACGCCACCGTCACACGACACCAGAACAACCACACGTTAATGACGACACGCGGCCTCGTCAGAAGCTCAGTGGTCTGCATGTTAGCGCTCTGCATGCTGCTCCGTCAGAGGATTCACCTGCTGAAGCGTAGCTGCGTATGAGATCGACTGTACGAGTGCAGACAGAACGATCTGGTTTCCTTCTTGAGTCACTTCTAATGCAAAGACAGTCCGAGTGTTGGCTGGACGAGCTGGTCACAGAGGCCTTCACATCCTGGGTGGTTTTAAAGTTACGTGACGGAAGTTATTTTAAGCCAAAGGATCTTTTCCTGAACCAAACCGAACCGTTAATAACAGTCTGACAGTCGTAATGTGTCATCACAGCCTGAACCCTCCTGTGAAGCAACAGACCTTCAGTCTGTCACGTCTCTACGTCCCTCCAGCATGAACGAGTCCGGTCCTCACCAGCATCGTGTGGATCGCTGCAGTCTGCTGCCGTCCTGCAGCTCTGAACGTCCTGAGAGCACAGAGCAGCTGGAGCCTCTGCACAGGACAGACAGAACGAAGGGAGGACAGGTGAAGCCGTCCCGTCTCCCTGACTTCACACTCAGCTTCAGAACCTACCGTGGTTCTGTTCCCGTACAGAGAAGCTTTTCTTTGTGTTTCTCTGTCTGATCGTTACGAGCTTTGTCGTGAGCCTGAAATTAAAAAGTGTGACGGAGAGGAGTCGGGGAAGACGAGACGTTAGAGGAGGAAGAAAGGATTTTTTAAATACCTCAAACTTTGCCCTTTTTTGTGCGGATCATATCTGCTGTGCTGCTGACATTTCCCCGTGACTCTGATACCTCAGCTGATAACTGATCCACTCCAGCTGCTAAAAATACCCCTCAGTCTTCTCCAGACTCTAATCCTGCAGATTAGTCGGCCTCCATCAACCTGCCCTTCTCTCTTTCCACCTCTCCGTCCTTTCTAGCGTTTCTCTCACATTCTTGGCTTGCATTCCTCTCCTCCCTCGTTCATTCCTCTCTCTCCTCCGGCTCTTTGTTGTTATCTCTCCTCTGCTCTCCTTCTTCGTCCTCCTGCCCTGCGACCAGCTGAGTACACTTTCATCCAGTCTGAGCACTTTACAGACGAGACAACGGCCTCCTGTGCTCCGTGAAATGTAAGAACGTCTCCGTGGTCGTGTTCGTCCGCAGGACAAAGACATCAGAGTCCTGCTTTGTGTAAACCAAACCTTCCTTCAGAGCCGGTCGAGGTTCTTCGAATTACACCGAGACAAAACCTCACAGGTTCTGTTCTTTACAAACTGAAACGGTTTTTCCTTCAGACGAACCTGCAGAGCTTCATTCAGATCCAACTCGTCCTCACAGATCAGCCGCCGGACTTCAACAACGAACACCGACCGCCAGCGAGTCAACGATAAACAGCAGAATCATCATCAAACCTTCAGCACGGTGAGGAAACGTTACGCTGCCTCACGTCTCTAGGTCAGCATCTGCCGGCCTGGTTCTACTGGGTTCTACTGGGTTTGACTCGGTTTGGTCTACCTGCCTGAAGGTGTGTCTCAGACCAATGACGCTCTTGTCTCGATCGAAGAATCACCGTTAACAAAGCGGCTCCGCTAATTCTGTTGCAAACACGTTTCATTTCCTATAACCTCTTCACAATAAAAGCCCCCCGTATGTTAGTCATTTAAAAGCTTTTATTTTGTAGCAGCGTCACAGGAAACGTTGTGACACACAGAACAAACAGGACGAGAGAAGCTAAAGAGCCTCAGTCAGAAGATCCAGACGTACTGAGAGCTGAGCGTGTCCTCCTGCTGAAGGTCCGGATGACCTGGTTTGGTCTCTTTCTGCTCCGTCACACGATGATATTTGTCTCATCAGTTTGTGTTTTTCTCTCCGCTGTTTCAACGTGACGACGCCTCCTGACCCCGAGACAGACGAGGAGGCTCGCTGTGGGAGAACTGGACTCGACCCAGCAGAACATCTGTGTTGGTCTGACTTCAAACAAACTGGTAGCGATGCACCTGAACGCAACACTGATCCTCTCTCTGTCTCCATCCAGGTGAACGCTGACTCACTCTCACAGGTGTTTAGGCTCCTCCCCCTCCTCCCGTCTTTCACTAGGAGATCATTGAGAGTGGCATCCGAGGGGGAGGAGGTGAGAGAGGGGAGGAGCAGGAGAGCGAGAGGAGAGGACAGAGCGCAGCCTTGTTGTGTTCGATGCAACATGGCGGCGTGTCGAGCTGATTCGATGACATTCAATAACAAACTGTGTGTTTGAGCAAATTATAAAGTCGAATAGTTTCAGAACTGGTGAAAATGTTCTGGTGCGTCGTGCTGCACAGACAAAGGTTTCTGATCCTCGTCATGTGAGCGTTATTGGTTCTGGAAAGCAGTTCCTGGCGCTCCGGTTGACGAGACATCCCTGAACCGGATCAGGAAGGTGGCAGTCAGCTAGCTTAGCTTAGCACAAAGACTCGACTAGCACCTCCTCCTGGTAGACTTGTAGTTCTCGAGACCGGTCTCGGTCTCAAGACCACTTTTCCGTGGTCTTGGTCTTGTCACGGCCTCGACAGTCTTGGTCTTGGTCTTGGTCTTGATACTCTCTGGTCTTGGTAGTGTCTTGGTCTCGGTTTAGGCGGTCTTGACTACAAGTCTACTCAAGACATAAATGCATTCATGATGTAGTTTGCCTTTTGTTCTACAGTTTGAATGTATATGTTCATGTATCTGTTCTTTGTGATGTCTGTGTTATATTGTTCTTGTCCCACTGAACTACAGCTACAACTACAACTTGATAAAGTGTGTTATAACTGAGATGCCATTGCACACATCAAGGTGACCAGTTCTTCCTCTTGTTAATGGACAATCTGAAGTACAATTTTGTACTATTTGTACTATAAACTATTTGTATTTTGCATTTAATTTTATGCATGCAAAATGGCAAAAAACTAGTCTTTTTTTGGTCTCGGTATCGAGCTGAACTAGTCTTAGTCTTGACTTGGTCTGTCTTGGTCTTGGTCTCGACAGTCTTTGGTCTTGGTCTTGGTCTTGATACTCTCTGGTCTTGGTAGTGTCTTGGTCTCGGTTTAGGCGGTCTTGACTACAAGTCTACCTCCTGGCCCGAAGAACAGACAACTGTGGACAAAGTTATGATGGACGTGGAGATAAAAGAGGAGGAACGACTGTAGAAGAAAACAAAGAGGAGACGAGGGGAGGACGGCTGATACGATCTGCATCGTCCCACATGAAGTTCTGAAATATGTATGAAGCGACCCGCTGCCCTCTGTCTCCGACCTCAGGAGGACGACGGCCGGATCGTTCTGCTGTATCTGTGTGTGTGTGTGTGTGTGTGTGTGTGTGTGTGTGTGTGTGTGTGTGTGTGTGTGTGTGTGCATGAGAAGCTGAGAATCCCCGTCGGTATCCCTCTAATCCTCCTCCTCGCTCTGCAGACCCCCCCGCCTCTGAACTCTGCAGATTAATTGAATTAAAGACTTTAACGAGAGCGAAGCTGCCAGATACTCAGATAAAGAACAGAAACCAGCGCTGAGCCGCTCAAACGTTCCCTCACTCGTTCATATTCTGTGTGTTTTAGAACGATTCGACAGAGTTTTCACCCGTCTTCCTGGTCTGAATCAGTATAATCACAGTTCTGACACCTCAGCTCATCTTCAGCTCCTGTAGAGACCTTCAGCAGTGTGTGTCTGCCGTGATATCTGCACATTTCAAAGAACCTGCTTCATCTTCTGCCCGGAGACGCGGGCCGTTAACCGTCTGCTGGTTTGTTCTGGACGCACAGATGATGACATCATCACGAGACGCGCTGCTGGTTCACACCTGACGAACAATCCTGAGAAACTCCAGCACGCTCAGTGACGCTCACACACACTGCTGAGTGTTTCCTCTGCTGTCATCAGCTGTCACACACACACACACACACACACACACACACACACACACACACACACACACACACACACACACACACAGCTTCCTCGTCTTGTTCTGTTCAAACGTGACGTTTCTCTGCTGGTCAACACACACATGGTTCATGTTCCTGTCACCAGAAACACAGTGTACACCGCTCTGTGTGTGTGTGTGTGTGTGTGTGTGTGTGTGTGTGTGTGTGTGTGTGTGTGTGTGTGTGTGCTGTGGTTTGTACTGCTGGGAACTTTACGAGTGTGTGTGAACCGCTCGGTTTGGCCTGAGGCTGCTGGTAGGGTATGGAAAATACATTAAGACACACACACACACACACACACGCTCACACACACACACACACACACACACACACACACACACACACACACACACACTCTCTCTCTCTGTCTCTCTCATTGGCCAGAAGTATGTGGACGCCCCGTCCAACAGATGGCGTCGGTCTCGTCCTGCATGAAGACGTGTTTCCTCAGCTTGTTGGAGACGAGGTCTTGGCCCCGCCCTCCTCTGACACCTCCGACTGTGAGTCACACCTGAGACTGATGATGTCATCAGTGTCCCATTTAGAGCGAGCTGAGGTGTCCACATACTTTTGGCAGAAACAGAGAACGAAAGCTGGCTGATGTCAAACCTGAGATATAAAAATTTAATGAAACACTTAACTGTGTGTGTGTGTGTGTGTGTGTGTGTGTGTGTGTGTGTGTGTGAATCTCCGTTAGCTTCTCGGTTGTTTTGGCAAAATGGTGTCATTACATTCAGACCTACTGACACACTGACACACAATGACATCATCAGTGTGTGACAGCACCACCCTGTTACACACACACACACACACACACACACACACACACACACACACACACACACACACACACAGAGCCTGGTTTACAGCCATGAACAAATAAGCACAAAAACGAGAACTGTGCGATCGATTGAGCGAATAGAAGAACAATCTGTCAATCAAACAAATCAATAACACAACAGCTGATCAAACGACCGGAGGCTGATTGATGGATCAGCTCACAGAGGTTTAACTTCTCGTCTTCATATTTAATGTGATCCACAGCAGCCGACCCAGGAGACGCGACAGAAGATGGTTGTGGATGTGGCAGCAGGAAGCTGGAGATGAGTTACTGACGGCGTTTGGAAGAAATGAATCAAGACGTCGAAGCGTGACTTCAAAATAAAAGCACCTCGCGGCGATGAGAGAATAAACCAGATGGAAAAAAAAAAATGTCTGACTGCAGATTTCATGAAAAGAGTCGTGACTGTTTCTGCAACATGACAAGCGGTTTGGTTAATGGAAGCACGTGACGCGAAGAAAACGAGGCGTTCTCAGGAGCAGAGATGGAAAATATGAGCGACAGAAGAGGAGAGAAGTGGGATGAAGCGGAGAGGAAACAAGTGTTTGGAGGATGGAAACATGGGAACACAAATGAAAGATGGAAATCATATAAATCACTGCTGTCAGATGAAAACGCTGCATCGCTCACCGAGCTGCGGTGCTTTAAAAAAACACACAAAACCCTTTTTTTTCTTTTTCTTACATGTTTAAAGGATCATTTCATGTTGCCAGCGAGGAAAACCTCAGAACAGAATCTATTAACTCGTCTGCAGATGAGAAACGCAACATTTTCTCCAAACAGCAGGAAAAAAACAAGCTGGAAAACATGAATGAGCTGAAACAGAAGGTGGAGGGAGGCTGCAGAGTTCACACCGACAGACTCAACCTCACAGCTCCTCGGGGAGAAACCAGGCGAATAACCATCAGCTCATAATGTGGATTTACACTCTACATGCAGACAACACACACTCCTGATGAGAGGATTAAACGTGAGGCTGATTGTTCTTGATTCATTCACAGCTCGACTTGTGTTCACACTGAAGGCTGGAGGTTTGGTTGGTTTGGTTGGTTTTGCTCTCACAGCTGTTAAACTGATTTATTTCTGTGGGTGTCGAGTGTTTCGTCTCTCTGAAGCACTCAGCGTCCTGTTTCCCGTCTTCTGCAACTAATCATCTGTTCACTGACACAAAACGAGTCCTAACACCCGGAGATCAGTTAGCATTTTAGTCTGAACATATTCACATCAACATAAAATCCATCATTAACTGTCCCACAGTTTAATTCATGAAGCTCTTCATGTGTTAAAAACAGTTAGCGGTTGCTAACAAGTGTCTGAATGAGACTCCAGAGGTTGTCGGGGACATTAAACGTCCTCACAGCGAACACGGAGACTCGTCTCCTCACTAGTCCGTCTCTACAGGCCACTTTAGTTCCACACTGTTCTAACTCTGACTTTACAGCTTGTACTCTGATCAGTTTATAGAAAACCTGGATAGTAATTGTGCAGTAAGACTCTTAGTGGTGGAGACGTTTGAGTCATGTGACCGTGATGTCGTCTGTTTGTAGCCGAACATTAGCTTCTTACTGCTACACATTTAATTTAGCTTCAGACATCACAACTTCATCAAAAATATAGATATAGAAAGAAAAAGAGCCTTTCTGACAAGATGAGAGAAAATCTAAATAACTCTCAGTTTGCTCTCCTCTACTTGTGTCCACGTTCTCCACATGGTTATAAATATGTCGGCTACCTGTTGTGGCGTCACGATTCGATTTGAACTGAATCAGTCTATCAGGTCTGGATCAGTAAAGATCGACATGTCGATGGTTTTAGCTCGAACATTAGCAACATAAAATGCTAGCTCTTCCGTCAGAGTTTGATTCCGGCTGAACTTTCTGGCTCGAGGCTCCTCGTGTGCGTCAGAATCACATGTCCATGTTAATTTTGATCCGTTTCGATTAAACCTCAGCACATGTGGAATAAAACTCTCCTGCTCGGCCGGTCGTATCGACTCGTCTTTGACAGTTTCTCAGCTGTGAGAGCAACTTTCCTTTTCTTTCTCTTCCTCCTGTCAGGTCAGGAGGAAACTTCCCGACACTTCCTGTTCAGATCTAAAGGAGGCGACGTGGCGTCGGGTCGGGTTCCTACCGTGTCTGTGCAGACTCATCCACAGCAGGACGACTGGGACGACGTGACGCAGCCTCCACCTTCCTCCTCCTCCTCCTCCTCCTCCTGCTCCTCCTGCTCCTCCTGTACAGGACTCCCTGCAGGAACAGACAGGCAGAACAACATGAAGACGTTGTGTTTCACACCAGCTGTCCACACACTTATCAGAAACACATATCTGGAGACGAATGCATGAATTTATAGACGAGAGATTTTGCTTCGGAAGGTTTCCTGGTTTCTGGTTGTAGAACGAGCAGTATCGACCAATCACAACACGGCAGGTTAACAGGTAAACTACCATGATACTGTGAACCACTTCGTCACGGCACACAGGTCGTCATCACATCAACACAACAGAGAAAGACACAAATAAAACAATCAGTCAATTAATCAGGAAAAGGTCAAACTTTTACACCAACGCTGCGTCGCTACGGAGCCGCAAATACTCTGACTGAGTAACAGACATCATTTCTACATTCAGCTTTTAATAATGAAAAGAAAAGTTTGCTGCAGCCCTGAAACACAACACACACACACACACACACACACACACAGACATGACGTGGGTACGACGCTGTCTGTCAGCCGTCTGACAGGTCGTCTCTGCGATGATTGACGGTTAACGCTCTTATCTGCTCACCAGAGATCCAAACTGAACCGGAGGAAGTCGGACCGACGTCATCAATAGTTCATGAAACCTCAGAACATCCAGAACTCAGACGTCCAGCGCGAGAAAGACGAGCCTGCGGGGGAACGGCGAGGAAAGAAACAGCTCGTCTCTTCAGAAAAACATCAGAGAGACGAGGAAGATGTTTGACGTCTGCCTCTTTGACGGTGTTGAGTTCTGTACAGTTACAGTTTATTATCTTAAATATGAGCTTCAGTCTTTGAATGTTGCAGTCAGGTTTTGAACCTTTTCTGCCTTTAAACAGTAAAAACAGCTCTTGAACTGTCGTCCGCAGACTTTGTGAACTGACTTCATCAGCAGGAAATGATCCCTGTTCATGTTTATTATATTTGAGGGATCGACCTCAGCCGACTCCATCCATCTCACTCATCAGCCTGCTGTTACTCAACAGGCGGTGCTGTGGGACTACAAAGATCTGAAAACACCTCCTTTCTACAGAATCTAGGACTCACAGGGGTTTTTGAGGGCTGACGCCCAAGAAAGAGGAGACAAAGTGTCGATCCATATTTCATGATGGACATCTTTATGTTTTCTGATGTTATCTGTGTTTAACGCGGCCCGATCGGAGTTATTACAGCCAACAACGCTGCCAAACATCTGAGCTCAGTCGGAGGCGCTGGTTCAGGTTCCTGTTGTGGCGTCAAAACCGGCGATTTGTCACCGGACGTCAGATCATCTCCATCTGTTTCAGGCAGATGAAACGCTCCACAGCAGACCACTGGACGCATGGTGAAGTTAAAGGGTTAGATGATGACTGCAGTCTCATCTGTCACACCGACCTCGCTGTGACATCACAGCCGCCTCCTCCTCAAAATCACTCACAGCTCCTGACTGTAAGAAAAGCTGAGTCGACCTACGAGTTGGAATAAGACTCAAAAATCTACTGGACCCTTAAAGTAATCCGATTACATCACACCACGCCACCACAGCAGCCTGAACCTCTTCAGTACCGGTTCTGTAACACAGACAAATACAGAAGTGAAGAAGCAGAGCGGTTCGGAGGTCCAGATGCCGACAGGTCAGACAGAACAAACACTTTTGTGTTGTGCTGACTGAAAGTCCTCAGGTGGAGGCTGACAGCAGCTTCACTCCCCTTCAGGAAACACACTCATGTTTGGGTGTTTGAGCTGCTGGTTCTGATGAAGCTCAGCTGGTTCTGATGAAGCTCAGCTGGTTCTGATGAAGCTCAGCTTGTTCTGATGAAGCTCAGCTGTGTCTGCAGACAGTCAGGAGTCCGACTGACTCAGGTGCTGATTGGTTCCTCGTGGAGTGAAGATGCTGTTAATCTATCATGTTTTTATTTCTTCACCCTTTTCAGATTTTTACATTTTATTTTCTATTTTGTACAAAACGGTCATCAGTTAAAGGTTCAGTCTGTGTGGAGAGAACGACCTCTGAGCCTGACGGCAGCAACGTCTCCACTTAACGAGTATAGATCGTACTTTTTACGTTCCACAATAGATTAACAGCACAGAGAAACATGAAGTCATATTTTGGTCCGATCGACTGGTTTTTTAACACATCAGTAAATCAACCAACAGCTGTCGACAGCCGTGTTAGTGACAATACAATCTGACTTTTTAAACCAGATGTTGACACTTTCTTGACGGATTGGAGGCAAGAAAATGTGATATTTTTGACATCAGACATTTTCCAGCCGTGTCGGTGGAGCTGAATCTGGGACTCTGACACTGACCCTCGTCACAACGCTGGACAGAAGACTGAGGAAACTCAGAGCTTCAACTGTGGTTTATAGAAACCTACATTCATTCTGCTGACTGTGTCGAAGAATCAATACTTCCGATCACACAGCTGTGATCAGGACCGAGACTTTGATCAGTCGTAGTTTTCTCAGAGTGAATGTTAAACCTGCGAGGGTGGAAGTCACCTGTGTGTTTGAATAAAGCGAAGAGGAGGCAGCGTCACGTTTACTGATCAAACCGATGAATTATTAAAGACACGCCGGGCTGAAATGAAGATCGGACGAGGTGGAGGAAGTGAGCAGAGGAGAAGTCTGAGCTGAACTTTAAATTAAATTCTTCCTCTCTTCATCTGAAGTGAACTCGGCGTGCGAACACTGGACTCACGCCGCCTGCATCCTGCATATTAAAGCCCCGAGGACAGAACTCGACTTAATTTCATCGTCCAGCTTTTGTCGCCGCAAATTCATGCAGCTCCTGACATTAAAGAAAACTCGCCTCTTTGTCAACTCGTGCGTCTTGTTTCCTCGCCTCCCCCCTGCTCCTCCTCCTCCTCCTCCTCCTCCTCCTCCTCCTCCTCCTCCTCCCGCCTCCGTCTCCAGCATGGAAATGGGAGTGAATGACAAGTGGAGCGAGGTCAGCGAGCGAGGCCGCGGACACGACAGCATAAAGAGGCCGATTCATGCGGCCGGCAAACCCTCCAGCCTCCGAGTCAGACATTTTGTCCCGGATCACACGATGACACCGAGGTTCACCTTTAACTCAGAGCTGCGACGTCGGGTTCACGGCAGCGTGAGGCTCCTCTCGCCCAGGATGACCACAACCGTGAGATCTCAACGACGGCCTGATTCAGGTTATAATCTGAGTCGCATCGGAGTTTCATTCATATTTGTTTTGTCGCGTTGGTGTTTCTGAATCAGATCCGGTGATTTTAAGAATCTGTCGGCGTCGGTGGACGTCTGAGCGTCAGACAGGCTGAATCACACTGTGAGGAGATTTACATGACACTCGCACCAGCGCCGTGGAATGACCGCTGTGTTTCCTGCTCATTATTTCAAGTCCAAGTTAAAAATGCTCATCGCAACTTCCCACAGCTCAAAGTGACGTCGGTGAGTTTCTTCTTTTGTCCGACCGACGGTCCGAAACACAAAGACGCTTCAATTACTGTCAGAAAAGACCAAAACAGCAGCAAAGCCTCAGATTTAAGAAGCTGGAACCAACAAGTGTTTGACATAAACGATGAATCGATCATGAAAACAGTTTAAAATTGACTTTGTTCAGATCGACTAATTGATTAATCGACATCAGTTTGCAGGAGAGACGACTGTAAAGCAGCATTCATTACCTGGTGGCTCCGTGACGAGCTGACAGACTCACAAACGTCATCAAACTGAGGTTCGTCTCCACATCCAGCCGACACTGAGGGCGAGTCCTGTCTGTGTCCACTTTCTCTCTTTAGCTCTGTTTTTGGTCTCCACCAACGTTAAGCTCACGAGGAGATCTAGTGATGGCGGCCATTCTTATCTTCTCTGTTAATCGATCGATTGTTCCGTTTATAAAATGTCAAAGAGGATCTGCTGGATCCCGTGGAGATCATCCTGTCCCGAGCACGAGGCAGGTCGACGGAGTTTGAGTCACGTGACATTAACGTCTGTCTGTCCTTCTCATATTCACGTGTGTTACTGTTGCTGTGATGAGAACAATATCACCAGACGTCCTCATACATCAGGTTGTTTGAAGAGCTCACGAGGAGAAACTTCACCGGATCTGTGAAACGTCTGAAGCTAACGTTGGTTCATTAACCTGAACTCTGACTCATCGCGGTCTGAAGCCGGAGGAGGATCGTGTGATTTTCTGACGTATGAAGCGAAACGATTCCACAGTCTGATGATGTCATCTTACTGATCCTGGGTGAAATAAAAGTCACAGTGCAGTTCAAAGCTTTAAAGTTGCTTCAGTCTCGTGTCGAACAGAAAGTCTTCAGCCAGCAACACCAGGAGAAGAAGTCTGATCACAGCTGAGTCTTCGTACATAACGTTTCTAGCATCGGTTGTTTTATGGGTATCGTGAGAGTCAGGTGATCGTATCGGGCCTCCGTAGTTTCTACGTGTTTTGTATTTTCAGTGCAGATGTTTTAACTTCACTCAGCACCTCTGAACACATGAATCCTCCGAGCTGCTTCCTGCTTCAGCTTCGGCCGTTCAAAAGTCATTTGAAGGCCACAGATTCCATCGACAGGCTCGAGTTCACATGTTTGGGTTTGTGAAGGTGGAGCTTCTTCTGTTTCAGCTCCTCTGAGGGTGGATGATGATGAACACCTCCCCTCAGAGCGGAGTCGTCAGGATCGACCTCCACCTGCAGCTGCAGCTTTAATTAAAGCTCATTCCTCCGAGCACCTCCTGACCTCCTGGTTATCTCATCAGCTGATCTTCAGTGTCAGAGATGGGCACCCGTTCACCTGGCGGACAGGTGACACACACACACACACACACACACACACACACACACACACACACACACACACACACACACACACACACACACACACACACACACACACACTTCCTGTCAGCAGGATGCTCTGACGTCACCTCTTAAAGACAGTTTGTTTAAAAGTTTGGCCTTCAGGGAGCGCAGCATGTTTTCTGGGCGTATCGCCTTCGCAGGTTGTGTAACAGCTGGCAGTGGCGGCCTCCACCTTCAACAACACTTCCTTTGATAAAGTCGGAGCTCCGCAGCACAATCGCCTCCCAGCCGAGCACAGCTTCGACTCTAATACCCTCGTTCTAACGTCCGGACGAGGTTTCCAGCACGGTGACAGTCGTACAGAGTCACGTCAAGTCTTCAGTCTGTCTCCTCAAATGTTCCAACTGAGCCAGAACGTCAAACATCAGGACGCAGGAGCTGGACAGATGTTTGAAGGCGATGTTCACGTTGTTCATATTGATCCGAGCGGTCCGGACCAGATGGATCTGATCCATCATCACAATCATTTAGAACATTTACAACAGGCCGTCTGTCAGAGCAGCCACATCATCTGCAGCCAGGAGACAGGCACCAGACTCCCTTATAAAATCCTTCTATTTAGCGAGTGGTTGAGTTTGGAGACACTTTACAAACTCTGTGAAACTCTGTCTCCGACTCTTTCTGCATTATTCGGCCCGTCTTGTAGATTCGGCAGAAGTCATGTCCCCTCAGCACCATATTTAGACCAAATACCTCGATGTTGATATTGTGACGATATCGTATATTTATCGTCTGGTGAGTTCAGAAATGACACGAGCAGGAAACACATCAGGATGTAACGCCGTCCAGACTCTTAGAGGACACATCGATGTGTTGCCTCCGTTCATCTCTGTGAGTTATGACGTACGTGATGTTCTGGTCGGTCTGGTATCGGCTGGTTCCGAACCATCAGACCAGCTGAACTCAACTCTTTCTCTTTTGGAGCATAAAAAGACGACGACTGACATTTTATTGTGCGACTGTGGACCTGACAGCAGCGCCCCGAAGCAAACACACACCGTGACTGGTTCTGTAAACTGACATGCTGATCACAGTCGACGGTCGATCAATATTAGCCTGTTGATGGAATATCAGCTCTCAGCAGATCAATAAATCACAGACGGAGTGCAGCAGGTGGTGGTTCACACCTTTACAGCTGTTCTGTGAGCAGCCAATAAAAACAGAGAAGAAGAACGATAACAAACACGCTCAGAACGTCAAACTGCTGCAGCTGTGTAGAACCAGAACCACGCGACGTAGACCAGAACCACGCGACGTAGATCAGAACCACGCGCGTCGTCACTGGAGGGAACGAGGTGAGTTTATTTGTTTGCACACTTCAGACGGGAGGCGACTCAGAGAGCTGTACAGGAGCATGAACACATCCAGAGACAAGAAAACATTTAAAAACAGGTAAGAAAACAAAGTCAGAGGGAAGTCGGCTGAAACAGAAACAGAGACGAGACGAGAAAATAAAGTCACAGTGCAGCTAAAAGCTTTAAAGTTGCTTCAGCCAACAACACGAGGAGAAGAAGTCTGATCTCAGCTGAGTCTTCGTACATAGAGTTTCTATTGTCGGTTATTTTATGGGTATCGAGAGAGTCAGGTGATCGTCGTGATCGTATCGGGCCTCCGTAGTTTCTACGTGTTTTGTATTTTAAGTGCAGATGTTTTAACTTCACTGTACATTTTATAACGACACTAACTCTCTGATCTTAACGGATCTTCATCTTGTTGTCTCACTGTATTTATCTGATCTTCTTCTTCTCTGTTGTTGTGTTTCACGTGTTTCGTCTCATTCGGTCTCGTTGGTTTGACAGTAAAGTGTCGAAACTTCAATCACAGAAACACTGAGTGATAAAGTCTCTGCTGTGCTCAGCAGTGATCAGTTAAAGACTGTGTTCCTGTCAGGATTTACAACTGGGCCGAGTTCGGTCTGTTTCTGGAGTTCTGACTGTTCACAGCAGTTTGAACAGAACCAACAGAACCACAAAGACCGTTCAGATCGAAGCCAAGTGAAACTTTTCTGCCTAATGTTCCTACAAGACTTCAGTCTGCTCACAGGCAGATTGTAAACATATGCAGCTATAGGCAGCAGCCAGCACATCATGGAAACTCCGCTTTTTTTCTTTTTCCAGCGGAGACTCGAGCTCTCAGGTCAGAAACTGGAGACAGAAAAGACTCTGACGACTCTTCAGACAAACTGCAGCTCAGACACAAAGTCACAACTTCTACCGACTCATGAACATCACAGACAGACAGACAGACAGAGAGACAGACAGACGGGAGACAGAAGCTGTGGAGAAGTTCAAGTCCAGCTCGAGTTGAATTCATCGGTGCGTAAAATGAAAACTGAGCGGCATCGACGAGCCGCCGCGCGTCACTTTGGATCAACTCGGAGCAGCTCGACATGAAGATGTGCGCGATGTTTCAGCAGATTGAAGAAGCACAAAGAAATCAAAGACCGAATGTTTCACATCAAGATGTCTCAGCAGGAAGAAAAGACGCGGAGCCTGCGGGTGGAGACCGGAGCGCACCGACGCGTCGGCGCGGAGCTGAAGAGGAGAAAAGTTGAACATGAATGTTGGAGGACTCACATGTTTTCACTGCAGCGGCAGCTGGTCCCCCTGCAGGAGCATTCTCCCCCCGCACAGCCTCAGAAACCAGTCCGGATCACACTCAACCAAGTTTTCAGACTCCGGAGAAACAAAATCCAAAGTGCGCCGCGGCCACGCGTAAAAGTGTCCAAAAGTTTGGAGAGAGATGGAGCGACTGAGGGAGAGAGGGAGGGAGGGAGAGAGAGAGGGAGGGAGAGAGAGAGAGAGAGGGAGGGAGAGAGAGAGAGAGAGGAGGGGAGAGATGCTCGGGTGTGTTCGTTTCAGTGATCCGGACCCTCCGGCGGCGGTGGGCGGTGTGAAGTTGTAGCAATTTGAACGTCTGAACGCGAAGCGGAGTCGAGCCGGAACAGTGTACTTCCGCTCAGGTTGGCAAAGTAAATGTAACCAGATAGATAACAGGCCAGATTTTCAAAATAAAATGTCTGACAGTTACAATTTTAAGTGAAAAAGCAGAAACCTGAAGATCATCTTTAACAGTTTGAATGTTTTCTGTTCTGTCCTGATGCTTCGTGAGTTTCCTCTCCTCCTCCTCCTCCTCCTCCTCCTCCTCTCTTCTGTCCAGGATCTGCTCTCTGTATCAATTTATAAAGATGTTCATATTAATAATGAAATAAATCAAATCAATTAAACTGAATATCTGATGAAACCTCTCACTTCTACTGAATGAAGCCACATTCCTGCTGTTCTTCTGTATGGAGGGTGATCAGTGCCACAGTCCTCAGTAAGCTCCGCCCTCTTTCACTGTGACGCTGCAGCTGTTTTATTCAGTAAAGTTCAGCTGAGATCTCTGGAGAAGATGAACGACTGGAGCTCTGCTTGTTTCGACTGAAATATAAAAACCTCTCACTGAAATCAAACCGAGGAGGTCGATGATGTCACTGATGACTACATCTGCTTCCCTCTGCGCAGTGACACACAGAAAACAGTTCCTACATGAAGCTGTTGAGGGTCGATGATTTCTGACACGTCGCTGCTGAGATTTTAACTTTCTTTAATTCCATTTTTTAATTTTTAACCTCTTTGTCTCTGAGACTCACCAGAACAGTCTGGAGTGACGGATAGCTCAGCAGGTGAGGAGGAACAGATCATTGATTATCGATCAGTAGAATCAGGCCGACAGGATATGAAGTGTTTGTATCCGACAGACTCGACCTGCAGAGCGACGTCATGTGTTCAGCTGCGAGTCTCATCTGATAAACCGTCACTGATAAACAAGGAAGACAATGGAGACACTGAACAAAGAGCTGCGTCTCATTTGCCTCTGACGGTTTTATCAGGCAGGAACATCGTCCTGACTGACGCTCAGCGAGGAGGCCGAGGAGATTTGCATCAATCCCTGCAGAAACACTCTGCGTCGTCATCAGAGACAAACCCAGAAGACGTCAGTTCAGCGTCTCTGACGGCGTTGAGAAGACGTCTAAAACAACGTTCGCTCTGGATCCAGACGTCTTTTCAGCGTCGTCACAGACGGTAAAAAACACAAAAAGTTCATGTGAGTAGTTACAAGTCGAAGGAAAACTGAACTTTAGAACAGAACTTCAGTAAACTTCAGTTTATTTCATCACTGCTTGTTTGGTCTCACTGTAGAGTATCGGACCTGAACATCAGCTTTCAGTCTGCTTGGTGTCTGATTATCGATCGACCTGAACCTCGACTCTGGAGCGACCAGAAGAGCCCGAGTAGGACCTGAGGGCCGGCAGGTCTCCTCTGTGGGACAGAGAGCGATGTGATGTCGTATTATCACAGCTGTCACTGAACGCAACTGAACACAAACTCTGAATCTAATCGTTATACATGTGACTGCAGGAGGTTCAGAGGCAGACTGACAGGAACATGATGATCTGATCATGATCTGATCTGATCTGATCTGGACTCTGAGCCTCCGGCAGCTCCTCTACATGGACCCAACAGAAGGTGTGTTTCTGTGCCCAGAGCTGCAGACCGGACCTGGACTCTGAGACCACGATGAGAGGAAGAGACGGAGAGAGAGATCCGCTCAGCAGAGCAGGATTACGTAACGCAAACGAAAAGAAAACTCTCTGTCCCTGGCAGAAACACAGCGGAGAGTAAAACAGAACAGGTTTACGAGAGAGGACTGAACACAGAGTCCAGAGTCCAGGACCGGAGTCAGAGTCCAGGACCGGAGTCAGAGTCCAGGACCGGAGTCAGAGTCCAGGACCGGAGTCAGAGCCCAGGACCGGAGTCAGAGTCCAGGACCGGAGTCAGAGCACAGGACCGGAGTCAGAGTCCAGGACCGGAGTCAGAGTCCAGGACCGGAGTCAGAGTCCAGGACCTGGAGTCAGAGAACAGGACCGGAGTCAGAGTCCAGGACCGGAGTCAGAGCGCAGGACCGGAGTCAGAGAACAGGACCGGAGTCAGAGTCCAGGACCGGAGTCAGAGCACAGGACCGGAGTCAGAGCACAGGACCAGAGTCAGAGAACAGGACCGGAGTCAGAGTCCAGGACCGGAGTCAGAGTCACAGGACCTGGAGTCAGAGAACAGGACCGGAGTCAGAGTACAGGACCGGAGTCAGAGTCCAGGACCTGGAGTCAGAGTCCAGGACCGGAGTCAGAGAACAGGACCGGAGTCAGAGAACAGGACCGGAGTCAGAGTACAGGACCGGAGTCAGAGTCCAGGACCGGAGTCAGAGTCCAGGACCGGAGTCAGAGCGCAGGACCGGAGTCAGAGCACAGGACCGGAGTCAGAGAGCAGGACCGGAGTCAGAGTCCGGGACCGCAGTCAGAGTCCGGGACCGGAGTCAGAGCACAGGACCGGAGTCAGAGTCCGGGACCGGAGTCAGAGTCCGGGACCGGAGTCAGAGCGCAGGACCGGAGTCAGAGTCCAGGACCGGAGTCAGAGCGCAGGACCGGAGTCAGAGTCCAGGACCGGAGTCAGAGCCCAGGACCGGAGTCAGAGCACAGGACCGGAGTCAGAGTCCAGGACCGGAGTCAGAGTCGCAGGACCGGAGTCAGAGCACAGGACCGGAGTCAGAGAACAGGACCGGAGTCAGAGAACAGGACCGCAGTCAGAGTCCGGGACCGGAGTCAGAGCACAGGACCGCAGTCAGAGTCCGGGACCGGAGTCAGAGTCCGGGACTGGAGTCAGAGCGCAGGACCGGAGTCAGAGTCCAGGACCGGAGTCAGAGCGCAGGACCGGAGTCAGAGTCCAGGACCGGAGTCAGAGTCCGGGACCGGAGTCAGAGCACAGGACCGGAGTCAGAGTCCAGGACCGGAGTCAGAGTCCGGGACCGGAGTCAGAGCACAGGACCGGAGTCAGAGTCCAGGACCGGAGTCAGAGTCCAGGACCGGAGTCAGAGTCCGGGACCGGAGTCAGAGTCCAGGACCGGAGTCAGAGTCCGGGACCGGAGTCAGAGTCCAGGACCGGAGTCAGAGTCCAGGACCGGAGTCAGAGTCTCGGACCGGAGTCAGAGTCCAGGACCGGAGTCAGAGTCCAGGACCGGAGTCAGAGTCCGGGACCGGAGTCAGAGTCCAGGACCGGAGTGAGAGTCCGAGTCCTGATGACCTGTAATAGCGGACACTGTTTACAATGTGTAAAGCTGATTTAACGAGGTGATGGAGCTTCTGGTGTCTCCGACGTCGACGTCACCGACTCAAACTGTGACTCACTTTATATCAAAAACACTCTGAACTCATCAGGCTTCTCTTCACGTTACTCAGGTTCATATTTGTATTTTTCGTGTCCATCAGAAGATATTTAGATGACTCATGGTTCAAAAACACGTTGGTTTTCTCGTCTCCTGCAGCTCCTCTATTCATCCTCTGTCTGTTTTTAGGCCCGTCTTTAAGGCCCGCCTCCTGTTAAGCCAGGTCTGCTCTGATTGGACGGCCTTCACAGGTCTGAAGGTTGTCTGAATACGAGCTCCGTGTGTTTCTCACCTGGATGAGTGTTTGGATCATTTCAGTTTTTATATCTGAACTTTGGAATGAAAAAAGACCTTTAACACAACAACAACACAAATAAAAGACACAAAACAACACACACAAACAGTTCAAATGTTTTATTCAAATGGTTTGGAGTCGCTCTGATGTCCACGTCTGACTGCAGGTGTGAGAAAAGCTTTAACGTCCCACTGAAATAAAGTCTCAAGTGTTAAATAGAAACCAGAAAGAAAACTCCGCCCACAAACAGGAAACATCCACACAGGAAGTGATGCGTCAACAAACTAGAAGAGAAACGACTCTAAGAAACCAGAAGTCAGAGGAGGATCTGTGGATTAGCGCCCCCTGGTGACCCTCCACCACCTGACAGCAGACTGATTCACTCTGATTGTAAAGGAAACGTGTCGCTGGGTTAATGATGATGAGCTGGAACTGAAACCTTCTCTAACGGGTCAGGAGAGACAGGAAATGTGTCGGCGGCTCAACGTCGTCCTCAGGTTCTCGCTGCCTGTAAACGACCTGCGAGCTCCTCAACATTTAAAACTAAACGAGTCAGTGGTCTTTTAGTGTCCTGGTCAGTCGAGTCTCGTGTCAGAGAGTCAGAGTCTGTACAGAAGACGATGAGGGCCGCCGTGAAAAACAAAAAAACGTTTTGTCCAGAATTCTGAAGTCTATTATTTTCCCAGCAGCCCTGATCCTCTGCTGTACATCTGCATCATACAGTTAGCCTAGCTTAGCATAAAGACTGGAAACAGATGGAAACTTTAGCCTGCCAGTCAAAATGAAAGAACTAAAGACATTTTTGGGGCCATGCTAACATTCAGACGGATTATGAAGTATTATGATGTTTGAACTAGGAGTCAGTGTGAGCAGCTCGGTGGCTTCTGAGCTCTGTTTAACTGCTGGCTGGATGTCGAAGGTGAAGGAGAAGGACGGTGATGCGTCAGGGATTTAACTCAACGTCAGGTGACAGATACGAACACAGAGGATCTGCTCCTCTGCAGCAGACGACTGATTCTTACGATCTGCTGCTGCTCTGTGACCTCTCTCACTTCATGCTCTCAGGTTTTGTTGTATTCATTGTGTTTCTGACTTGTCGGTGTTGTAAGTCGAATGAGCTGCCGTGGAGCCTCAGAGCTCAGGAGCTCCAGGAGGTGGAACTCTGAGTTGAGAGTATTTAGTCAAACTGAGATTGGAGCTGCAGCTCAGAAGCATAACGACGGTTTCTAGTGGCAATAATAAAGAAAAGAGTCGGCGCGTCCTGCCGTCAGTCAGTCAGCGTCAGACACAGGCGGCCATTGTTGTAGTCTGATTTCCATCATGTCCTCTGACGGCGAGCTGAGCGCCTCTCTGCACAGCACGACCCAGAGAGAGAGAGTGTGTGTGTGTGTGTGTGTGTGTGTGTGTGCGATCAGTGACAGATAGCGTGGCGCTGCTGTGGAGAAAAGAGGGGGATGTCTGGAAGAAGAAGGAGGGATGGAGGGATCAGATGGGAGCGGGACAAAGGCTTCATTCTTTGCCCGTGGTGAGGAGCTTCAGGGCTTTCTGGAGGTTCTGGATGGCCGTGCCCACGTCCTCGTACTGCAGGGCGCTGCCGGCGTACTTGCAGTACTTCTGGGCCTTGGTGAACTCCTCCGGGGAGAGATGGACGCCGCCTGGAGGGAGGAGGAGAAGAAGACAGGAGATGTCAGTTCATGAAACAAAGCAGTCAGAGGAAACATCCTGAAGCTGCATCACGTCTGAGCTGCGACGTGGATCTGATGGATCTGATGGATCTGATGATCTGATGGATCTGATGGATCTGATGGATCTGATGGATCTGATGGATCTGATGATCTGATGGATCTGATGGATCTGATGGATCTGATGGATCTGATGATCTGATGGATCTGATGGATCTGATGATCTGATGATCTGATGGATCTGATGGATCGATCGCTACGAGCTGATCAGCTGATCGGACTGAACAGTGATTTCATGGGAACATAAATCCTGACGCTCGGTCCGGTTCCTCCTCGTCAGACAGAAGAAACACGTCCCGTTCTGACCTGCGTCACGGAAACTCATCTCCACCAGCCCATAATCAGCTGTCAGCACTCTGAGGATTGTGGGTAATTTATGATGAGAACTACCTGCTGCAGAGCTGCGTTTAAAACAAAGACCGCTGTGTGTGTGTGTGTGTGTGTGTGTGTGTGTGTGTGTGTGTGTGTGTGTGTGTGTGTGTGTGTGTGTGTGTGTGTGTGTGCGTGTGTGTGTGTGTGTGTGTGTCTGTGTGTGCGTGTGTGTGTGTGTGTCTGTGTGTGCGTGTGTGTGTTGTGTGTGTGTCTGTGTGTGTGTCTGTGTGTGTGTGTGTGTGTGTGTGTGTGTGTGTGTGTGTGTGTGTGTGTGTGTGTGTGTGTGTGTGTGTGTGTGTGTGTGTTCTCATGAGGATACAGAGATGAAGGAGACTCTTCAGAGCGTTCAGAGCGTCAGGTTTCACGTCTGCGTTTCAGTCTGTGTAGAGCTTCTCGTCACATTAATGTGAATACGAGCTGGTCGTAGAGTTTCAGTTCGTCAGCTCGGCCTCGTCACGCGGTCTGAAACGTCCGGGCTGCAGAGCGACGATCAGAGCACACAGAGCTGTGACGTGTTTTAAAGCTGCTGGGTCTCAGACTTTCAGCTGCTTTCAGAAGCTGCAGTCACTGAATTTCTGTCGTTTTTGCTTGAGACTTGTCGATTAAGTTTCTGCTGAGTGACTCAATGAATCCTGTCTATTTATTTCCTCCTCCTCTGACTCGTATGGAGGCAGATCCAGACCCTGAGATGAAGAGGACTGCAAAGTGACATCGTGAATTAATCATATCAACATATTTCTGTCAACATGACCTGTAGACAGAATCTAGTTTCATGTCGGTGAGTTTGTGAGCCCGGCGCTCTGCTGGCTGGATGGATGTTACATCAGAGCAGCACAGCGTTAGTCTCTGATCCGGGCAGGATGTTCCAGACATCCTTTCTCCTGAGCAACACTGTCCAGCTCCTCCTGGAGGATCCCGAGGCGTTCCCAGAACACATGAGATGTATGATCCTTCCAGCGAGTTCTGGGTCTGCCCCGGGTCTCCTCCCAGAAAACCTCCAAAGGGAGGCGCCCAGGAGGATCCGACCTGCCGGGTGGCAACCACAGAACATCAGATGTGTCCACACAGCTCGTACGGAGACAACGTGGGACACAAAGACTGATTTACATTTTGTTCTTTGGGGCGAACTGTCCCTTTAAACTGTAGTATTTCCCTGTGAGTCTGCAGCTCGTTACAGTCACAGGCCTCCACCCATCAGAGTCCCGGAGGAGGAACCAACATGTTATAGGTGGACCCTCCTCACAGACAGGACTCCTCGTACAGACCCGGACAGGGTTTCTCCTCTCTTTCCTCCTGCTGCACAGATCTGTGTCAGACACACTCAGTCAGACTGATTCCAGATAGTTAACTGTGAACATTTCCTCCTCTATGACATTTGAATGTCGTCGTTTCTGACATTTCTTAGACGAAACAACGAATCGATCAATCGAGAAGATTTAAATTGTCGTCAGTTGCTTTTCTGTGGAAGATCTGTGACGCTGAACGACGTCATCGCTCAGAACAACATCCGTTAAACTCTTCTCTCTTCTCCATCCTTTCATTACTTTCTCCTCCTCTCTTCATCGGCAGGTCTGTCAACATGTGATTTCTGCTGAAGCTGAACGAACTGGCTGCTCGGTTCATACAGCGAGGTGAAGCATTAATATTGTGAGGGATGTGAGGAACCTATAGACTGTGACTCATGTTTCTGTGGGTTCATCTCTCTGCTCTCCAGAGGACGTTAACTGGAACCAGACCTCGCCTCGCCGTGCTCTGCATATCAAACACGTCCATCCATTCATACGGCTGCAGATCTCCGCCGCGTGAAACGACCGGCAGCACAGAATCAAACACATTACTGAGAGTAATATTCAACAGCTGTGCAGAGCTGCTTTCACAGGAGAGAGCGTGAGGAAACATCTGAAAGGATCAGCCAGAAGCAGCCGGGACAGATTCCACCGGAGATAATACCACCGAGGAAGTCATCAGAACTGTGCTGTTTGTCTCATGGACCAATAAAAGCAGCGTTAACAGAACATGTTGGTGACGGGTCATCCAGAGGTGAAAACTGATCTCAGTTCAGTTTAATGTGGCTGTAAGTGAACCAACAGCTCAGTTAGTAAAGTGTTCAGTCCGGAGCTCTTCTGTGTTTCCAGCTAATGTTCACAGAACAGACGAATATGAACACGACAGCAGCCGGCTGTCAATACCACCACAGAAGAAGAGGAGCAGTCTGCTTATTAATGTGAGATGGGACTTTCATGGGAATATCTGGGGAGTGGAAACAGCTGATCAGTCATGTGAGTGAAATGTTCACCATCAGAACTTATTCTGGGTTTAAGTGAATTCACTTTTCCAGCGAGCGTCAACGCTGACAGGTCTCACAGATTCCACCGTTCCTGCTGCGACTCTTCAACATACGTGAGTGGAAACGGACCTGCTGCAGGCAGAGCGCTGATGTCATCTCCTCTGTGGGTGAGGATGGAGAGCTCCCACCCAGCTATCACTCCACCTCTCCTTTGTGATCACCAGCTGTTCTCTGGTTAAACTCTATTTTAAGGCAGCGCGTCACAACTTTCCATCAGCGCCACACGAGGGATCAAACTGAGGATCCACGCAGCTCGCAGGGTCAACGTCTCGCACATGAAACAGCAAGGACACAACAGGACGCGACCTGTAAAGGACGGACCTGTAAAGGACGGGACCTGTAAAGGACGGACCTGTAAAGGACGGGACCCGTAAAGGACGGGACCCGTAAAGGACGCGACCCGTAAAGGACGGACCCGTAAAGGACGGGACTTCTAAAGGAGGGGACCCGTAAAGGACGGGACCCGTAAAGGACGGGACTTCTAAAGGAGGGGACCGTAAAGGACGGGACCCGTAAAGGACGGGACCTGTAAAGGACGGGACCCGTAAAGGACGGGACTTCTAAAGGAGGGGACCGGTAAAGGACGGGACCCGTAAAGGACGGGACCCATAAAGGACGGGACTTCTAAAGGAGGGGACCCGTAAAGGACGGGACCCGTAAAGGACGGGACCCGTAAAGGACGGGACTTCTAAAGGAGGGGACCGGTAAAGGACGGGACCGGTAAAGGACGGGACCCGTAAAGGACGGGACCCGTAAAGGACGGGACCTGTAAAGGACGGACCCGTAAAGGACGGACCTGTAAAGGACGGACCTGTAAAGGACGGACCTGTAAAGGATGGACCTGTAAAGGACGGACCTGTAAAGGACGGACCTGTAAAGGACGGGACCTGTAAAGGACGGACCCGTAAAGGACGGACCCGTAAAGGACGGACCCGTAAAGGACGGGACCTGTAAAGGACGGACCTGTAAAGGACGGACCCGTAAAGGACGGACCCGTAAAGGACGGACCCGTAAAGGACGGACCCGTAAAGGACGGACCTGTAAAGGACGGACCTGTAAAGGACGGACCTGTAAAGGACGGACCCGTAAAGGACGGACCCGTAAAGGACGGACCTGTAAAGGACGGGACCTGGAGCTGGAGCCCAGCTCGGAGCGAAGGATCAGAGCAGATGATGTCTCTGCTGGCTCGGTCAGGCTCATAAAACCTGCCCTCTGCTCTGACGTCCACCGTCTCACCGTCAGTGAGTCTCCGGCTGCTGAGACTCGTCTTTGTCCGTCCACCAGGACAGAGACCAACGTTTAATCCGTCCTGTTCCAACTGCAACTAGTTCACTCAGATGTTTCCAAAAACCACAGATCCATGGACACTTTAAATGTGGAAACTTTAGATTTCTTTAGGTTAACTTTGACACTCTGCTTCTGGTCTGTTCAGGTCTGATCACAAGGAGCTCCGATTCAGGATGAGGAGCAGATCGTCTCTTAGTCGTCAGGTCTCTGAAAAATGTTCCCACGTCTCATTAAAAACATCCGGCGGCTTCATGCTTGCTAACGCTGAAGCAACCTTCTCCGTTAAAATCCTGGTTTTGTCCCCACAAACACAGCTGGACAGAATCCCAACGCTTCATTAAAACAATCACTTGTTTCACGCCGGCTCCTGACACGTCACCTGAACACGATGTGATGAACACGTGTTGTATATTGTTGATGTGTCTGGCAGGTAGACATGTGAAGGTGCGTGTTGTTTGAAACCTCTCTGGTCCTGATGGAAATGAAGATGGTAATATTTGGAGAGATGCTTCAGACTGTAATTTCACCTGAGGAGCAGCGCTTGTTGTTTTTTAGGCAACCAGCCGTCTTTAAAGAGAAACGTTTCTCTGAGACGAGACGAGCAGACGACTGACTGAATTAATTAACAAGTTTCATCCGTCTGCTCATGAATACAAAATGCAGAAAACATCTGCTTACAGGGTGATTCTCCTCTCTCCAGGCTGCTCGATGTGTTTTAATGGAACGCTGCAAGCAACATTTCCCTCCACTTATCTGCATGGACGGCGGCGTAATGTTCCTCCCAAAGAGGCTTTTCTCATTTCACTTGTAGCAGCGATCAGACAAAAGTGTAATTGCCTGAGTGGCACAGTCCACCGGCCACGCCTGAATCCCCCGCGAGCAGAGAAGTCAGCAGTTAAGCCTGAACCAAAGCTGAAGAGGCTGAATTATTCATTTCACCTATTTATCCAGTCATGAGTTGTGCTGAGCTCGCAGCCTAATCTTTACTGAAACACACAGACCAACACAACGCTGGTCCACAGTTATAAAGTCCTGCGGCAGCGACGGTGTTCAGCTCAACGACTGCACCTTCACTTCATCCGTGACAGGCTTCATCATCATCACATGTACGGAGCTACATGGACTTTCTAACAGACTGAGCCGTACAGTTTACACTCAGGTAAATAAAACGGTCATCAGCTTTAATCTCTCTCAACAATCACTGACATGAGAAACATGTTTGAGAAACTGTGATCAGCGAGTGACTGATGGGAACAGGACGACTGCCAGCTCGTCCTCGCTCTCTGCGGCGGCTAACCACCACCAGCTAATGACGGTGCTGTGGTGGAAATGACAGGTTAGACGGCAGGCGGGTGGCTGAACGGGGACCGATGACACGGCGACCATCACGTCACCACCGGCTCCGCCTCTCCGTGGTCACAGCTTCTACTTTACATCTTCTGCTGCTATTTTTACGGCGGCTCGTGTCGCGACGAGCAGCTGAGTGATGGCAGCCACGCTGTCGACTCACGCCGACTCTAAAGATCAGCTGCCTTCATCCCGCTGCAGAGAACAGGGCCACTACAGGAGAACCTTTCTTCTATATGGAGCCCGGCCCTCCGAGCTAAACGTCATCTTCTGTCCTGAGTTGCTTTAAATATAACTTAACATAACTGTTTTATGTGAAAGGGTTCAAATTCATTTGTCTTCTGTGGATGTTTTTATGCAGATGTTGATCCTTCAGACTCATTTCATGACAGCCTCTGGTTTACATGTTCCATACTTTATCATTATTACTGTGTGGATACCATGCAGTGTGGGACTCTACATGGTCTTGGTCTAGACCTGGTCTTGACCAAGACTTACGCCTCGTCCACACAGACCAAAACAATCTTTTTTCCCCGTCTTCCTCGACATCGTTTCCAGAATATTTGCGTCCACACGGATCCACTGTAAACGACTCAGTACGCTGTAGTTCATATGCCAGGCCGATAGGTGGCGCTGGAAATTCACCAATAACAGAGAAGAAGAGACGGAGCATGCACATAAAGCTTTAGCGCTGTATACAAACAGACAGCCGAAGGAGAAACCGAACACAACAAGAAGAAGATGAGAATAGCTGGTCGGTGGTCCATAATCCTTTTCTGCTCAGCGTCGTGGCAGAGGAGCAGAATATTTTGCCCCAGTGACCCTGATAGGCTCAATATCTTCTGCAGCACCAACACAAGCATGTAGTCCGCCATCGTTGTTGTTGTTGTAATGAGACGTCGCAGGGTTCAGAGGTCGAAGGCGAGAGGTCGAGGGGCGGGGCGATGACGTCATCGTATCGAAAAGTATGCAGATTCACCGTCCACATGAAAACGCCGGGGCTGCGTTTTCGAATTTCTCCACCCTGAGACCCGTTTATAAAAAAGTGCGTTTACAGGATCCGTGTGGACGATCGGCCAACACGATGCAAAACATGCGTTTACACAAAGCAGCGTCTTCGTGTGGGCGGGGCCTCAGTCTCTGTTTAGGTGGTCTTGACCACAACACTGCTCGCAAGTTCAATTAATTAAAAATGATGCTGAGGAGAACTTACAGAACCAAACCTGGCTCCTGAGCGAACAGAATCACGTAGCTGAGTAGGTGACCAGTCTTCTCTGTTCTGGTCCCGGTCCAGAAACAAAGCCTGAAGCTACCAGGTGAGCTCACATCACTGGGTCCATCACCCAGGACAGACCGGACGTGTCTCTTCTACCAGCGACTCTAAATACTGATGTCACGGAACTGAAAGTAATAAAGTGTGACCCCGGCAGAACTGAGTCAAACCCACACAGGTTCTCAGGCAGAGAGGACATCAACAAGAGGAAACAGTGCGTCTGGTTGTGGCACCATCTCAGAACCCTGTTAGTCACGAAGCCACGTCCAAACACAGGTTCAGGTTTCAGGCCGAAACACATTCATGAGACAGTTAAACCTGCCACTGTAAACACTGCAGCACAAACAGCCCAGTTCTGACCCGACAGTCAGAGCTCATCAGGAGCCGGTCCGAGGTCCGACAACGGGAACATCCTCCAGACACGAGGCAGGAACGGAATCGTCTCTTTTGATTCTGATGTTTTATCTCATCAGCTGAACTCTTAATTTCCTTCCTCTCATTCCAACTCAGAAAATGAAGTTCCACACCGACGGTGACTCGGCAGGATGGATGATGGTTCTGATGCCGTTATGAGCGCGTGCATGAAACAGCACGAAGGCAAATCAACAACAACACACGCTGGCTTTCATTCACACACACACACAGAGACAATGTGCAAACAAACAGCAGGGTGACACGACAAGAGTAAAAATAGACGTAACGACCGAAGGAGAGGAGGTAAGAATTTAACGGAGGAAAGCTGGAATGAAAAGCAGTTTGAGATCAGACTCAGGAATTTATTCCAGCTCCGCTCAGCTTCACATTTTTCTGTGTTCACTACATAAACAGAGCGGTCCCACATGGACCGCAGAGCCGTGTGAGGCGGATTCTGGCCCCAAACTGCTGAGACATTTTTGGACACGCAGCAGCATTTTAAAATCTAATCTATACCAGACTGGAAACACTGACTGAGTAAATGAACCTTCTCTTAGTTTGTGTTCAGACTCCTGCAGCTGCCGAAGCTCAGCCATCAGTGTCGAGGAGCTGAACACAACGACGGCTGCAGAGAGAGAGAGACGACGAGTGTGTTTCTGTAAACATGTTGTGTAAGGTGTGTGTGTGTGTGTGTGTGTGTGTGTGTGTGTGTGTGTGTGCTTACCCTGCTGCTGGGCGTTGAGCAGCGTGGGGTCGACGGCGGGCACCGTTCGAGGGAGAGGCACTGGTTTAGCTGCTTCTGCTGGTGAACAGAAACACTTCAGATTACCATCAATATTAATCGTTCGTTTAACCGTCTGATGACTTTTATTACATTATCATTTTAACGGTGTGATTCTGAGCAACAGAGGCAGGTGAGAGTAAATATTGTTTTAGTCCAGATCCATTTCAGACACGCGACCTCGAGCACCAGTCCAACATCACTTCATGAAAGTGAAGAGAAACACTGTAAACAGGTCAAACAGAAAGGTGTCCGACTGCAACAGACAGCAAACACACAGAGTTTTGCAGCTTGTGTGTTCATTCTATTAAATAACTTCTCCCAGTTAACATCAGGTTACAGGAACACAAAATAAAGTCATCCGTCACTGGGTAAAGCTTTCTGCACAGTAAAATACCCGTCTAGTTTCTGTCTTTCAGTTTGGGCTGGTGGTTCTGCATGTCTGTAAACCTGACCGGCACAGAATCTGATATATCTGACTGGCTGGTGCAGATTTTCAGAGAGTGAAACTAAATGACGTTAAATTTGAACCGAGCACATGTACGAACACACATCCCGTCTCTCCTTTCCCACACGCTGAAGCCAGCTGATATGGTGATCAATAACAGTCGCTCACTATCAGAAACCCTCACAGGGAGCGAACAGAGACGCAGCTCGTCGACTGGACCAGCACCAAGGTCAACTTCTCTTTTATTCAATCAGTTTTCCCTCACAGCGGCATCGTGCGATTAAATGCCAGCCTGATAACAGCCGACACTGTGTGTGTGTGTGTGTGTGTGTGTGTGTGTGTGTGTGTGTGTGTGTGTGTGTGTGTGTGTGTGTGTGTGTGTGTCCCAGCCCACCCTCAGTGACTTGATTGCTCTTTGTCTGGGGAACAAAGACTGGACTTCCTCTCACTCATGGACACACTTAAAGGAGAGGCGACAGCGCCTTGAGAGAAGTGCGTTGCGTAAGCTTTTGTCTTCGGACTCTGACTCGTCTCCGGGGTACAATTAAGTCTTCACTGTGTGCAGAAACACACACTTTGTCTAACTCAATATGTTCGTGTTGACCTGCTAATAATTACAGTTATTAAACTCTACACAGACTGAAACGCAGACGTGAAACCTGACGCTCTGAACGCTTTGAAGAGTCTCCTTCATCTCTGTATCCTCATGAGAACACACACACACACACACACACACACACACACACACACACACACACACACACACACACACACACACACACACACACACACAGGCTGTCACGTACTCGTGTTATCAGGGGAAATTAGCGAGACGGCGGGATTCCAAGACGGATGATAAGAAGATGTTGTCCTTCGGTTTATATAATTAATAATGAGAATAATGGAAACACGGTCCAGTAATGAGCAGCACATTATTATCAGTATATTGTATCACTGGGTTTGACACAACAATATTGTGTGTTATCTCTTTGCAGGGAGTTTCAGATAAAGTTAATGGCTCCCAGCTGTTTGGCTCTTTTACTGAAGCTGCTGAAGGCCGATCAGTCGGGCCGACTCTGAGCGACAGCAGCTTCACTTCAGCTGAAGAAGAGAAGCTGCTGTCGTCGACCATCAGCTTCAGTTACCGTCACAACTTCAAGCTAGCGTGTTCCTGCAGGTAGATCGAGAAGAAGGAAGATGAAGAGCACAAAGGAGGCTGTTAAATGTTGTAGCTGGGTGTGATAAGTAGAGTCTGTCCTTAAGAAGATCAAAAAGTAAGAACACAAGTCGAGATCAGACGTTTTTTTATTGCAGGTCACGCTAAGAAAACTCGGCTCGGTTTATCGTGGTGAGCTCGGTCTGCTCATCGTATCCTCACACAACCAAACAAAGTTAAATCAGATGTGTGGAAACACGACGGACTCCAAACTCGTCCTGAGCCTCAAATCAAAGCTCAGCAGAATGTAATTCTGATCACAGCTGCAGCACATGCACACAATCTCTCTCTGTTTTTGCACCTTTCACAATAAAAGCTCAAGACATAGAGGTGTAACTGCTTATTATAGGGGGACTTGATATCATACACCATGTTCACCATCTTAGTCTTAGCCTACAAGCATATCCGGCTGAACGGATCAATCTCTTTAGCTCTGCAGGTGTTTGGTCGTAAATGTATTGGACACAAATGTTGACCTGATGATGGCAGTAGAAGTAACGTCAGAGGGTCAGCAGAGTTATTACAGTTCATCCTGAAGCTAGCGAGACAAAAACCATCACACAGGGTCTCTCTGTTCGTACCTGTGGGTGGAGGCAGCTCGGCTGGAGTGTTGGCCGGTGCGTGGGCCCCTGGTGGGATGTGGATGTTGTTGAAGTTGGTCGTGGGAGGACCCGATGCCCCTGATCCTGGACTGGGAGTGAAGCCGATCCCTGGGGCGGGACCTGGACCCAAACTCTGGTCCTGGTCAGATGGCTGTCCACCTCTGAAGGAGCCTCCGAGGGAGAGATCCTGGCCTGAGGAGCCTACAGCTCCAAACTCGTCTGCCAGACAGAAGAGACAGAAGGAGGACAAAAGACAGCGTTGAGACTGTGGTGCTGTTCAGGGTCTCTGCAGGACCTGGCTGCAGAAACACAGTTCAGAACATAAAGCAGCTCGATAAATGTCTGAAGGAAAATCTAGAAGCATCATTTTTATAAGAACATCTTCTGTATTAAGTCACGTTGTTGAAATGTCATCCACACCTTTGATTTAAATTCTTGTTTACTGACCAGGTTCGTCCCAGTTGGACAAACACTCGAGCCAATCAGAGCGAGATTTCCAAACGGTGTTAACAGTGAACCGGCCGTCCTTTGACTCATCACCAACCTCTCCGACAAAATCCTCTGCAAATCTGTTAATGCGTTTGGAAGTTTTGAGACTTCCTGTGATATTCCCCTCCAGTTGCCACGGACCCTTTGAGCCAACCCCAAACACACACACCTTCACACACACAAACCTGACGTCCAGGCCAAACTTCAGTTTCTCAGAGCGAAAAACTGGAGCCGCCAAAGGGTGGGGAAGCTGTTGAGGACCGAGGGAGCGAGCTACAGAGCTGCTGGTTAGTAAATGTTGTCTCCAGAGAAGCCATCTGACTAGAGACCATTTCAAAAGATGATTAACACCCCGACACCAGAGAGCAGACGAGTGAACACTGGATGAAACGGGGCTGAGAGTTTATCTGTCCTCGTCTCCTCTCGTTCACGTTCAGCATCTCGCCTAGATGAGATGTTCGCAGCTGGACTGTTGTTAAAGGCAGTTTGACAACTAACACCTTGAAGAAAATTGACATCTTTCTTTGATTGCTGTTCTGTGTTGACTAAAGATGAAGCTGACGGGACTCGGACGTCAGTAGTGATTCGGGTCAGGTCAAAATAAGGTTCTGTTGAGCTGACCCGAATCAGCAGAAGATGTCAGACGGAAGAAGTAAACATTAAAACAACACTCGATGTAACTCACTGCTGATTCCTGATTACTCTTAGATCCTACAGATTACACAGCAGGTCAGAGCTTTCAGAGAAATGAAATCCAGCTGCCACAGAAGCATCAGCAGGTCGGTGGAGAACAGAGGAGCTTCAACCTCTCGGCCTCACTTGGTCTGACGGTTTCTCCATCAGAAGCTCGTCAGGTGACGGAGTTCGGCTGAAATCATTAGAATTCATTAGAATTCATGAGAAAGAGATTAAACTGCTGCCGGGAAGTGCGTAAATCACATTCATAGATATTCAATCACAAATTGGTTTTAGATGAGAGACGGGACGCGAAGCAGAGACGTTCTTCACACTGTGCAGCCGAATGCTGATGAACCCATCAGCTGCTTTCATTACCTCGGGCCGAGGAGGTTCTGTTCCCACCTGGGTCCGTCGGCTGGGCTGTTAGGAGGACGGGTCCGAACCCAGAACAGACCTCAGCAACTTCTGCTGTGGATCCAGATAGAAGGACGGATCCAGGACTGGGGCTAGATAGTTTGTTCTGACATTTTGTTCATTTGCGTTGATTTTCTGTTTCAAATAAAACCCAATAAGACGGGTGGACCTGGTTCTGAGCCGACAGGGTGCAGGGACGAGGGACGAGGACAGGTGGACTCACACAGCTGATGGACAGTGTTTACCAGGTGTCAAACCTTTAATGTGACGACGACATCATCACCATCTTGTTGCTGCTGTTCACGTTCATCCGGACACAAATTCAAAGTCTTCACCACGTCTTCATGTACAAACTGTTTTATAACGACATCTCAGCAGCACATTAACTTAACGTAACACACGGGGCAGCTGTAATGACGGGGCAGTGATGTCATCAGCCTGTTAACCTGCTCACACAGCTGTTCTTCTTACATTTGCCAGCTGGGTTGATTTTAGACTCGACTGTGTGTTTTCTATATAAAATGTCGTATTCGACCCAAAATGTGAACCAAAATCGTTGGTAATTGACGGTCTGGGAGGGGGAATCAACCATCTCTCTCCAGAATAACCTTCCCTGCATCTAACAATAAGACTTGACTAACGTAATGAATGGAACATTTCACTTGCAACAACAGAGAGAAAGAGAGTCTAACCAGCAGATGATCACAGGGAAAACAAAAGGACGGAGGGAGAAGAGAAAGTCTTGGCCTGAGCTGTTTTCATCTCGAACATGAGCCTGGCGCTGAGAACTCTGCTCTCTCAGCAACCACACCTCGCAGAGAGAAAACAGCTCCGGACAGCCAGCCATGTTTTCACAGATTAAAAGCGTTTGGCTGGATCTGCAGACACGGGCTGGATCTGACACCGCGCTCAGTGTTCAGTGTGTCATTACTGCATCGCAGGCAGGAAGGCAGGAAGGCAGCAGGACGAGAGCCGACACTCCAGCAGCCTCAGCTGGAATCCTGTCTGTCATTACAGCATTAAACTTTGTTTAGACAGAGAAAGCTAAGTGAGACTTTCCTCACTTCTCTGCATCACACACACACACACACACACACACACACACACACACGCACATCACACACACACACACACTAGAGTTCTGTGTGATCGACGACAGTTTACATTTATTAGCGAGCACAAAGAATCATAAACTGACACAAATCATTGTGATCAGATGTTTTCAGCACTAATGAGACGCAGCTGTGTTTCAGCTCCAGTGTTCACATGTTTGGGATTTTAGGGAGATTGTTTGATAAGAAAATGAAGGTTTACAGACTCACATCTGACCTCAGAGCAGCTCTACTTCTAAATAAAGTGTAAATAATCTGTATGGAAGGATCTGATGTCAGTGTGTTCACAGATCTCATCCATTAACTTGCTGAGTACATTAATATTATATTATGACACATTATTATTAATCTTTCCATCTGAGTTATGTTTTCAGAGCGTTTCGGTCGCTTTCTTTTATGCAAAGTTTAAATTTTCCTCTTCTTTGGTTATTAAACTGTTTATAGTCAGAAACACATATTCTGGATTATTTTAACGTAACCAGAGCTGCTCTTATCATGAAGTACTGCAGAGGTGGAAGGAAACAAAGTAAAAATACAAACGTAATGAAGTACAAATACTCAGTTACTGTCCTTCAGTCCATGTCTCCTGTCTCTGTCCTGTCCCTGAGTGTCTCTGTGTCTTCTCCTCTCTACATCTGAACACAAACATCTGAACTTTCTCCTCCTCACAGCTTCAGAACAGCCTCGTTACTTTAGTTTGATGCATCTGAGCTGAATTATGGATTATTGTTATTTCCCAACATCAGCAGACTGATGTCGACCTATCAGAGCGCATCACGCACGGCAGACGCAGCGAGACGAGACAAAGACGTAAAAGCCGTAAGAAGCCGTGAACAGACAGAGAGGGAGGCTGGAATGTGGAGAAAAGGCGTGTTAGTGTCTCGTATCTGCAGAGAGTTTCTGATTTTCTCTCTTTGTTGCTGCTCGGGACGCTTTACAACCCAACATGTGTCTATGTGACGTCCTGGGAATGAGACTCAACAATCAGCTGTCTTTGTGGTGCGTTCAGGAACAGCTGGGACAAATCCTGCTGATTCTACCTTTAACTTTAATAGTCTTTGAATTATATTAATATGACGTGAGCTTCAGTTAGCTTTGACCACAGATGTCCTTCAGAGGGAGACTTTTTACTCTGATACTCTGAGGACATGTCAGAGCCTGTACTCTATTACTTTACTGGAGTAAAGAAGCTGTATCAGTACTTTTACTGGAGTAAAGAAGCTGTATCAGTACTTTTACTGGAGTAAAGAAGCTGTATCAGTACTTCTACTTTTACTGGAGTAAAGAAGCTGTATCAGTACTTCTACTTCTACTGGAGTAAAGAAGCTGTATCAGTACTTCTACTTTACTGGAGTAAAGAAGCTGTATCAGTACTTTTACTGGAGTAAAGAAGCTGTATCAGTACTTCTACTGGAGTAAAGAAGCTGTATCAGTACTTTTACTTTTACTGGAGTAAAGAAGCTGTATCAGTACTTCTACTTTTACTGGAGTAAAGAAGCTGTATCAGTACTTTTACTGGAGTAAAGAAGCTGTATCAGTACTTTTACTGGAGTAAAGAAGCTGTATCAGTACTTTTACTGGAGTAAAGAAGCTGTATCAGTACTTCTACTGGAGTAAAGAAGCTGTATCAGTACTTCTACTTTTACTGGAGTAAAGAAGCTGTATCAGTACTTCTACTTTTACTGGAGTAAAGAAGCTGTATCAGTACTTCTACTTTTACTGGAGTAAAGAAGCTGTATCAGTACTTCTACTTTTACTGGAGTAAAGAAGCTGTATCAGTACTTCTACTTTTACTGGAGTAAAGAAGCTGTATCAGTACTTCTACTTTTACTGGAGTAAAGAAGCTGTATCAGTACTTCTACTTTTACTGGAGTAAAGAAGCTGTATCAGTACTTCTAAGACTTAATTGGTGATAGTATGCAGGCAGTGAATGGCAGCAGACCCTGACACAGGACGACTCAGCTCCAGAGAACAGAGTGTGCCATGAAGGAAACACAGCCTGAGAGTCACAGAGTTAATCTGCAGCAGCTCTGCCAACATGAGCCGGACCACGGACACATGGGAGTGTTTGGACAGGAACCAGCACACACACACATGTACAGATACACACACACACACGTACAGATACACACACACACACACGTACAGATACACACACACACATCCATAAGAGTAAATGCATCGACTGGATGTAAACATGTTCAGGCTCGCACGTTACAACATGATTAACTCCAGATGTACAGACGACTGGTCAGCAGATGATTTGGTCTTGCCGTGTGTGTGTGTGTGTTGGTTATAAACGCTCGTTAGCTGGTCGTCTGCCAGTGAGCACCGTTATTTGGAGGTTTATATTCTGTCCTAAACATGATCATTAGTATTATCTGGATGGGGGCTGCTGAGCTTTAAAAAGAAGCAGCCGCTGCAGCCAGCTCGGGCTGAAGCCGTTCACTTCCTGCCGTCCTGAAGAGGACAGCCTTGTTTCCAGCAGCAGGGACGATGATTCACAGCAGAACTGTTCTGCTGCTCCGCCGGGACAATTAGCCGCTCAGAGACTTGCCAAAGGGCACTTTGGACAACAGTTTGAACATAGTTCTGCTCTTTGAGCCAGTCAGGAGCTCCAGCTGCTCTTCAACAGACGTGATGCTGGTGACAGGCTGGATGATACATCAGCATTATATCATTACTGTCACATGAAGTGTTGAGCTTTAAAAGAAGCACTGCAGTAAAGTGATGTTCGACCACGCAGCCTCGTTTCCACTTTACTGATGATTATTCATCAGAAATCTAAATGTGTAGTAGTCATTCCTACAATACTGTCACGATGAAGAGGCATCTGGTCAACAGTATCGTGATAATCTGAGTGTTTATTAGGAGCGTTTGTGGAGATTTAAGAATGAGTAAGAGCCTGTGTCTACGTAACGTATCTTTTGAGCGGCAGCATCTTTTGCAATCGTTTCTAATGTGTGGCGAGCGTCCGGGCCGGCGACAGAAAACACGGCTGGGTTTAAAAAAAACCTTAATCTGAACGATCCGAGATCCATTCAGATGATCTACAGATCGATCGGATGATGCCAGGGTCCAAAATTCAAACCTGCTCTGGAAGAGTTTCTGTCTGGTGAGTCCATGAAAAGTTCTCTCCCACTAATCTCCCAAACCATTTCATTCTTAACACGAACATTTATCATTTGAATAATGCACCAGGGTCCTTGTGAAGTGTTCAGCACGAGTTCTTGTGTAACTGAACCATCAGAGTGAGTCGTTGTTCAGGTTCCACCCAGAGGTGGAAACTATACCATGTTGAACATTTGGTGTCAAAGACCACGTCAGTCAGACCTCCACAAGCACTTTACTTCCTCGTTATCAAGTCATTCAGAGTGTCAGTCTGACCGTCACCAGTCTGTCCGTCACCAGTCTGTCCGTCACCGGTCTGTCCGTCATCAGTCTGTCCGTCATCAGTCTGTCCGTCATCGGTCTGTCCGTCACCAGTCTGTCCGTCACCAGTCTGTCTGTCCGTCATCAGTCTGTCCGTCATCAGTCTGTCCGTCACCAGTCTGTCTGTCACCAGTCTGTCCGTCACCAGTCTGTCTGTCCGTCATCAGTCTGTCCGTCACTAGTCTGTCCGTCATCAGTCAGGACGTCACCAGTCTGTCCGTCACCAGTCTGTCCGTCACCATGAGTCTGTCCGTCACCAGTCTGTCCGTCACCAGTCTGTCCGTCACCAGTCTGTCCGTCATCAGTCTGTCCGTCATCAGTCTGTCCGTCACCAGTCTGTCCGTCATCAGTCTGTCCGTCATCAGTCTGTCCGTCACCAGTCTGTCCGTCACCAGTCTGTCCGTCACCGGTCTGTCTGTCTGTCATCAGTCTGTCCGTCATCAGTCTGTCCGTCACCAGCCTGTCTGTCACCAGTCTGTCCGTCACCAGTCTGTCCGTCATCAGTCTGTCCGTCATCAGTCTGTCCGTCACCAGTCAGGACGTCACCAGTCTGTCCGTCACCAGTCTGTCCGTCACCAGTCTGTCCGTCACCAGTCTGTCCGTCACCAGTCTGTCCGTCACCAGTCTGTCCGTCACCAGTCTGTCCGTCACCAGTCTGTCCGTCATCAGTCTGTCCGTCACCAGTCTGTCCGTCATCAGTCTGTCCGTCACCAGTCTGTCCGTCATCAGTCTGTCCGTCACCAGTCTGTCCGTCATCAGTCTGTCCGTCACCAGTCTGTCCGTCATCAGTCTGTCCGTCACCAGTCTGTCCGTCATCAGTCAGGACGTCACCAATCTGTCCGTCATCAGTCTGTCTGTCACCAGTCTGTCCGTCATCAGTCAGGACGTCACCAGTCTGTCCGTCATCAGTCTGTCCGTCATCAGTCTGTCCGTCACCAGTCTGTCCGTCATCAGTCTGTCCGTCACCAGTCTGTCCGTCATCAGTCTGTCCGTCACCAGTCTGTCCGTCATCAGTCTGTCCGTCACCAGTCTGTCCGTCATCAGTCTGTCCGTCACCAGTCTGTCCGTCATCAGTCTGTCCGTCACCAGTCTGTCCGTCATCAGTCTGTCCGTCACCAGTCTGTCCGTCATCAGTCTGTCCGTCACCAGTCTGTCCGTCACCAGTCTGTCCGTCATCAGTCTGTCCGTCACCAATCTGTCCGTCATCAGTCTGTCCGTCACCAGTCTGTCCGTCACCAATCTGTCCGTCATCAGTCTGTCCGTCATCAGTCTGTCCGTCATCAGTCTGTCCGTCACCAATCTGTCCGTCATCAGTCTGTCCGTCACCAGTCTGTCCGTCATCAGTCTGTCCGTCACCAGTCTGTCCGTCATCAGTCAGGACGTCACCAATCTGTCCGTCATCAGTCTGTCTGTCACCAGTCTGTCCGTCATCAGTCAGTACGTCACCAATCTGTCCGTCATCAGTCTGTCCGTCATCAGTCTGTCCGTCATCAGTCCATCATCAGTCTGTCCGTCACCAGTCTGTCCGTCATCAGTCTGTCCGTCACCAGTCTGTCCGTCATCAGTCTGTCCGTCACCAGTCTGTCCGTCATCAGTCTGTCCGTCATCAGTCTGTCCGTCATCAGTCTGTCCGTCACCAGTCTGTCCGTCATCAGTCAGGACGTCACCAATCTGTCCGTCATCAGTCTGTCTGTCACCAGTCTGTCCGTCATCAGTCAGGACGTCACCAATCTGTCCGTCATCAGTCTGTCTGTCACCAGTCTGTCCGTCATCAGTCAGTCCGTCACCAGTCTGTCCGTCATCAGTCTGTCCGTCATCAGTCTGTCCGTCACCAGTCTGTCCGTCATCAGTCTGTCCGTCACCAGTCTGTCCGTCACCAGTCTGTCCGTCACCAGTCTGTCCGTCATCAGTCTGTCCGTCACCAGTCTGTCCGTCATCAGTCTGTCCGTCACCAGTCTGTCCGTCATCAGTCTGTCCGTCACCAGTCTGTCCGTCATCAGTCTGTCCGTCACCAGTCTGTCCGTCATCAGTCTGTCCGTCATCAGTCTGTCCGTCACCAGTCTGTCCGTCATCAGTCTGTCCGTCACCAGTCTGTCCGTCACCAATCTGTCCGTCATCAGTCTGTCCGTCATCAGTCTGTCCGTCATCAGTCTGTCCGTCACCAGTCTGTCCGTCATCAGTCTGTCCGTCACCAGTCTGTCCGTCATCAGTCTGTCCGTCACCAGTCTGTCCGTCATCAGTCAGGACGTCACCAATCTGTCCGTCATCAGTCTGTCTGTCACCAGTCTGTCCGTCATCAGTCATGTCCGTCACCAGTCTGTCCGTCATCAGTCTGTCCGTCACCAGTCTGTCCGTCATCAGTCTGTCCGTCACCAGTCTGTCCGTCATCAGTCTGTCCGTCACCAGTCTGTCCGTCATCAGTCTGTCCGTCACCAGTCTGTCCGTCATCAGTCTGTCCGTCATCAGTCTGTCCGTCATCAGTCTGTCTGTCACCAGTCTGTCCGTCATCAGTCTGTCCGTCACCAGTCTGTCCGTCATCAGTCTGTCCGTCACCAGTCAGATGATCTACAGATCGATCGGATGATGCCAGGGTCCAAAATTCAAACCTGCTCTGGAAGAGTTTCTGTCTGGTGAGTCCATGAAAAGTTCTCTCCCACAAATCTCCCAAACCATTTCATTCTTAACACGAACATTTATCATTTGAATAATGCACCAGGTTCCTAGTGAAGTGTTCAGCACGAGTTCTTGTGTAACTGAACCATCAGAGCGAGTCGGTGTTCAGGTTCCACCCAGAGATGGAAACTATACCATGTTGAACATTTGGTGTCAAAGACCACGTCAGTCAGACCTCCACCAGCACTTTACTTCCTCTTTATCAAGCTACTCAGAGTGTCAGTCTGTCCGTCATCAGTCTGTCCGTCACCGGTCTGTCCGTCATCAGTCTGTCCGTCATCAGTCTGTCCGTCACCAGTCTGTCCGTCACCGGTCTGTCCGTCATCAGTCTGTCCGTCATCAGTCAGGACATCATCAGTCTGTCCGTCACCAGTCTGTCCGTCATCAGTCTGTCCGTCATCAGTCAGGACATCATCAGTCTGTCCGTCACCAGTCAGGACATCATCAGTCTGTCCGTCATCGGTCTGTCCGTCATCGGTCTGTCCGTCATCAGTCTGTCCGTCATCAGTCTGTCCGTCATCAGTCAGGACATCATCAGTCTGTCCGTCACCAGTCTGTCCGTCATCGGTCTGTCCGTCATCTGTCCGTCACCAGTCTGTCCGTCACCAGTCAGGACGTATCGACAGGCTTTACGGCGACTACACTGAAACCCTGCTCGTCTTCAGTCCGTCCGTCTCTGTCGGAGCTCTGAACCTCCATGTTTCTCACTGGAATGCTGAATAAAGATTTCACAACACTTTCGATATGTTTTCCTCTGACAACTGGGTCCCAGAACACATCCTTTATATTTTTACAACTCAGCACTGGAGGTTGTTTTCTCTGCCTCTCCCCTCCTCCCTCCCTCCCTCCCTCCATTCCTTTCCTCTTGCTAAACACGGCCCCCTCCCAGCCGACGGAAAGTCAGACTACAGCTGTGAGACAATGGTCTTTCTGTACGTACCGCGGCTATATTTCTGCATGGTAGAGTGTGTGTGTGTGTGTGTGTGTGTGATTCTACTCTCCAGAGGTCAATTAACCTACTTAAACCGGTTGATATCAGCAGCTGACGGAGGCCCGTCCAACAGAACAGTGTGGTGCCGACTGAATAAGACATGAAGACGGACTTCTGACCTGTGGAGAACCACAGAGCGGCAGGATGACCCAATTATTACACAAGAATCTATTTTTACACCTTGTTCTGACAGCGTGTGTGTGTCCAGGTGGTGCTGTCGCTGAAACTGTCAGGCCAACTAAACTCTAACACAACAGGGAGGTGTTCAGAATCCAAGTGACTCAGGAGAAAGACATCAGAACCGATGCTGTCATTTGCTTTCGCCCATTAGAAACTGTAGGTCAGCTGGATAAAATTAGAACTTATTATTTGTCTGAAGCCTGATTTAGTCAGAAAAACATTTCAACTCGGGGCTGCCGAGCGCGCCAACATCTGACAAGTGTGACATTTCCATCGGTCCCACCTGAAGTAAAGCAGTTTATCATTAGGTTATCACATCATCTCGTGTCTGTGCTGTTTACGATCATTTACATAAAGCCGTCAAAACACACTCATATGTTTTATTGGAGTGCGTGTCGGACCAGACGAGGACGGTGTGCGACTGTCTGAAACACCATGAACGAGTCAACACATCTACAGGAGAGTTTTAGGACCAGGGTGAGGAAAAACTGGAGAAGAGGACTTAAATATGCACCTCAAGAAAGAAGTTGAAGCGTTTGAGAATAAAGTTAAAATACAATTTTGTGAAAAAAGTTTAAATGTGGAGAATAAAGTCGACTCTTCTGGTGCATCAGGTCCAGTCAGGAGAGCGACTGACGGCTGTGTGAGCTGCCGAGCCGACGTGACAACGACACTGTGTTTATCAGCTCACTTTATTCTCAACACTTCGAATTTTGTTTTGGAAGTGCGTGATGAAAATAAAAAGTCCTCCTATCATGTTTTTCCTTCCATCGCTGGCCCTGAGACTCTTCATCAGACCTCTTCCTCCATCACTGCTGCGAGGCAGAAGAACAACAGCTCAACATCTTCTCTCTGCTGTTTCTCAGCAAAATAATACTTCTTCTTACGTTACTTCAATGTGTTTTTATGTCACAATGAGCCTTGATACCACTGAACACCATCAACAATCAGAGGTGACAGAGTGCGTCAAAGCTCCGTCTCTAAGACGTGACGTCCGGACCGACTGTGGCTGTCTGAACGTCACACACTCCACTCTGCTGTCAGACAAAGACTGAACCTGGCCACTCGAGTGATAACAGACCCTCAGAGACCTGAAGGGTCCACAACACTGACCTCCAGCCCCACAGAGACACACACACACACACACACACACACACACACACACACACACACACACACACACACACACAACACACACACACACACACACACACACACACACACACTCCCTCTCTCTCTCTCTACGTGACACAAGTGTTCAAACACTGATCAAATCCTGATGCAGATGAAAACAGAGGACACACACACACACACACACACACACACACACACACACACACACACGCACACACAGACACGCACACACACACACACACACACACACACACACACGTGCTGGGTGGATGATATCAGCTGAGTGCTGGCGGCTCCGTCCATCAGTGGGAATTAGCTGTCATGATGTCATCACTGACACAGAGACCCTAATGCACTCTGGGAGAGAGGCAGCGAGCGGCGTAACAACCGAGGGGGAGACACACACACACACACACACACACACACAGACACGTAGGTACAGTGTGTACTGTGTGTGTGTGTGAGGTGATGTCATGGTGGAGCGGTGATGTTTGGGTCAGACCCGCCCTGGTGCACGTGGAGCGGGTGGGCGTGGACGAGCAGATGGGCTTTATTTCAGCGAGGAATTCGTCGACATCAGTTCACTGACACGATAAATACGTGTGGAGTTTCCCAGCAGGGCCGGCGAGCGTGTGCGAGCCCATAGGTGTTCATGTCTTCAGTCCTCCTGAGGGGAGTCTGACGCAATCTGCAGCCCTCACAGTGCAATCTGAAAACGAGTCCAGATGCTGCTGGTCCCGGGCGGCGCAGCATAAATCCTACTGAAGTCACTGGAGTCCTGGAACAATCACAACAATCAGACAGTCCAGTGAGCACAGCGCAGCGCCGGAGGAGGAGGAGGAGGTGACTGTACGTTACAGACAGCAGACTGTTTCTGTTGGTCACCTTCTCTGTCTCCGTCTGCTGCTCTCAAGAGAAGCTCCTTCTCCATCCATCAGGATCATCATCCAGGGAGGATTTCTAATGTCTGAATATCTAATATCTGCAATGTCATCAAAAGTTGTGTCGATGTTAATCAAAGACAACTGAAGTCTTGGTTTCGTTCTATCTTTGCACCAGAGCTGCATATTGTTTAGTGCCATAACTGTTATTTATTTTCATTTGCACACACACGAGATCAGATAAAATCAGAAGATTAAACTAAATAACGAGTGAGTCAGGAGAGGACAAGAAGCCATCGTGAAGTCGATCTGGTTTCATACGAAGGAAAAACGTTTCTAAAGGACGATGGTGGTGCAAAGGGCGAGAACATATTCAGACATAAACACACTGATCTGATCGATATTTATGTCTCGTAAGAGTCAGAGAAGATCTCAGAAAACAAAAAATGTCAATGTTTAAAGCGAAGACGTTTAACTGTTGATCTGACTGGTTTGAGTTAGCCGGTGACGGACAGATGGCTCGTCCAATCACCTGCCCAGTATTTTTTAAGGTTTCTGCTTTATCCAAACAGATCACAGTTGGTTCTGTTTAACAAACAGAACATAATAATAATCACCTGGTACCAGTGAGCCCGTTCACCTGTGCATCGCTCCCAACAGGTGATGAGGATTTCAAGCGTTCATGGTCTTTTGTTCCTCCTGTCTCAACTAGTTTCAAACAACTTGCTACCGTCAAATTCAGAATAAGCACATATCTCCAAAACTCAATGAAGCTGACGAGGTGAAACATGAAATCAGCCGTTTTTTTTTACACAGCGTCTCGATTCTTTTTTTGGAATCGGAGTTGGAACAACAGAAGAAAAGTAAGAAGGAGGAAAAGGTCAGACGAGAGACGGAGAAAAGAAAACACATCCGAGACGGTTTGGGTTCGGACACCGAGCTGACGACAGTAAACTTTGAGGATGCTGGGTAAAGTGAGCCACTCGAGCAGGAGAGCATCATCTGGAGCTCCTAATCTGCTGCACATCTCTCCGCTGTGTGAACGCTGGGCTGAAGGAAGAGCCGTCCCCTGTGGCAGCCAAACAAAAAGCTGACTCTCCGGCCCTGTTATTTCCCACCACACGCTGCTCAGAACGCGCTGAACTTTAAAGGCTGCGACGGCCAGTTTGTTGTCTAATTCATTCACTCAATCTCCTCGAGATCTGGCGGTGTTTTCCCAGGCTTTCTTTCTCCTAAAGGTTATGTTTTATGGTATAAGGCCGGCATGCGAGGCCGGAGCTTTTCAGCGCGAGAAAGGTCAGGAACTCAGAGTCGATCCGTGCTCGATACGAGGGGAACAGAGGATAATAAAATAAATACCAGGTCAATCTCACGCACCATTAACACACATGGAGGTCCAGCACAGCCTTAACACATTCAGACACACACACAAAGGCCGATGTCTCTCCCACACTGGAATAACTTCATTCTGATTTTCATCACCGTGGACGGAGGAGGACGTTACGCCGCTAATCTGCTCCTCGCACACCGCTAATCTCTCCAGGTTTGTGGTTTCTGCTGCAGGGCTTTCCTGCAGAGCTGATAACACACAATACAGAGGCAAGCCACGCACACACACACACACACACACACACACACACACGCACACACACATGGTGTGTGTGCGTGTGTGTGTGTGTGCGTGTGTGTGCGTGCTCCAGGTCCATATCAGTGTGTCCCACCTGCTTCCCCGTCCTCGTCCATGCCGATGGGCCCGGCCTGAGGCGTCTCTCCGTTCTTCAGGCAGTTGTGGATGTAGGTGGCCTTCCAGCGGGCGTACTTCCTGTGCTGGATGTTCTGGTGGAGGTCGAGCAGACAGAAGAGAGGTGGTTAGTGGTGTTGTCGGGCGGTTTGCAGGGAGCTGGGGTGATAAAGTGTAGGTGGATGAGCCGACATGAAGGCGTGAGGCTCATAAAAAGGTCGGCGTGACTGCGAGGTAGGGCTGGGCGATTTTTTCGGTTTAAATGATTAATTTGCATTTTTACTTTCCTACGGTTTGTGAAATGGCTGAACCGAAAAATCGCGATTTAAAAGCAGTTGCACGTGTATGTCTGATTGATTGACGTGATTGTCGGCCAACCACACGACAGTTGGGAGGTCACGTGGTTTAAAAACCCAACAAGACCCACCTCATGCCTCGAGCCAGAGGCAGCAGACAGGCTCGTCTTCATCGCGAAAAACCTGTAGACAACTTCCTAGAAAGTTAAAGGGACGTTATTTTGTTTGAGAGTATTTTTTTATTATAAATTTTATTATCATTATTTATTATTTGTTGTATTTCATTTTACAAGTTTTTTCAGGGATGGCCTACAAGAGAATTTTTTTTTTTTATTTAAAAAAATCTTTGCACAATAATGACAGCCAAGTGGTGCTGATTTTATTTTATTTTTATTTATTTTTTTATTCTTGAACAACTGATTTGTTCACATAGGCCTGGATTACTTGGTAATCTCATTTATTTTTAATGTGTTGATAAAGAAAATATGTATTTAAATTTGCCTTGGTCTTTTTAGTTTGTTTAGAGAAAAACAGAAAAAAATCGAGGTTTAAATCGAAAATTGTCCATTAGTTAGAAAAAAAATCGAGATTTTATTTTTCGGCCAAATCGCCCAGCCCTACTGTGAGGCTGGTGAGAACAGACAGGAAGGAAGTTTAGATGGGAGCAGTTAAAGGTGAACTTCAGGAGGAGAGGCGGCTGAAGGTGTGCTGGCGATGAGAGTAAGCTACAGGGCAGCAGCTGATGGGAACGGTCCAATTATTAGCAGTGAAGGAACGTAACTAAGTACATTTACTCAAATATTATAATATTATATTTGACAACTTTAGTTACTAGTTACTTTGAAGATTACACGTTGCTTCAGAGCCAAAGTAGCACATCAGAGGTTAATTTGTTTGTTTTGTTTCCAATCTGATTGGGTTCTTGGATACATGTGATCAATTAGAGTTATTCAAGTTATCTGGTGAAACTCCTGTATTGTTTCATATTGTAATATATATCCATGAAAACCAAAAGGTGCCAGTGTCGCTGTGGGTAAATGTTCGGCTGGTATTTAAAGAAGTGGGGGAGAATATATTATTGGAGGACTGGAGTTCGTAGATGTTGGCTCTGTACGACCCAACCGGTCGAGGCAGGTTCCGGTTCTGCTCGAGGAATCTGCCAGTTTTTCATTGAGTACTTGCTAATGTGGGAAATGTTGTGTCTCTGTTAACAGATGAATCGAGCAGTGAGGTCTCGACCTGCTCAAGTTGTAAAGTGTCATGAGATTAGTTTTCTGGGTGAATTGGTGCTACACAGAAAAAAGACTGATTGATTGATATTTTGGGATATTTGTGGGTTCAGGTGTTAAAAACAGGGAAGTAACAGTGTGGAAATGGGTTAGCTTCAGCAGAGTTTGGGGAAAAATGTAGCTGTATTTTATTCTCTGCACAATGAGAGAAAATAGTTTGGGGCAAGTTGATGGGAAGGTATGTGTAGAAGAAGATTCGGGGAAATGTTGGTAGAGAAAAGATGATTCAGGCCCGGAGTGAGTAAGTACTGATATCACGGTCCGATTGTTGGGTTCAAGGGTTAAAAAAAGTAGACAACAGTTCTCAGGGACATGAAGTGTGAAGAAAGGGATTGAATGGGGTAATATTAGGATGTTGGAGGCATTAATAGAGGAGTGACTTTGAGACATAAGGTTTGAAAAAGGTCGTCATTATTTGATGATTGTTAAGGCAAGTTTATTTGTATCGCACCATTCAGACACGAGGGTTCAGGGCTCAGGACACGGCTGGGTCAAAAGAGAATACGTTCGATGTTTGGACATTAGATGTGGAGTAATTATTTGTGGCAGCTGTTGAAACATTCCGAGAGGCCAAACTGTTCTTGGATCCAAGAAGTAATTTGGTTTTGGAGGCGTTTAACAGTAGTAGAAGTTGTTCGGCGGGGATGTTTGGGCATGTCTGGAGGTTGAAGCCTGGTGAGGGAGGGGGACAGTTGGGGGTTAACTGGAGAAACGGCGGTAGGATTCATGAGAATTGGCTGAAAAGGGGATGTTTGAAAGGTGGAACATGTTGATGAGGCGAAGAGAGGCGAGGGCAGCAGATTTACACAGACGTGACGCTGATAAGACTGAAAAGAGAAATTCCTGCTTCGACCTGATAAGTGCCACGTTTTCCGCAGCGGCTCAGAAACAATGGCACACTGGAGGTCTGGGGTCTTTTCTGAGGTGAGGCGGTGTTTGTTTAGCCTCGGCCTCACCGTGAATAAGAGGGAAATACCACCGCTCTGATAGTAAACCACGCAATGGGAGGTATGAGAGCTGACTCACTGTGACAATATTTAACGACAAAACTAAATAAATATCTAATTTCTCAGGGAGACGGCTTTTTCAAATTTGGGTACACAAATGAAAAAAAGACCTTTTTGAATATCACTGGAATAGAAAAGATTACAACTTTTCATGAGCACAGAAGCAGAAAACCCGTCCGTGACCCATCTGGCACTTCATTCAAACCAGCCGGACCGTCTGACCCACATCTTTAACGGTCGAGCTTCAAGCTTTAAGATTCCAGATGACGGTCAGCTAGCGGACGGAGTTTGTAAACCACATGCAGTTTGGTGCCATGAAGCCTTTCCACAGGTCTTCTACAACCTGAGAGGACCATCAGTCAAGTCAAAAATAGAAACCCATTGCCTCTCAGTGAACAGACGACAAACTTCTGAATGAGGAGGATGAAAGCCCGACACTGTGCCTGTCAGCTCACTGAGTCATGGCGGAGAGCGATAATCACAGTTGTAGACACTAAGACAGATGGTCAACGCTCTCTTTGTCTGCAGCCATCCAGCGCTGTGACAGCCGGCTGATCTCTGCTGAAACACCCTGCTGAGAACTTCTGCGAGGTTTCACCCGGCCGGGGTGAAGAGTTCATTCAGCACCAACAGGAATCTGACGGCCGGTGTATGAACATCGTGTAGAATTCAAAACGTTCCGCGAGAGCCTGAATGATTAGCACCATCTTCACAATGCTCACCACAGATTCAGAGTGGACCCGGGCTCGGCTCGGCTCGGCTCAGCTCGGCTCGCTGTGATATTACTGAAGTGATCATTACTGAGAACCTTTGGTTTGGTTGTCCAAGAAGTTCAAAGGTGTCAGGATTCTCCAAACCCCTGATTAGATTTGACTTTTGATTGGAAGGTCGTGATTTGATTTCTGATTTAAACCTTCTCTCAGAACTGACGGCTCTGCCATTGTTAGGCTACATGGTTTTAGGACCTGACATCATTTACATTTTCAAAACAATTGGCTTGTTTGACAGCGACAGTCTGACTTTATCCTGGTGTCTTTGTGCAGGTTAGTGTTAAAACACGTTCAAATAATATTCACCAAAAACACAACTAATCATACCGGCCTTCAGAGATTCAACAATTCAACACAAGAGAGAGAATTTCAGTTTGTTACGAAGTTCAGCTTCTCAAATCTGCCTGACAACATGTCTGCTTTATTCTCTGAAGCCCCAAAGAAGACGCGAGAGGAGAGGAAATAATCACTAGTCTTTCTTGAAAGTTTATATTGATGAATTTTCAATTTAGAATTGAGATAGAGACACTTTAACGGACATATGCTTGTGCACAATTCAGTCGTTTGTTTACCGAGCAATGTGCTTCAGTGCATAACTTTCATTATCTAAGTCGGATCGACCTGGTTCAGTCCACGGTGGCTGGTTTATGACTGGCTCGCCTGGTTTTGAACAACCCTCCTGAAGATACCAGGCTAACCAGATCTGTCTTCTTTCAAATTCACGAGTATGAAATATGTATGAACATCTGTGTATGAGGGTAGGATTGATAAATATGAAGTATCAAATGGTGTAAGGAAACTCCCCCTTTTCTTCTGGACCAACATGGTGGCTCTACTCTCTGCTCCCTTCGGTCCAGGAGGACGGCGGGCCATCACGGAGAATAATGGCTCCTGATGGCCGACAGTGTTACACAACACTGTGCCAACTGGGCCGATCACTGACTCCACTCAGCTCGGCCGGGAAGCTGCTGAAAACCTCTTTTTACTGCCTGAAACTCAATCACTCCTGACTGTCCGCCTGCAGAGCACTCACCAGCGTCCACTCTGAGGACCCATTGTCTGATGGTGTGTGTGTGTGTGTGTGTGTGTGTGTGTGTGTGTGTGTGTGTGTGTGTGTGTGTGTGTCTGTGCAGCAGCTAACTGACTGTATGGACGCAAGTGTCCTGTTGATGTTTTAATGGCTTCTGGGTGACTTGGACACAACGAGGAGAAAAGACCTGCTGTGTGTCACAGTGTGTGTGTGTGTGTGTGTGTGTGTGTGTGTGTGTGTGTACAAGCATGTTTACTGATAAAACTTTACGTAACAACAGCTGATCGCTCTTTTAAGGATAACTTCACTTGTTTTACACATCACAGTGTCTCCAGGTGTTTTGAGAACCTCTAAAGTTGTAAAATCCTTCCGTGTCTCCTCGAGGTTTCTATCCGACTCTCCATTTTAAGGTTATGATTTGATTATCACACCTGGATTTGTAAAGATCAACAGATCATCGGTCCTTTACATTTTGAACTGTTCAACAAAACGAACCGGTCTTCAGTGTTTCAACAAGAAACAACAGAAGAGAGAAACTCAGTTTGTTACAAAGTTCAGATTTTCGAATCTGTCCGGAGTGAACCTTCTCCACAAACAAATCAATACAGGATCTCTGAGGGGGAAGATAAAGCCGGCCTCTCCGTTTCCTCTTCATGCATACTGGATAAGTGTCTGGAAACGCAGCTGCAGGCTAACGCTACGCTAGCAGCTGTGTCGTCTTTGAAGTGTTGTTGATCTTCAGCCGTGGAGAGAAGAAAACTCTGAGAGAATCGATGATCCTGCTTTTGATTTTGATGATCGACACTCCGAGTTCATTTCCATCCATATCTGATTCAGAGTGGAGATGCTGCCAGGCCTCGTGTTTCTGCAGTCAGCTGTGTGAAGCCTGACAGATGCTAATCAGCAGCTTTACGTTTGGTTAAATCATCTGATTCCACCGACAGCCTCGATCATCGATCATGTATCAGCTGAGTTTTACATGAACTCCTCACTGAAGCTTTGTGAGGTCGACACTGACACACACCAGGTTTGTTCATCGTTTCAACACATAAATAATGTTTGCTTTATTCATCTACAGCTTACAGTGACTTTGTTTTAATCAGTCTTATTTAAACTGAGATATTTAATGTTCACCAATTATCATTTCAGATAAAAGCTGGAGAAATACAACAAACTCACGAGATATTTTACAGTTTTACACGTTCATGAAAGGGAACCTGTTGATGTTTGCCTCTTTTTGTGTTTTAGTTTCATCGACCCAACACTTCATCAGTCCTTTTCAACAAACACATGGCTGGTTGAATCTTCGGGGGATTTTAACCAGAGAAAATGAAGCCAGCTGTGTCCTCTAACAGATGATATGACATCAGGCCTTATCATCATCACTTTAAAGAGTCTGCAGAGTTCAAACCTGTGGTTGTGGACAGGGTCTTTCTCTTACCTCCTCTGACAACTCCCCGAACACAGACAAGACGTCCAGCAGCAGACTGGACGAGTAGAAAGACTTGATCATGTTCCTGAGGAAGAGGAAGAGAGAGAGATGGAGGTATAGAGGGTGAAAGTAATGCAGGCAGGAGGGTTTAGAAAAAAGGAGGGATATAAGAAGTGGAAGAGGGAGAGAGGGAGGAGACACATTAGTTCAGTGTTTTACTGAGGTGTGATGCAATAATACGTGACAGAACTGAGCAAGTTGAACTATTTCCAATACAAATCCAGCCTGCACATCATGAGCAGACCCGTCAACTGTTTTTAACCTCGATGAACACAGATATTAGTGGAGCAGAACTTCTCAGATCTGTCCGGGTCAGTCAGAGATCTTCCAGGACGTGTGGAGCGGCACGGAAACCCCGAACCCAGAGATGAGTCTGATTTCCAGTTTCTCACAAATCGGACACATTCTGTCCTGAACCACCGCAGAAACATCCTGATAGTGACGGACCCGATCTGAGTGTGTGTGTGTGTGTGTGTGTGTGTGTGTGTGTGTGTGTGTGTGTGGCTCTCTCTGTGGTCGCAGTAACAGATGTAAGAGGGACGACCAAGCAAGAACAAGCCTCTACCACAGCAATACAACACACACACAGATTCGTGACACACAGAGCATCCATGTTGTTCTCTACCACTGCAAATTAAATATAAACTATTAGATTAAACACTGATGTTATGTTGATTTAATCCTCAGTTCTGTCCAACAACAACAGCTGCAGGTGAAAATGTTCAGCAGGTGATTTGTGTGTTTAAATATCAGTGTTAGAGTGTCTCAGGTTCCGTCAGCAGCCACAGCCCAGAGTTACCGCACTCAGTGAGGGCTGATTTCCCATCATGACACACACACACACACACACACACACACACACACACACACACACACACACACACACACACAGGTAAGGAACATGAATGGGGTCCTTGTAGCGCGGCGTGTGGGCGGCGGCCTCGACATGTTGGAGGAAGTTTCTTATTCCACCAAAGTTTCCCGTAAACATCCACCTCAACATGTGTGTGCGTCATGAGTGTGGACATGTGTGCCAGCGCACGTTTACATCCGAGTATCTACGGCGGTGTGTGTGTACGGACATGTGGCGGCGTGTTTAGCGAGCGTGTCGCTGTGATGCAGTCTGTGTGGTGACACAACGCAGCGCTGCCGCTCGTTAACCTGTTTGTGTTCCCTCCAGAGGAACAGCAACAGAACCTGCTGCTGCCTCGAGGACCTGCTGCACACAGAGAGCTTCTTATTTACAGCACCAACAGGTCCAGAGCCCGGCGCCTGCATCCATTCATCCGCCACGACCCGCCACGACCCGCCACTCACACCCACTACCAGGGAGGGAAACCCACTTCCTGTTCTGCTTCCTGTTTGTCCCTGAGGACAGTTTCATGTGTCATTTCAAGAGTTCATGGAGGAGAAAACAGAGTCATAAAACTCAACGCTTCAGGTTTAACTCTCACTTCTTACAGGCTAGTTTAACATATATCAGTGTGTGTGAGCCAGCACTTCTTCACACCTGAGCCACGCCTCACCTGTAATACTGCTCTGAGTGCAGCTGAGAGCAGCCTGCCATGGAGGGGCTCCGGAGTAAGGCTCAGCCAGGCCAAGCCAGGCTGAGCGACTGATTCTAACTGAGTCTCTTTAGTTTCTCTCGTCCTGTTTGTACTTTCAAACACTTTGTTAGCGATTATTCTCTGCTTGTACTGTGACAGTTTCAGACTCGTCCCGTCCTCACGTACACAGGTGTTTCTTAAAATGAAGCTTTTTCTATTTTTTCTACGCTCGTAAACTAAACTGTAAACTAGAAACTGTAAACTGGAACCCTTCTCCCACAGAGACTCTGCGTTATCGCCACAGTGAAGGCTCTCTATTTCCTCCTCCGTTGTTTGTTCACACTGCCTGATCCATTCGCTCAGACGCCGGCTCGCCTCTGCGGCGGTTCTGATGCTCCTCCGGAGGCGGGTCAGAGCTGCAGTGAAGCTGTCCTCCTCTCTGCCTCTGTGACTGTCACACAGACGGCGATGTGGAGAGTCCAACACTGACAGGGCAGCGTGAACGGGTTTGTGTTTCAGCTTTTGGAAAACTCCTTCCAGGACGAAAACTCTGTTTTCAGCGTTCACGTCTGGACAGTATAAGATCATCTTCATTCACAGGCTCAATCCCAAAGTCCACACTCACATGCTCACAAACCTGAGACATAAGTACGTAAGTAAGTGTGCGAGGGTTTAGCTCCGCCCAGATGTCAAGTTGTGAGATTCATTACAGATTTGTCTGAAGCACAGCCTGATCTCCACACATCATCCTGTACATTCACACTGTCAGCTCAGAGACACTGAAGAAAAGGAAGAACCTGATGAAGAGCAGCTCAGGACGGATCAGTCGCAGCGAGACCGTCCGACAGACGTATAAAAATTCTTTCTCCTGTGAGGACTCATTTAATTCCCAGATATTTCCTGTCAGGAGAAGACCTCTTAAAAACTCCACATATCTTCTCCAGATGATAAGTGGAAGGACAGGAATGAAGCAGGGAGGAAGCTTTAAGAGTCATAGATCAGCCAGTGAAGCTAATCCTTTCCTTCAACATCAATCTGGTTTCTGAGCCCGTCTGCGTTCTCAAATACGACATGATTGGAAGAATAACCTGGTGGATCTAATCATTACGACCACGCTGCGTCTGGACACAGAATCTGGTTCAGTTCCAGCTTTTATTCACGTCTCACTACAACGTAAAGACAGGATGAATTATCTGCAGGACGGGAACACTCACGCCTGGCTGACGGGTCAGTGGATCTACTGGCTGCTTCTACAGAGTTTCTGCTGTTTTTCTCTCTAAGTTATCACACGTTTCTGTGGAAAGGGAAGTGATGACAATGGAGAAAATCATAAACACTTCAAAAGGTTAAAAGTTCTGTTTGTGGTATTTCTAAAGTGCAGCGTTGAAAGGATTTAAACTGGAGGGGAAGAGCTCCAAACAATCTTATCTCACATGTCTCGTATGAATCCACAGCGGAGCAGCAGCTGCCAGACGCTGGCTGAACCAGAGCAGCTCTCCACATGCAGTCAGGTGTTTCACTTCCATGGAAGGAGAGCTGACCCGCTGACCCAAACACTGTCTGGTACCGCCTGTACAGAACATACAGGCCTCTGATGGGACTCTGGGTCATGAAACTAAATTTGACTGGACCCAGGAGATTAGAGAAGCTCGTTTTAGTTCCCTCGACTGCGTGGGAGAAGAAACCGCTGCAGACGAGTGTTTCACGTTGTTCTGAAGAGTTACTGAAATGTTTTAGATGCACAACACGATGATGTTTGACAAAGAGCCGACCAAGCAGTCTGTGACAGAAACAAGAGGTGAGAGGAGAAGGAATCAGGAGGGGAGGAAGGAAGGAAGGAAAAGAGAGAGGACAGGAGATGAGAAGGGAAGGAAACAGAAGATAGGAAAGGAAAGAGGACAGGAGATGAGGAGAGAAAATAAGGAAGGAAAGGAGAGAGGAAAGAAGATAGGAGATGAGAGGAGGAAGTACAGAAGGACATAAGGATAGAAGGAAAAGAGAGAGGACAGGAGATGAGGAAAGGAGGAAGATGACAAGTGGAGGAGAAAGGAAAAAACAAGATAAAGGAGAGTGGAGGAAACAAGTGGAAAGGAAAGTGAATGAAGGGAGGAAAGAAGATGAATGAACAAGGGAAGGAAGGTGAGGAGAGGATAAGAGAGACAAACAGACCAAAGAGAGCAGAAGCCGAGGCAGAGGAGATGAGGAGAGGAAGGAAGGAAAGAACAGAGGAAGAGATTGGAAGGGGAGGAAACGAGAGGGGAGGAGGGAGGGTCAGGAAGGAAAGTGAGAAAGGAGATAGGAGTCAGGACGAGGAGGGGAGGAGAGGGGAGGAGGTGAGTCAGGACGGAGGAGAGGAGTGAGAGCTGGCAGCCGGTCTGGAGGTGGAAACTCGTCAGACTCGTTCCTTACTTGTGGAATCTCCCCGCTCGGTCCTCGTTGTCGGCGTACAGGAACATCTTTAAGGCGTAGTTTTCGATGTGGGCGTTGCCGACCACCTCCTGACTGATGGAGTCGTTATCACCCAGCTCCTTCTTCATCTGGAGAACAAACACACCCGTCATTAATGACACGTTCATAATTCCAAAGGAGACTTTAAAACAAAACACTGGAACTGGACCAGGCTTTTATTGTGAAAGGTCAAACATGCAGGACACTCCTCAGAGGAACTGAATATCAGACAGTTTTAAATAGTTTGATGATGATGACTCTTCCTCTCATGAATGTTTGATCCCTGGAGGTTTTATATTCGTAGAACATTCCTCGACCGAGAGAAGCAGTTTAACAAGCTGTGACATCATCACGATGTCTATTGGCCGAGCGGGA
>CM077798.1:28486609-28556609 GCA_039737535.1 Lagodon rhomboides | reverse complement strand
AGAGAGAGAGAGAGAGAGAGAGAGACAGAGAGAGAGAGAGAGAGAGAGAGAGAGAGAGAGAGAGAGAGAGAGAGAGAGAGAGAGAGAGAGAGAGAGAGAGAGAGAGAGAGAGAGAGACAGAGAGAGAGAGAGAGAGAGAGAGAGAGAGAGAGAGAGAGAGAGAGAGAGAGAGAGAGAGAGAGAGAGAGAGAGAGAGAGAGAGGGAGGCCGACTCGCTCGCTCGCTCTGTAGAAATGAGTCACAGCTCGCAGCAACAGTTCATCAAGAAACAGAGCGTAGGAACAGAAAGCTCAGGGTTTCCCCACGATCACCGAGCCAAACACAACCTCCTGGAGATGAGACAGAGCTGCAGCCATCGGCCCAGTGATCGATCAGGCAAATCAGATTTTCTTTGTCGTCTATGATGGTAAAAGAAGAGTTTTTGTGCTTTGTGATGAGTTTGTTTTTTATATATTAAAGGTTAATCAATCAATCATGAACATGATCAGCACATTAATCCATATTATTCAATCTCTTTTAAACTTATATGTATATATAACTCATCTTTTGTCTGATTGAGTGAGAACAGAACAAAATCATAAAGTTCACAGCATATTCACGAGGATGATCAAAGCTACGTGGACGTTCTTGATCGCTATATTTAAATCAGGGACGACAAAGTTAATTCCTCTTAACGCCACTATTTTTTTTGACTTGTAACAGTAACATTCACTGTAACGGACGTGAAAAATGTCCGTTTGTGTTGAGACTGCACAAACAGAAACACACTTCAGCCGCGAGCTAACGAGAACACACACATCAAAGCAGCGGACGTGCCTCCTGCGGAGTGTGTGACAGTAATGAAGCCTCGGTGTGTGTGTCTGCATGTTTTCATCCGCGTCCTCTTGCTTCCTCTCACCGGCCCCGAGCGATCAATAAAGAGGCGAGCGTGGCTGCAGGACTCTTCACCTCCTCCTCCTCTGTAACATCCCTCCATGCTCTCAGTCGCCTCCTCTGCAGACTCCTCCTGACTCCTTCAACATCTGCCTGCTGATCTTCTCCCGCTGCTTCTACATCTTCTGAATTTAGTTGCTGATGGAGAAATGAGTGAAACATCTCCTTCTTTGCCACATCAGGCTGCAGGATGTGAGCTGCCTCAGTGGAGATGCTCTGCAGCTTGGTGACGGCTCGTCCTCTCAGTTAAAGGCTCATTTGTTCGACGCCCTGCTGGGACGCCTCCGTCTCATCTCACCTCCTCCTTCCTCTTCATAACAACTCTATAAAATCTAATTAGTGTGGCTCCTGTTGACACACAGCCTCTCTAACACACATGTGTGTCCAGCTGAGCGTTTGCCACACTGTGACTCACAGCTTTATACCTGTTAGACTGCAGAACACACATTCACATGATTCATGAAAAACAAACTAATATTAGCTGACATGCTGCGACAGAAAGAACAGAACAACTCTAAAGCTGACAGACATCCGTTTCCAAGATCAAAATTGAACTTTCAGTCTCCACTTTTGACCCAGTGTCCTCGAACGAAGTGACACAATCAGCTGGGCTTCATTGTTCCCCATCAGAGCGTCCTGACCGGCGGCACAGCCCGACCCAGAGCTCTGAACCCAACTCTCTGTTTCTATTTTCAGTCCTGGAAGAGGAACAGCTGACGGCTGAAATGAGGAGTTCTCTACATCAGGGCTGCACAACGTGGTGAATATAAAAACGTGTCCCTCCAGGTAGAATATCAATCACAGATTTATTTCAATATTTGACTCCCACCATTAGATCGTGAAACAGATTCTAACTGGTTGTGTCCTTGTTGTAAATTCAGCATCAAATGTAATACATGAAGCCAACTATTAACCACAACATCACCAGACTCCCTTAACAAATCAGCTAATTTTAGGAGTTGTTGAGTAACGTTAAACTTTATAAACATTATGAAACTGTGTCTCTGACAGATTCTGACTGGTTGTGTCCTTGTTGTAAATTCAGCATTAAATCAGAAGCTGAAGTTGTTTGTCTCCTTGTACAAAGTGTCAGTTTGTGGCAGCATGTCTGTACCAGCCTGTCTGCTTCTGTGTCTAAAGTGCTAAAGTCTTACCTGCCAACACTGATCAGCTGTTTGAACACACTGTTTACACTGATGTCACCATTTACACTCCATTTATGAAAGAAGAAACATGTTATTGATCTAAACATGTCACATGTTACAAAGACACTAAACAGGAACAATATAGGCTCCTTCTTTGTCCCCGTGGAGAAAGTCCCCAGACTCCCTTAACAAATGTGTCAGTTTAGTGAGTTGTTGAGTTGGAGACACTTTATAAACTCTGTGAAACTCTGTCTCTGACTCATTCTGCATTATTTGGACCTTCTTGTAAATTCAGCAGCTGTTCTACATGAACTTCTTAATCTTGATCCAGTGATGTAGGTGTTTATCTGCATACAGAGCAGAGAAGTAGGATCCAATCACATGAGGTCACTCGAGGCGCATGTCAAGACGCATTAATGCCAAACCTGACCAAACCATGAAAGTTTCATAACATTAAAAACAGTCCAAAAGTCAAATATGTCAAAATATGTGACACGTTTGTCAGCAAGCTTTATTTTGAAAGTCTATGCATATTACGTATTATTGCAAACCAACCAGTGGAGCCCTTCATGTGCTAAATGGCACTACGGTACGTAGAGGCTGGTAGTGTGAGGCTAAAGGCCGCTGTGACGCTGCTGTGTTTGACGAGCAGGAAGTGAAGTCGTTCAGGTGCTGATGTGATCATCTACAATTCAACAACTGAGCAAGCTGCATCTGGAAAAGAAGATGTGATCCCAACCTGACAGAAGTTTCCACACTGTGATCCACAGCAGTGAGAGCAGAAGTAGGTCAAACTTACCGACTCCAGCTGGTCCATGAGTTTGACCAGGAACTTTCGGCACTCTGGTGTTTTACTGTCCAGCTTCATGCCCGTCTGCATCGCATAGAGCCGGCCTGCAGGACGGGAGAGCAGAGATGAAAGGAGAACAGAATTAAACATCTTTTTACTGCTCAGTAAACTCCATCACTCTACAGCCGCGTTCAAAGGTCTGGCCGAGTCATGTGGAAGACTCGTTACACAAAGTCCTGATGAATGTTTCACTGCGAGGCGTCAGAGCGCCGGATGTTTCCAGCTCCTCTGCAGCCCATCAAACGCAAACCCACACCGGAGCGGGAGGTAGATGGAGGAGAAGATTTCCACCTGAGCCACCACAGGCCTCGACGTACAGAAGACTCTCTGTCAGAACTCCAACTCCCACAATCCCTCATCTGTCAATTAGTTCTGCAGTCAGACTCTTCTCTTCACATGATGTAAGGCTTAAACCTTACAGCGAGACGAGCCGAGAAGCAGCGGAGGGCCTGCAGAGACATCCGACTGTCTGTCTGTCTGTCTGTCTGTCTGTCTGTCTGACTGACTGTCTGTCTGTCTGTCTGACTGTCTGACTGACTGACTGACTGACTGACTGGTTCGACGACTGGGCAAACAACCCATTACCAAATGATTAAATCAATGTAAATGAACCCAGTGCGAGCAGACACACACACACACACACAGCTGTTTTATCTCACATCCTGCTGTACACACTCGTCTTCGTACGATCCTGACGGACACAGCTGGGACTCCGTGTACGTACATAGTCATCATTAATCACCTGTGTTTACTGACAACCTCTGGAGGACGACCCTCTCACAGCATCAGTCATGACTCTCTCACCTGTCAGCAGCGAGCCTGTTCACCTGGTGACAAACAGGTGCTTCTGCAGCACTACACTTGAAATCAGAAAAAAGCAAACATGATGTTGATGTGACTGTAAATCATCAAATATACTGATCCGTGTCATTTTCAACTGAGTATACATCACAAAGGATGATCACATTCTGTTTATTTGTTCTGCTCAGCATCAGACTGAAGGTTGTGATCATCAAACTGATGAAATCTTTTCCAGAAACCGTTTTATTTTCATGTTGTTGTCATGTGGACGCTTGTCCATGTGTCTGCCTGCTTCTGCTGTCGATATGTGCGACATGAATGTGAGATCAGTTGTGGATAACAGAAAGAAGACGGAAGACAGCCCAGAGAAAACGACAGAAAATGTCCAAAGTTGAAACAAAAAGAAAACACAGCACAGTGAGTAAAAGACTGTAAAACAGAATTAGCTTGAAGAAGCTAAATGTAGCATTATAAATCAATAACTCTGCTGCTGGACTGCTGCAGTGAATGAAGCACTGTCAGTCATCCTCAGCTGCGTTCACACCGGGCTGTCCTGTGGTGAGTCTGTACCAGACGACTTCCACACTCTGCTGTACTCCACATGTACGCCGTCCGGCTGTTTCCGCCTCATGTTTGCTGTTTGAGTCACAGCTCAGCGTCGCCGTCCTGCACAGCATCAACAGAACAATGTCTCACTTCACAGGCAGAATGATGGGGAGTCGCCGCCAGGCCGCCAGGCCGCCAGGCCGCCAGGCCGCCAGCCCGCCAGCCCCAACACACTCAGTGTTTCCAAAAAACACGAGTGGGACACACATGTATGTATGGACTCAAGTGGCCGCCCCAGAGGCAGTCAGCCAGTCAGTCCAGAGAGGCAAACAGCCAGCAAGTCCTCTGAAGCAGTCGGTAAAGCAAGTCGGCCGGTCGTCAAGTGACAAAGAAACCCTTTGTGTTCCACAGCGCACAGCGCTGACAATGAGGTGCAACACAGAGGGCTTTGACAGCCGAGAGGATGTCAGGCCACAGAGAGGGAACCACTGAGACAGCCTGGTTCCTCCACACACAGCGCCCCCTGGTGCCGATCAGAGCTACTGTCAACAAACACGCTCAGTCATTTTCTTCAGAACATGTGGGTCTTCTGAACAAGGTACGTGAAGGCTGAGGAAGCCAAGCATCCTGTGACATCACAGGAGGATTTGTGGAATACTGTGATGATGCTGGGATAACACGAGTCAGCAGGTTTTACACTAACTTGTGGAGTCAGAGCTCGGTATCAGCTGACACACAAAGTAAACGTTGGTATCAGGTCATCTGGACTGAGTATCACACTCAGATCGATCATGGCATCGACCAAATCGTCTCCATACTGTCGTGTATCTAAAAATCTCTTGTCATTCGATACCTTATGAGTGAACCTCATCAGCATCTGTGAGCCAATGAGCATGCAGCATGCTTGTTGAGCTAGAATCTGAAAGTGGTGGTGATTGGCTGTCTGGGCTCATGCAGGAAAAAGACACCCAGAGACGGAGCTCACCGTCTTTTGTTAAAACTGATTTCATCAAATTGGGATCAAAGTGTCTTTCAGGAACTCACAGTATCGTATCTAAAGTTTGTTTTCACGCCACCCAGCTCTAATCTCAACTGTTGTCCATTACTGCAGTTCCCTTCCTTCATTAGAAACAGTTGAACAGATCATCATCATTCTTAAACGTCACAGATCTACCCGTCAGCTGATATGTGTGCATGCAGGATAAGTGTCTGATGTGCAGCTGCAGGCTAACGCTAAGCTAACCGTGTCCTCTGTGAAGTGTGCAGGTAGGCCGGGTGGAGAGGAAACAGAAGACTTGTCAAACCTGCTTTTGATTTCAGTGATCGAATCTGAAACCTTATTTCCACCAATTTTCCGATAAAGACTCAAATGGTGACAGCCTGAATGACCACGACTTCAAGAAGGGAAGAAACACCTGAACATCTGTCCAAAGTGCCGTCCCCACTCAGTTTCAGCCTCTGCTCGCTCGCTCACTAACTGCTGATGACGACAATATTCACAGCTCCAATGGTTATAAATTGCTCCGAATACAAATACTCAGTGAGTTAAATGGTTCCTTCCGAGCCCAGCGGGACCAGAACAAATCAAGTGAAAACACTTCAAGCACCAAGTAAACTGCCATTATGCACACGTATACACAAATACATGAAGATGAAAGTAAACAGGAGTGTGTGTGTGTGTGTGTGTGTGTGTCCAGAGACGGAGGCAGTGACCCTGTGTTCGGCCGAGCTGCACATCATTCATAATGTCACCGATCCAATCTGTGTGAAACAGCAGCTGAAACGCAGCCAAAGCCCGTCAGCCGCCGAGCTGCTGATGAATTACGCCGCTTCATTACAGCTAAACAAATCACGGCTGCGACTCAACCCGCCATCGATCGGCCTGTTCTGGGGCGGGGTGAGGTAAAATACTGGCCTGCATTAGCAGGCTAATTTAGATAGACCTGCTGATGTAGAGCTGAGGCCGGCCGGCGGATCAAATACATCAACAGTCAAACAAACCCAACGCCAGCACAACATCTGAATCAGCTTCAAAGGCCGAGCCCACGTTTTACTGCTCAGAGATGAGCGGGTCATAAACTTCACCGTTTGTTCTCTTGATTAGCAACAAATGAAGAAACAGCTCATTCGGCTGTTTACAGAGCCAATTTGTGAGAAAGCTGAATTTCGAGCGTCGTTCTGAACTCGTCGAATCCGATCAGCTTCAGAAGCAGACGAGCTGGAATGAGACTCAAAGATCAACTTCCTCACTGATCAGACCTTTAAGTGACAATGACAGTTTGAATAATAAACAATTACAGAGTCAGATTCTCTTTCATTCACTGATCAATTTAAAGGATCTCTCACCGTCACAACATGTTAGTCTGACGATGTAAATCTGGAAAACAGGTTCAGTGAGTCCCGACAGCAGCTGCTGCTACACGTCAAACCACACAACCAGGAGGAAACAGTGTGCGTGTGTGTGTGTGTGTGTGTGTGTGTGTGTGTGTGTGTGTGTGTGTGTACAGTGTGTGTGTGTTCATGGTGATGGAGGATTAAGGAGCTCTATGGTGCAGAAGAAGAAGAAACATCAGGCTGTGACGGGCCGGAGGGGTCGACCGATATGTTTTTCATCAAGGAGACTGAAAACAGAATATCTGATCCAAACTCTAATATAATCTCTGTACAGTGTTTGGATCCAGGAGGACGACTGAGCAGGACGACCTGCTCTCCACCGTGCTGACAGATATAATAATACATTTACTTAGTAGTTGCAGACTCAGATAATTCGGTGTTCAGAGGCTTTGATTTGTGACGTGTTACCAATCAGACACTGTGAGAGGATGCTGCATCACATCAGATCATACTGATCATCATATACTGTAGGGCTCCTCTGGAACTGAGGGGCTCACACAACTACATCTACCCCTTTAAAAATGCTCTAAACAATACTTTCAAAATACAAGCAGACTTTTAATATCTCCCACAGTCGCGCTCGGTCAGAGTTGACTGGGCTCCAATCTGTTCAGTCCAAACTCTTCTGGACGGCCACATTTGAAACCATCTGTTTAGTCAGTTAGTGAGAGCTTGGATTGGTTTTGGGAAGAGTGAAAGTGATAACTTGTCTGTAATTACCACACACACACACACACACACTCGAGCAGCACGACTGTTGGCAGGACACACAGCCTCGCCTCTCCTCGCCCATCATGTCGATGCTCCACAACTCTTCCTCTCTCTCACACAATCTCACTCAGTTAGACAAGTCAAGCTTCCTGCCGTCATGTCAACATATGGCCTCACACACACACACACACACACACAGAGTCACAGCTCGGCTCAGAGGCCCAGACACATGGTGCTGCTGACCTCCAGTGGTCTGGCTGGATCACTGGTCCACTCCAGCAGACACTGTGGCTGCACGCCAAACACTCCCGTCAGCCTTCACAGGAAACAACTGCCGCGAGCGCCGCCTTTCTGTAGGTGAAAAGACTTGGAAGTAATCCAGATCAATTCCCATTCTTCAGCTTCCTGGAAGCCCTGTCAATCACTTCTATCGCACAGCATCAAACATCAATGAGCAACGCTTGTTCTCACTTTGAGATAAAGTTAAACCGCTTATCTGCTGCCAGCTGAGCCAACACAGCGTCCGCAGCTGGTTCTGTTAAAACAGCCGACTCCCTGATCCCTGCTCCGTTAATCCACCAAGTACCCGTCAGACGCATCAGACGTTACAGTAAGAGTTCGTCTGACGGGTCAGTTCAACGCTCCAAACATTTGGGGGCGTCTCCTCGATCAATCTGACACCAAATAACTAACTGATTAATCAAGACCATAATGAACAGTTCAATCTACACTGATCGCTGGCTGCAGCTCTGTATTCTTAGATTTGTGTCTTAATGAATCACTATATCTGCCCTGTAACTCACTGTCTGTAATCTGCACTGATTGTGTTCACATAAAGAAATAATCTGTTTATTTACACACATGATTAAACACCTGCAGCCAAAACACAGCAGCAGGAAACCCCTCCAAATTAAGAGCGGGCATTTTTACACGAGGCACAGCAGCACTAACTTCATTCATTATTCACAAGGAGCACTGTGAAATTGCCAGGGCTGAATATTATATTTCATTTCATGAAGTAAACAAGAAAAAGTCCCTCCTGAGCCTTATTACCCACCTAAACACCAAAACCCAACAATCCTACCAGATGGTTGCAGTGTTTAAGGTTTAGGTATCATCACGGGCACAAATCAGCCCAACATGTTCAACTGTATCTGAGGCTGGAAGTCTTTTTTGGACCGACCATCAATCTGGAGCTCATATCCTCTTCAAACATCAACAGTAAACGGTTAAAGTGCTGCCAAGAATTTGTTCTTATTTACAGCGACCACTTCAGAATAAAGCAGAAGCCTCACAGTAAGTGAACCATCTCTCACTCTGTTTGCTTTTAACCTTCAGGAAATGATTTGAGGAGGCTGTCATGCCATTTAAAACACAACTTATTAAGTAAATATGGAAGCATCCACCCTGCCAATTTCCCTTCAGGTTTTTTATAGGTAGCTTTCAGTGCTGCGAGTCTAAAGTGTCTAATGTTTCATCAATAAAACTGCCAGAATATGAAAGAACAAGCAGAGAAGAAGCAGCGCGGCTCACAAACTCGTTCCATGAAGGTTATGAAGACACATACGTTTGTCATTACGTCTGATTTCACCACCGACGGCTCCGTGAAAATGTGTCTGAACATGCTGTTAACACCCGCGGTCAAAAACACCAACTTACAATCAGCCCATCATTAACCTTCAGAGAAACAAGCGGCCTCCATCACCTCGGAGAAATGGAAACCAAATCACACACACACACACACACACACACACACACACACACACACACACACACACACACACACCTCTCATCTCGGTCTTCTAATCCACTTCCCAGCTGGCCCTCTGCCTCTCCCTCAGTCATCTGTAGCCAATCAGGGATCGGTAATGAGCCCTGCTGAGTGTCTGATTGGTTGAACGAAACTTCCCAAACACATGAAAGACTGGAGAAACGACCACAAACACATGAAAGACTGGAGAAACGACCACAAACACATGAAAGACTGGAGAAACGACCACAAACACATGAGAGGAATCCTCAGACTGAGCCTCCTGACGATCACCGCCGCCGAGGTGAACGTTTTAAACTGACGCTGTGAAGTCAGGATGAGCAGCGGCGGTGTAAGTGAGTGAGGCGGCGTGACGGGTCGGGCCGGTACACGACAGAATCAAGACTCTTCAGCCACAAACCTGAAGCCTGGAGCTCAGGACTCTGTTTGCCCAGGAGCTGACAAGCGTCGACACAAAGGCCTTTAACATTAGTGACGTTTCCTGCTCTGAAACAAACGCTTTCATTTCTTTAACTGGCAGGAAAATGCTCAACAACTGAATCGTGCTTCAGCTCACAAACCGACCCAAGCACCAGATTAAATGTGAGCAAAATACGTTTCAACAAAACCACCGATAAGTTAAAACTTTACGTCCTCTATATCTCTGGTCACAACGTTGTGTCTGTGCTCTGGTTAGGTTTGACACAGTCACCACTTGGTTAGAGTCAGAAAACATCAGCGTTTGGGTTAAAATACCTGCTGTGATCACCAGAAAAGAGTCTCCACTGAGTCAATCTGACGGCTCAGCCCCAACTTCCATCATCAGCTCTGGAAAAACCAGTTGAATTCACTCGCCTGTTCTTGCAGTTAATAACACAACCCCGTCCTGTCCAACAGAAACAGCTTGCTGGTAAAGTGGTGGGAATAGTTCGCTTCGTACCAGCTGGTGTCTAATCTTTCCAAATGACACCACGAGTCACTTGGTGAGCAGCCACATAATGACTTGAAATCAAAATGCCACTTATCATGTAAAGACTTCTTACTTTTCCAGTTACACAAACTTTCCCTCGGCTGTCAGAAGAAACAGGCTCACGTCTCCGTCAGCACGTAGGACGCAGCCTGGATTTGATCTGACAGCGTTGTCTTTTTTCTTTTCTTTTCCTTTCCATACCTCTTCATGTGCATCTCGACTCCAGCAGCTCCATGTCACAGCTCAACTAGGTCAGACGCAGACCCCTGCTGCACCCAGCCTGAGCCTCTATATCATCAACCAGAAGCCTTCTCAGATACTTTGACCTACTTCATCATGCTTCGCACAAATGTTGGGCTGATCTCATGTGTACCTGTTTATGTCACATGCGTAAAACTCTAATTCTGTACATTCACGTTCCAGTTCATTTAAAGAAATCGCTCACAAACAGCAGCTTGTTTACTGAAGCTTACGGTTCTTATCAGGACGTGAGGGGCTGAAGCTACATGTCACTGTTCTGTCTTGTAATTTATGACCAGTTTGGATAAAATCAGACATTTATTTTCACGTGGCAGAGGTTCGCCCTCAGGAAATTGTTTAACGGAGGAGAAAAGATAACCAGATGATGAACAAAGGTGACACGTTAAATCTAATAAAATAAATGGCACTTGTTGTGTAAAATCACACCTTCTCTCTGACAGAAACTGTTGTATTTCATTCACGTATCATTTGTTAGCAGGAGTGGTCTTTACGTAAGGTGAGGTGAGCTTTCATTAAATGAAGGTCACAGTTTCCTCAAACAGCTGAGCACTGATCAAACTGCTTTCTGCAGCAGATTAATCCACATTTGGAGCTACAGTGAGTGTTTGTGGCCGCAGGACTGAGTCCAGATAAACTACTGTGTTTGTTCATGGTGATGAAGCAATTTATCAGCTGAATCAGGCTTTTACGACGCAGACAATGTTCGCTGGACCGATTCTTAATTTAATAAGCATAATAAGGGAAATACTTTGTGTCCCAAGACCTTTTTTTCCAGGTTAGTAATTATCTTTGGACTGGATGGGCTCCACATTTGGGTTCACCATCTAGTTCTTCTATATAAATCACACCATATTCACACAGCGGCCATTTCTCTCTGACATCATGCTCTAGGTGGGAAAGTGAAATGATGTCCTGCTTTGTTCCAGGTCAAGTCGAATAAACAGGGAATCTGACAAATCAATATTATTTCACAGCTTCCTGACTAAAAGTGAAGGTAAAGACGATGGATAGTGAACATCAGGAGGGACGTCGGGTTGTATAATATCCCATCAGCTAACGTTAAAATATCAACACACATCTTGGACACATTCATTTGCGCTTCGAACTGAAACACTGGATGCAATCAAACTGTACGGTTAACTAGAAAGAGGTTGAATGCTAACATTAGCTAACAGGTTGACAAAGATGTTGTTTTACCTTGAAGTATGGCAAGATGGCCCCCAAGATTTTTACTATCCAACGTTTCAGTTGCCGATCAATCGGAAAGTGGTAAAATGACAACAATGTGTCAGATTCCCGACATTTATACGTAGAAAAAGCACCATAAAAGTATCCCAGCACTCAAGCCTCCGACCTGGAACCTGATGCCTGAGAGTGGAAAGTGTCTGAATGAGACTCCAGAGGTTGTCGGGGAAATTAAACGTCCTCACAGCGAACACGGAGACTCGTCTCCTCACTAATCCGTCTCTACAGGCCACTTTAGTTCCACACTGTTCTAACTCTGACTTTACAACTTGTACACTGATCAGTTTATAGAAAACCTGGATAGTAATTGTGCAGTAAGACTCTTAGTGGTGGAGACGTTTGAGTCATGTGACCGTGATGTCGTCTGTTTGTAGCCGAACATTAGCTTCTTACTGCTACACATTTCATTTACACATTTCATTTAGCTTCAGACATCACAGTGTGATGTCACTGTGATGTCTGAAGCTAAATGAAATGTGTAGCAGTAAGAAGGTGGTCCTTGGCCCTGGTTCCCTCTGTGGGATCATATTTCTGGTCCCTCCAGGTTCTGTTGATCCAGATCATCTCCACAGATGAACACCACCCTGTGATCATCACGGACGGATCAGAACCCTGATCCCACAGAGGGAACCAGGGCAATGCTAACTTCAGGGTGCAAAAACACATCATCCCAACATCTCTGAAGATCTTTAGCTTTTTGTTTAAATAAAAGAAAATGTTTTCTCAATTATCAAAGGAATGTTTTTCTATCAGCACAATGAATAATGTAACAACACCAGAGTAACACAGTAATCTCTTCTCACACAGAAGACCTGATTCAAACAATCACAGTAGTCATTAGTCATGAACATGTTGTGTAATGACCCTGATGAGGTGATCTGACAGGGCAGCAGGGTGGAGCTCATTCCTGAGAGCTGAGCCAGCCATGCCAACACACAGCCACAAGAAACAGGCTGGACCAGCAGCTCACCTCCTCCCAGGACCGTCCACCACCTCTGGACCTCTGGGTGACCAACTGGAGAACTTCTACCTGTCTGACAGTAACTGGCTTTAGCTGCAGCTAGCAGGTTAAAGTCAGGGCAGGTGACTTACAAACACATGATGTCACAAACACAAAATGTCTCCCTGAGTGAATGTGACAGTCAGAACCCAAACAGTCACAGTTGTCATGACGCTGAGGAAACGTTAGCCGGCTAGTGAAGTTTGAGCTGTCACGGCTAACACAGCAGGAATTTCATTAGCTAACGTCCAGGTTGGTTTAAACCCGCAGCTCGGCGGCCCGTTCGTGATTTAACACGATGAGACTGATAAACTGAAGTCATTCTCTGTGACTCGTTTATGTACAAAATCTCAATTCAAATAAAAGTTGGGGGCTAAGCTAACACATTCTCAACTGTCGGCTCAGGTAAACAAAGCTGGGATGCTAACAGACGCTACGGCTAACATTAGCCAGCAGACGAACTTACAGTAGTAAGCCACGACCGGGTCCCGCTTCTCATGTTCCTGTGCGGTCCGCAGGTGGTGCTGGATGGGTTTGAGCTGGGCCGGGAGCGCCATGTCCGTTAAAAACCCTCCGGGAGACAAAAACACATGAATGACAGTGAGAGCAGCCTCTCTGTTGTTGTTAGCAAGTGTTTCACTCACTTCCGCGTGTTTGTCCAATAGGAGCGGCCGCCTACTCGGGACATATGACGTCACCAGCTGTTCAGGTGCCCTTCCTGGATTGACGAGACTGAAGCTTCTTTAGTTCAGACTGGATGTTTAATAATGTTTTGATTAAAAAATAAACTGTTCTCCACCTGATGTTTGTTTCACTGTATTTATATAAAACTACAGATGAATTCTGAAGGTGATAATATGAAGAAAGACAACTTGTGAACTGGTTTTATTCAAAGGGAAGTTCCTCTTATGCTACACAAAAATACTCCAAACCCAACTTCACACATCATTTCTCAAAAGCTATCTGATATGAAACCAAATGTTAAAGGAAAAGTTCACCCAAACATGTAAATCCAGTCATTACCCCTCCCCTAAACAACAGAAGCAGCTGTTTACAACACAAAAAAACAAAGAAAAAAAACCTCAGATGTCTCCACACAGCTCGTCTGCTGTGATCCAGTCAGAAGCCCCGAGATCACACACTGATCTGAGGAGACGCTATTGACACCCTTTTTAAGTTGACATCTTCACTGTAGCTGCTGAGATAAAAGCGTTAGCGTCTGAGGTGACACACACATGCAAGGACACCTCGACATGTCGACTGCAGGAGCCGGGGACGACCCTCCGACTGGACGACCACTGTTCTTCATCCTGAGCCACGGGAGCCCACTTCGACATATGTTCCAATAAAACAAAGACTTATACTCCCTGCTGTTGTAAAAAGATAAATAAATGACCTTGTAAAGTATAACTTCTGTAACTGCCAAACTGAGAGTACCTGCAAAAAGTGAATTATTGTTATTCATTCATGTGAAGATGAAAATAATATAGACAAATATAGAGAAGAGGAAATTAATGAATTGGTTTTAGTCGTCTGGATATCATTCAAACCAACTATCTAATAATGTGACCGCAGAGGAAAAAAAAAATCCAACCCATCCAATCCTGATCAAAGACAAAACCTGACCCGATCACCTGAGGAGGGTATTTGGTAAAGCACACCTGGAGCCTGGCAGTTCCAGTCTGAGGTCAACAGAACCAGGAGCCGTCCAGTTAAGTTCATCAGAACATGTTCACAATAATCATATTTCACCTTCAACACATATAACTGAAGAGAAAAGAAAGAATATTAAAGGCATCTATCCTTTCAATCAACAATACATCTTGTACATATTAGACTGAAGCTTTCTAGTATTTAGTTCCTCAGATGTCAGCTGACTTCAGATCAGATCTGTCTGTCACGCTGTGTGTCTGTGACGTCATCACTTCGCTCTGAGCCAAGGTGTTTTTACGCACAGCGTTGGTCCTCCTGTTCTGGGCGCACGGCCGGCACGAGCCTTCACAAGTTGGCTGCCAAAGTTGGATCAAGTAAGACCGAGTCAGCACGGCTTACACCGGAAGCTCCAGGACAGATACTTCAAAATAAAAGCACAGACCCCCCACCCACCTAGATAATACAGTGACAGCTCTCTGGGATAGACTCCTCTGTGGTGCTGCCACACTCTCTGATGTTTAACAGTGTGAATTAATTTAGTGAACAGTGAAGTGTTATTGTGCTGCGAGCTGCACCGACAGGCTCCCCAGCAGCTGATGACCTTTTATCTCATTTATTCTAATAACTCGTGTCTAAACAGAAAAGTATCAGGGCCAGCGGTGAGAAGGAAAACGAGAGAGAAGTTTCCTTTTTCATTATGCATTTCAAGAAATGTTGAGGACAAAGTTGACATAGAATGTCGTGCGGCCACCAAACCCGAGCTTCTGGGAGGTTTTCCTTCTGACCATTTGAAGTTTTCAGCCTCATACTGTGTTCATGAGCTGAAAGAGAACTGATGTCTTTGTTACTAAAGCTGATTCTGACTTACAGTTTCAACAATTCATCTACACCAGGCATTTTGTTGAGACGGTCATGTGAGCTGTTTGCTGTCGTCTCAGAAGCTCGACTTTAATCACGAAAGGTCATGTTTATTCTCAACATTTCCACTTTTGTTCCTGAAGTGAAAAGCCTCCTCCTCTCGCTGGTCTCTCTCCGTATGTTTCTCGGCGGTGTCATCCTCTCGGCCTCTCTCTGGTTCCACTCTCAGCTCGTCCAGCTCCTCTCTTTATTCTGAAAGCGGCGACCGGACGTGCCACATGTTGACTCCGTCTGGCTTGACCCTGCGCTCTGTCCCGCAAGGTCCCGCAACTGGCATGAGTTTAGGATCCCTGAGTGGAAAAAGAGGGGGGGAATGAACAACACGCCGCCTGGATTACGGTTGGTGTGTGGACTTCCATTTTATTTCACTTTGTCCAGTTTTGGCTTTTGGGATTTGAATTTTGATCGGGGGTTCTTTCTGTGTTGGTGGCTGGTCGCTCAGGACTGTATTTGGGACAACAGCAGCTCCATCAATGCTCTTCCAGAAGTATTTGCAGTGCAGGGTGTGTTGTCATCACTCTTGTTTCTGACTTGTATCGTGTGATTTGGTCATGTGTCCACAAACTCCTCAAAAAACCAAGAGGCAGCCTGAGCTTTGTGTCAAAACGTATCTTAATCTTAATGACCACAAGTGATTGATTGATCACATTTAAAAGTAGATGATTTTTTTACAGTTAATCAATCCTACCAGGTGCTTTTCAAAATACAATCTGTAAATTAAGAAAAGTTGAGTTGAGCTCCTTTAGCCAGCTGGGAGCTGCATTGTATTTTTGTCGCATGTTTGCCATCTCTCTCTCTGCATTGTGTGTGACAGGAGGTTGTTTTTTCGCTGACATAGTTCTATAGGGATTATAATGCAGGGACCACATCCCCCCCCCGGCTCATTGTTGGCCCCTCTGTCCCTGTTGTCCTTTTTCTACTGAGCGAGTCAATTGATGGAGGGATAAAAGGCAAAAAAAATATGCATTGACACAGGCTTTCAGGGCAGAGAGCGAGAGAGAGAGCGAGAGAGAGACAGGAGAGGCAGAGGGAGGGAGAGAGAGAGGGGTCAGTGGGAGACTCTGGAGCCCGACTGTTGGCCTTTAACTGGTGCCAGCAGCGAGCCGGCCATGAGGGCCCAGAACAGCCCCGGAATTAGACAGGGGACACCGACAGGCCAGCCATGTCTTTAAACTACATCAAAAACTTCTATGAAGGATGCGTAAGTAGATCACCGAGGCTAATTGCGGGGCTTTTTATTCTTGTCACTTTTCCCGCAGCTCGTTGACACTTCTTACCTTTCAGGATTTGACAGTTACAGAGGAGCGACGCGGAACAATTATCCCTCTGAAAGGCTCACAAAACGAACAAGACATTGATCTGTTTTCATCCTCAGCTTTTTAATCCATCTCCCTTTACCTCCGTCTGTATGGAGCCGAGTGACACGTCTGAAAGCCTAATGGCTCTCTGCTTTGTGCGACTGTCATTTGGGCCTTTTTTCCTGGTAAACATGACTCAGTGTTGGTGTCAGAGCCGAGCAGGTAGAGAGAGGAGACGGGAAATGTTTCCTCTGAATGGGTTTTGTTTTAGCCTTCAGAGCTCAGGGCCTCAGCGAGCCGCGGTGCAGCAGCATTTATCTGGCTGACAAAAGCTATTTTCTCTTTGTCTCTGACTCTGTGTGTGTGTGTGTGTGTGTGTGTGTGTGTGTGTGTGTGTGTGTGTGTGTGTGTGTGTGTGTGTGTGTGTGTGTGTGTGTGTCTGTGTGTGTGTGTCCGTCCATGCACGTTTGTGCAATGAAAATGTAAATGCTTGTTTGAGTGTGTCCTTGTCTCATGTGTTGGGTTGTATAATTGGGCCTGTGTGTGTGTGTGTGTGCTGTTCACACTCACTTACCTGTGCATGTATGTGTGTGTGTGTGTGTGTGTGTGTGTGTGTGTGTGTTCCAGCTCAGGCCTCCTACGGTGATAGGCCAGTTCCACACCTTGTTCTTCGGCTCGGTGCGGATGTTCTTCCTGGGCGTTCTTGGATTCGCCGTCTATGGGAATGAGGCTCTGCACTTCAGCTGCGATCCTGACCGACGAGAGCTCAACCTGTACTGCTACAACCAGTTCAGACCGATAACACCTCAGGTACGCTGAAACTAAACTAAAGGTACAACTGTAGTACACAGAGATGTACTGGTACAACTCCTTCAGCCCTATAATGTGATATTATGCAGAGAACTAAAGTCAGCTTAGGTAAACGACCACAGCAAACTGTATGATACCCCACTCAGACAATACATGTTTAAAATGTTTGTGTTATTCAAGTTAAACTCATGTTGGCCAAATAGCCACTGTGGGTTTGTGTTATCCACAGTTACAACACTGCAGGTAGTTTCCTCAGTCAAATTTTAAAACTATTTTAGAGACGTAATATCAGCTAAGCTAAAGCTACACGGTCACGACAGCTTTAAAAGTCAGAACCATAACACCACAGTTTTGCACATAACTAAATTAAACCAAACCAACCAAATAACACGGGATCAAAGCCCTCCAACAGAACCATTTCAGCCCATTCAGTGTGTTCCAAGTAGTAACTTACAATACAATGAGCTGATAGCTACAGCCACATCGTAAATGCTGATGATTCTACCTGAGGCATCCTTAGAGACAGGGACAGGTAGTGTGACAGCTTTTCCATATTGGTAGAAAAAACAAGTTGGCAGAGGTGAAACGTTCCAGCAGTGATTGAACCCGACGGCCTCAGTTACCAAACGACACAAAGTACCATCTTTGTGTACCTGCATTATCTGGATGGTCAGTTTTAAACCAGTGTGTCAAGTGATGAAAAATCATCTTCTCTCCCTGCTGAACCTCTTTTCCTTCCTTTTATCGCTCCAAACCCACAACTTTGTCCTTCACTCAGTATTTTTAGGAGGACTCTTGCATTATATATTCTGTTCCTTCCATTCATGCCTCCATCTCCTTCTCTCTGCGGTCTCCAGGTGTTTTGGGCGTTACAACTGGTAACAGTGCTGGTTCCTGGGGCGGTGTTCCACCTCTACGCAGCCTGTAAGAACATTGACCAGGAAGAGATTCTCGAACGACCCATCTACACTGTCTTCTACATAATTTCTGTTCTTCTACGCATCATTCTTGAAGTCATCGCCTTCTGGCTACAGAGCCACCTCTTCGGCTTCCAGGTCTGTACATTTCTAATTGTTTAAAACTTGATGTACCAATAGAGTGCTTGTCCATGTCACAGTCATGAATCCATCCATTTATAAGTTCCTTCTCACTGTCTTGGTGATGGTGTCAAAAGGGTTTCCCGTTTCACCAGGACATTGATAAAGTTCCTCCTCGGGTACCAAAGCTCAGGGTCAAGGGTTCCTTTCCCGGAAACTGCAACACCTCTAAAGATTTTAGACTGGGGTAGACCCTTTACTGTCCCCGAATCACATCAACTAATTTCTGTTCATGCACTGGAACAAGATCCTCAAAATATTGAACTCTGTAAAGCATGCCACCCTTTTAAGAAACCTCAATCAGTGCAGTTGTCAAGATGGCCTGGTTCCCCACCAAAAGTTAGGAAGTTCTTCCTTGCTTAGTCCATTTGTAAAGCTCTGAGAACATCCTGTTGAGAGATTTCACAACAACAGACAGAATTAAGGGAAGACATATGTCACATTTAAAGATGGTGGAATAAACATCCAAGTAGTGTAGCAGCAGGGAACCATTTGGTGCTTGTTCAATGCTCCTGTCAGCAGTGAACAAGAAGATGAATCTAAGTCGACCAAAGAGATGGATTGTTGGTACGGTCCACCATGAATCCATGTATCCACTCCATCTGGCATTAGTGATACCAGCTTCGGAGGTGGAAAAAGCCATGGTCTGAACTTTTACACACAAGAAGATTCCTGGAACATGATGATGACATTATTTTCCTTAAAAATCCTGCACAGTCCCCCAGATTCTGGAAAGAATGCCTTCGGGCATGAGGTGCCAGGAGACGTTTGAAACATGACTGCGTTGATTTGTCAACACTGCAGTGTCAGCATGGATCAAGATGACTATATTTTAAATTCATCCTTGACTGCTCTGGAATTGGTGCTCTTGAGTCGTAAACGCTTGGTCCAGCTAACAAGTTCTTGGTCGATCCCGACTTAAGTGAAATCAGACTGAGAATATTGCACAGTGCCAACTGCGCCAATCAGCCACAACATTAAAACCACTGTCAGGTGGAATAACATTGATCTGCCACACTCAGAAATTACCTGGGAATGACCCAAAGATGTAACAAAGAGCTCAAGACATCAACCTGGTCTCCGACTACCTAGATCCAAATCTAATTAGGCATCCATGAGACATGCCAGAACAAGTTCAAGCCACGGAGGCCCCACTGTGGATCAGACTTGGCTCTGACCAGTTGAGTTCTTGATACAGGACCTCTGGGGGTGTCCTGTGCTATCTGGCACCAGAGTGTTGGCAGCAGATCCACTGAGACCTGTGGATTGCAGTGTGGGGCCCCTGTGGATTAGAATCCTTCCTGCATGTCCCACGGATGCTTGATCGGATTGGGATCTGGGGAAATTGGAGGCCAAATCAACACCTTGAGCTCTTTGTCACATTTATTGGGCGATCACTGAGAGGTTCTTGCGGTGTCGCAGAGCATGTTATCGTGAGGGCTCCACTGCCATCGCCATGAGGGGGGCTACTTGGTCCACAACGGTGTTTGGCTGAATTCCAGGACTCGAGGTTTACCAGTAGAAACTTGCATTGTAACGAGACAATCAATGTTCTTCACTTCACCTGTCAGTGGTTTTAATTTTGTGGCTGATTGTTGTATTTGTCAACAAGCTTCCTGTGGCTGTGATCGGTGGTCCTGCCCAGTACGTGCTTAGTACAGCTCGCAACTACTGACTGAGAATATAACAGAGATGTATTTAAGGGCTTGGAAGTTCAGACCATCATGAAAGTATCACCACCCCACGTTTCTCTTTTCTGTTCCTCAGGTCCACCCGCTGTACATGTGTGATGCCAGTGCTTTGGAAAAGACCTTTAATGTGACCAAGTGCATGGTGCCTGAACACTTTGAGAAAACAATCTTCCTCAGTGCCATGTACACCTTCACTGTGATCACCATACTTCTCTGTGTTGCTGAGATATTTGAGATACTCTGCCGACGGCTCGGTTATCTCAACAACCAATGACGCATACACACAAGCACACGTAAGATGACTAAGGGTGAAAATATATGACACTTTCTGCCAGTTTTTATTGGGCTCTTGGTTAGCTGCTGCTGGACTTTTATCAAACAGGAAGCTAACGTGAGAGCAAAACCTCACCTGTGGTCCATCGTGAGTCAGTTGCACCAAGGAATTTGAGAATGTGCGACGTCATAGCTGGCAAGTCTGAAATATTCTCTGGGAGTTTTTTGCCCTTAACTATAGAGTACATCCCTAGTTGTATTTCAGATATCAGTGGGTCTGTACTGGCTGTGTCCGAGGGTGTTGTAAGGACGTGGTGGCCAGAGAATATGTACCTCTGACTCTGAACCGTTGGGGGATGGGATAGAAAGATTTTTGGTTCTCTTTTTTTCAACAAGATGACTGAAAGGCAGGCATCAACTTCAGGGTGCTACTAAAACCTGTGGACATGGTCACAGTAGAGCACAAGATAAGCTTAGTTTGTCACAAACCTGGTGGCCCATAACAGTTTGAGGGTCCCTAAAACCCTGTTCTTGGAGTTGTACCCAGTCTTACCTCAGATCTGACACTATTACGTAAGAAACACACTGGAAGCCTTAGCTGTGCATATTTTTTGCCTGGCGTGCATTAAATGTATCCAGTTCATCGAACAAATCTGATGAATCCTCTCTGGACTGACTGACAGAGTTCCAACAGTGGAACTAATCAGCTCTATAAAAGGCACAACGTCTTTATGTAATGTAATAACAGCCTACAATGCAAATAATTTAGCTAGTCACATAATTCTGTTGCACAGTCCAGATAAACACAACAGTCTAGACTGCCTTCATGGTGCTGATCAAATATGACAGGCAGACTATAGAGCTGGCCATGGATTATCACTTCTGTCATTTTCAAGAAAACTGTGATCCAGTAACTTTACCCATGGGCGAGTGAAGTGCAGGTGCCACTGCTCCTGACGCTCCCATGTGTGACAGTTATCGCTTCCAGTACTCGTCTGTTATCGCCTCCGGCAACAATCTGACCTTCAATCAACATGAGCGCCGTGACTTTGTTGTGGACTTTTGATGAGGCCGTTCGACTTATCAAATATCTGTTTCAGCTTGGTGAGTCTCAAATAACTTGACTTGTCGAAGGGAGAAAAGCTGTCATGCGGCAGAAATGCTAAAACAAATGTTTCAGTTTACTTCCATTCAAACAACAACAATGTACTCTGACAAATATACCATCACTTAATATGTTTTTTCTCCTCGATGGTAAAGATCAACCCTAAGATACAATAATTGACATAAAAGGGGTTGATGTTATGATCTAAAAAGCAAGAAATGTATTGTCTGAAGGATCAATGATAAATATTATTTAAATTTGGGTAAACGAATGTGTTGGAATGAAAATATTTAAAATATATAACAGTACTACAAGTTGCAATGTCTTTCAAGCATCATCAACTGCCAGTCCGACGTAGAACTGCACATTTTAGATTTGAATACAGTCCTACAGACTGGATGTCTCGACATCCAAGCTGAGGCTGATGAGGTCTGTGAAGTGTAATTCTTAACAGACGTGGACAAACTCAGCAGAGGAGTCGAGAAGACATTTGAAGTTTTTAGTTTCAGTACCCTATTGGTCTCATATATCATGTAATAACTTTAATAACTTTATGGATGAAAAGCAGAACTCAGTGCAGATATCTATTTGACACGATGGTTGAGTTTTTGTCCATGTCTGCCCCCCCCCTTTCCGAGCTTGTAGTACTACACATAATACTTCATGTAATTTTGCCTTCAGTGTCACTGTCTGTATTTTGAAAATGATTACCTCTTATGTTTTGTAATGTTTTATTTTTTAATCAGACATCCATCCAACTTTTGTTATGAAGTTTTCAGCAATCTGTTTATCATCTCAGGTACAAAATTGCATTACCAGACAAAAGTGGATCAAACCCTCATTTCAAATCCTTTTAAAGCCTCAGATAAGCTTTTTAGCAGCACCGAGGGACCGTTCTGATGGATCCCGGCCCACGCTACCAGAGGCCTGGTCAGTCTGACAGGCTTTAAGAGGATTTGAAACAGGTATGTGACTCCTGTAATTTGGGTTCGTCTGCGTTCTGGTATGTTTGTGGAGGATGGTTTTAAATTTTGCCTCTAAAAGTTCTGTCGCCAAGACAACAGCCTCGTTTGTATGAAATAAAACTCCACATCTGTACTGTTCGGCTCACGTAGGAGAATTTGAATTTGAAATGGGTTTGATCAATCTGGGTCCATTTGGTGGAATAAAGCCCTGATCCAAGATAATCTCTCTGCAGACAGACGACCGTCTTAACATCGCGATTATCAGACTGGCTTACAGAAAGTGAACACAGAGAGTCCAAAAGAAGGGAAGCTATGTTCGATGCCGCAGATATGTCACCTGAATAAACGTATTGTCCAGTTAGCAACCAAGCTAGTTAGGAAACTTGACTGGTGCTAGCCTGTTTCCAGCTGGCTAGCGGCTAGCTGTCCAGCTGAGGCCTCTGACTTATCACTACACCACCAAGCCTCTAACACCACCTGTTTTATGGGGAGGCATGGATGAACTAGCTAGCTGGTGCTATTAACATCTCTAAACTTGACTCAACAGTCTGAGGGCTAACCATTCAGAATAAACTGAACAACACCTTCTCACCCCCATCTCGTTAAACACAGCAGCCTGGTCAGTGACCTCAGCGGTGAAGTTAGAAATAATCCGTAACACTCGATGTATTACGACTTCTGGACTGTTACTAACTTTGTCAAACGCTTGTGGTCTGGTTAAGTTTGGGCACAAAAAATATTTGGTTAGGTTTTGGGAAAAGATCTGACTTTGGGTTAAAGTAACTACAATCACTGTATCGTAACGTGTTACGTACGTTCGGTAGCTCACATTACATCACATGACGTAAGTGACCATCAGCCCCCGGCAACAGTTTTTCATATGTTTTGGTGTACCTTCTTTTAGGCTGCTAAAATACGTCTTGCCGTCGGTGTCGTTTAGCGCTACAGTGCTCTGCTTCCCTGAGAGCTGACGGTCATCTAGCAAACAGGAAGGACCCCCCGGTGTCAGGCGGGATGGTCCAGTGTATGACCCATCCATCACCCCGACCGCCGCCTGACTCAGACTCTTCTCAGTCTTTATACGACTGCGTTAGAAGCAGTTTGGCTCGAGGGGAAACCACAGCATCCAAGACTCGAAGGATCACTGACCAGGCTGCTGTGTTTGACGCGTTGGGAGTGAAACAGGCTGAATTAAACCCTCATGAGGTCATAACTTCGCTCAGGTCGGCCAAAGTTCACGCTCATAATCAAACTTCTTCTCCAGGCTGAAACCTGCGGGCTCGTCTTGGCAAAGAACTGGTTCAGATTGTACATGAAGCTGTGGTTAACTGTCTTGGAATGATTGATTTCTAGTTAGTAACTTGGAGAGCAGATGGTGTATTTTGACAAGTTTGAGTCATTGATAAGATTCTGGTGAATTACTGTAGAGATTGAAGTATATTATCATTATTATTATTATGATTATTATTATTATTGGTCTGATGCAGAACTTAAAGATACACTCCTGGATTTGTTCAGTAACGCCACTGAATTCTGATCTGTGCTGTAAAACGTCAGCGTGGCGCTGGGAGGTTCTGTACGTCGGGTTTCAGGGTTACGTTGAGAGAATCAGGGATTGTATCTTTAATATGTCTTGATGCTTCTTTTAACCACCAGTTTCAGGGTAATTTGTGAAAACCGATCAACTATGACGCATCGTACAGGACACGACATTTAAAATTCATCTTTCATTTTTATATCTTTGATTTTTACGAATGTTAAAGGTTAAAATGGAGCTAAGACTCATTTCATTTTTCATCAGCTGTCGTCCGTCTCTGTCGTGAACTCACTCTGTCCATCACCTCGCAGCTATGTCGAAGAAACAGAGGCACATTTTATGACCAACACATACACATTGAAACAAAACTGTCCTGTTTGCTACCGTTCAGGTGACCAGTTATTCTCCTAACTGTTTTTGTCTTGAGATGATTGATTAAAAATGTCCGACAATTGCCTTTGTTTCATTCTTGATTGAGTTGTCCTGATTTAAAGGCATTGAATTTACAGTCATTAATCACTACAGACCAGGTGTCACTATTTTAAAAGCATCACCGATCAATATGTCACTTGTGTCGTGCAGGTTAGCTCTGAGAGTAGCTGTCAGCTGCCAAAATCAATATGGATGATAATATAAGCGCATTATTATAACATTAAGTGTCAAAGTGAAGCTATAAATCTGTTGAGCTGAGCCTGACAAGCTGAAGGTGAGATGTCCTAAAATGGCCACCGTACGTATGACTACATGATCTTGTTGTGGCGCCACCTTCAGGATACATTTCATATTTCTGCTTTGTTTGCTCCCAATATGACGTATTTCTGAAGGCTAACTGAAGTTAGCATCACTCTGGTTCTGGTGGGATTATTAAACTGTAGTTTGGATCACTACAGAACATAATCTGAAGGTTCTGATCCTTCCAGGTTCTGTTGATCCAGATCATCTCCACAGATGAACTCCACTCTGTGATGTCTGAAGCTAAATTAAATGTGTAGCAGTAAGAAGCTAATGTTCGGCTACAAACAGACGACATCACGGTCACATGACTCAAACGTCTCCACCACTAAGAGTCTTACTGCACAATTACTATCCAGGTTTTCTATAAACTGATCAGAGTACAAGCTGTAAAGTCAGAGTTAGAACAGTGTGGAGCTAAAGTGGGCCTGTAGAGACGGACTAGTGAGGAGACGAGTCTCCGTGTTCGCTGTGAGGACGTTTAATGTCCCCGACAACCTCTGTAGTCTCATTCAGACACTTGTTAGCAACCGCTAACTGTTTTTAACACATGAAGAGCTTCAGAATTAAACTGTGGGACAGTTAACGATGGACCACACACCTTATTTCACACGTTTCACAGAAAACACATTCAACAAACTCACAGACTTTGAGGCGAAGGGAACAGGAAGTGCGAACATGCTAACACGCTAACTGATTTCTGGGTCTTAATGACGACAGACGACACCACTGTGTTGATAAAATATTCGTGTCATGAAAAACATCCGACATCGTGACCAGAGAAAACCACAAGTCTCCTCGAGGTTTCATCTGGTCGTCCGTCTGTAACTTCAGGAGTCAGAGAGGAAGATGAACGAGAGGAAACATAACGTGAAGAGAAGTTTAAAGCACTACCTCGTCTGTGACCACACGCTCCTGACGATGTCTTTTGTTTCGTGCTGATTGAGAGACGACGAGTCACAGAAATGACGTGTGTGTGGTTTAAAGCAGCCACAGTTTTGGGTTAATGAGTTAATTAAGGCGACAGATCGCCGGGTGAATGTCTGGAGACACAGATTGATTCCCTGCAGGAGGAAGTCGGTGGGCACTCCCTCCACAGCCCGACTCCTCTGTAACTGACAGGGCTCATAAATCACATTACATTCATTTATACTGAGCTTTATACACAAAACCAGCTGCACAGACAGCAAAGGAAGGACGCAGAGAGAACAGAAGGAGTCTCTCCCTCCGGACCTGAGGACCATCGACATGTTCTTCATCATCACAGCGTCTGAGGGGACGAGTCTCATCGTTTCCATGGATATGAAAGCAAGTTCTGAGCCAGACTACGTGGCGCTGAAGGACTTCACCGGGACGAGTACGTGAACAAGTCTTCAAGTGACAGGAAGTCTGAATCCAAGGATCCCTGAGGATTTTCAAAATAAAATGAGATAAGATGTGTTTCGACTGTCCAGTTCTCATCAGATGAAAGTTGCTAAGAATGTTGATGTTGTCTTCAATCACCGACTGTTGACTCGCTCCCTCAGACGCACTGTGTGAAAAAGAAGAAGATAAAAAAATATGAAGTGTAACCGGGCTAATGGACCAGGACGTGACACTGGGCCCAGAGCTGAAGGAGGCGCATGGAGACAAAAACTCTTGACGTCCCGGTGATAAAAAAAATACTCTGATCTTCGGTGACGTGCACCAACCGAGCTGGCTAACTTCCTGTTTAGCGCCTGGCTAACTTGAATGGGGATAAAATTATTCAGTTCTTCTAGACTTTCTAAATGTGTCCATGGTTTTACAGCCACTTCTTTCACAATGTAAACTGATGGGGAAAGTACTTCTGGGCCGCAGAGCATCACGTGACGATGGAACCACACAGTTTGGTCGCTTGGCTTGGCAGGAAGTGCTTCCAGGAGTATAAAGAAATAAAGAACTTCCTTGTTTTTCTGTGTGGAAAGAAGTAACCCAAGAAAGTCTCTTCATATTCTAACAGACATGCGGGAATCAAACATCAACCGAAGGCTTTAAGTTCTGTTTTTGAGCTCCTTCCACCACCTTCTGGTCAGGGTTTGGATTTAGCTTCTCTTTGTCTGTAGCAGCTCTGGAACGTCGAGGCCAACGGCAGACCAGTTCTGTTGGTCCGATCATCGAATGAAGGGATAAGATCTGGTAGCGTGGGAGGGACCAAGTGTAGAAATGAATCAGCAGGGAGGTGGGTGGTCTTGGAGCCATCAGCTCCTGGACTCTCCCAAACCTCTAAACCACAGCTGCTCTCCAAACTTCCCTTCTGTTGGTTTGGGTTCACACGGGTCAGGTCCAACTGAACCGTGGTAGGAAACGAGCACAATAAGTTTTTCCGTGATAGTTCGGACCAAAGAAAACACTCAACTCAATATGAGTCCGTCTGAAAAGTCCAGAGAACATCAAACTGTGTTAGTGGTTCCTCTGTTGCCTCTCAGGTCACAGGTTCATTTAAAATCCAAACGGGCCATGAACTCTCAGAACTGTACGGACGAGCTCTCCGCTCCGGGCCGACCCGCTCTCTGGGAAACGATGCAGTTCTGTTCAGTTTGTCTTCATTATGTGTTTACGAGAACACTGAACCTGAAACTCCTCCTGATGGTCCTGTTGTCATTTTACTCTTCATTAAATGTTCTGGTGCTTTTTTCTCAACGTTAACTCTCCGTTTCTACGAAGGCCCGGTCCTGAGGAGGCCCGTTACATCAGAACTGAAAGAAAATCCACCATCCTTGGAGGCGTAATGATGTTTCACATATCATATTACAAACGGTGCCCAACCATCAATAACCTCACGAGAAAACATCCGTTAACATCCCAATAAAATCATTAATGACAGTAAGACACTTTGTTTTTCCTCTCAGAGAACAAGATTAAAAGACAAAATGAATAAATGAGATTATGTATCACATATTCACTGTACGTATTATAAATATTTAACAATGTACAAAATACTCAGAAATTCATCTAACAAGGCAAAATCTCAGGACATCAGAATTTTAGTATTTACAAAATTAATGAGGTCATAATCTGAAGTCCTCGCTCTCAGAGGAAAACAAGGTCCCAGAACACCGTTTGAAGCTGGACGGGTGGCAGGGTCCGCCACATATAAACACAGGGAAACAGTGTAAAGTGTGTTGTCCTTTAAGGTCAGTTTGTTGGGGCAGAAATAAAAATGAGCCAATGAGGATCTTTCTCTGCTCGTTAACATTTCTGCTCCTAAACTACGGACTGCTCCTTTAATGAATGTCAAACATCACATGAGTCGATCTCCACGGGTGATAACGATGATCACGTGTTTTTCTTTTCCACATCGATAAATGTTCACTGAACACGGCCGACTGTACCAAATAGACTGAGACATGTTCTGAGGTCCAGTCAGAGGTCCAGTAGAGGTCCAGTAGAGGTTCAGTAGAGGTCCAGAGGTCCAGTAGAGGTCCAGTAGAAGTCCAGCAGCACCAGAGATGAGACACAACACCAGATTTCATCACTTCCTGATCACAGCACAGTGTTTATGGCTTTAACTCCGTACGTCTAATGAGTCTCTGTTAATCATCACCTCCAACACAAAGTGTTTAACAACCGGTATGTTGGACTCAGCGCTGTGATTGTGTTCTGGTCAGGTTAGACCCAAACACCACTCGGTTACAGTTCCAGAAGTCCTGAAAACTATCCAGCGGTGTGACTCAGACTTCTACGGAAGCCCTGAGGGGCCAGTGAGACATTTCTTTTCATGTGTGAAACAGTGAAAGAAACATTTTTCACTGTTTCACACATGAAAACTGTATTTTAGAAAACGGACCACTAGAAATAAAACAAAGTGTCATTTGACCTTCAGGGCTTCCGTAAACTGCGCTCAGCTGTTTGTCAGCCATGTTGTCGGTGATAACACCACCTTCTGCTCCACCTCCTGATGTGAGCGTCAGCTGATAAACATGTAATGTGAGCGTGAAATGACACGTCTGGTCCAGATGTCAAGCCTCTGCAGGAACATCTCGTGTGATCCGAGGAGACGAAGCAGCATCGAACAGCCGCGCTGACGTTTCTCTGACACCGGTCGGGTGTTTGAACCAGACCGAACACCGTTAATGTTTCCTGTGTTTAAAGTTTGCTCTTCTTCTCACAAACGACGCCCCTGATCACATGTGATCAAACGGTACTGATCGGGTTTCTTTAAAGTGAAGAACTCCTGGATCAGATTTCAGCTCACGCGGAGCCGTCGGCCGCTGTCAGGACGCTCCGCCATCTGTGGCTGAGACACACTCGGCCTCTGGACGTCAACCTTTAAGTGTGTTTGTGCTGGAGGAGGCTGCAGATGGCGACCCTGATCTTCAGACCTCCAGCACAGAGACAAAACCTCATGAATCATCACTGATTGTGATTACACCGCCAGCACCCGTGTCATCTCCTGGACTCCCCGAGGTGAGCCGCCGAGCAGCACGTATGTGTGGTTGGACTGACCTCAGAGCAGTTTGTGTGTGGCTTCATCCCTCAGCCGGCTGCCGTTCCCCCTGTTGTTCTCATTAAGTGCATTCATGAGTCTGAGGATGGAGGTCAGAGCTGAAACTCACTTCTACAGAATCAAATTAAAACCAGTTTCGTGTTTTAAGATATCAGAATTCAGCATGTGTTCACATTTTCTCTCTCCTCGCTCCCCTGATAGGCTGCAGGCGCGCAGGATTAGAGGAAGTCCTCCTATAGCGTCGGAGGAAACCTGGACTTTTAATGATACGCTGAATTAATCCACACAAAGTAAACCGCCGCGCTCCTGAAAGAAAAACATGCAGGTGTTAGCAGAAGATAAGCCCATCAGTGTTTTTCTTTATCCCACTCCTGGATGTGAGTTCCATCTCCGCCGTCGCCTACCTGCAGCGGCTTTCTGGACAGAAATCTTGAAAATGCATCTCAGCCTTCAGCAGGATTTGTTGGGAAGGCAGAGCTGAAGAAATCACCTCATGAAGACGAGAGAGATCAACGTTCCTCCGATCGTTTGTTGACCTGCGACGAGGAATTCATCACATTTATCACTCGTCAGGTTCAAACAGCTCGGAGGAAATAACGTCGCTGTGACATCATCGACAAACATTCAGATTAATTAAGATCATCGACAGGATGTGATGTCTCTGTTTTGTGTTAGACATCTACAGAAATTAGCATGCTAAGCAGCTAGCCCGGTCCAATGATGGCAGTCAGCAGCAGGTAGCGGTTCCTCTGCTGACGCTGACTCTTATCTGTTCTGAGAAGGACTTTAAAAGATTCTCACGTACTGTACCTTTAAGGAGTTAACACCACAGCTCAGCTCAGCAGAGCTCAGGTGGATCTCTGTGAGTCCTCAGGTGTAAACAGTGGAGATTGTACGAGCTCACAGCGTCTCACCTGCTGCACACACACACACTCAGTGATGCTGCTGACACAACAGGAGGTCTCAGCTTCTGAAAGCTGCAGAGGAAATCCTGCATGTGAGTGTGAATAAATATAAATCTACAGCTGATCAGAACCATCTGCTGCCAGAAGCTGTGTGGAAAAGGACACGCCCTCAAACTGCACTCGGTAGCTGATTGGACGAACCATCTGTCAATCAGCGACTATTACAGGCTCACTTCAACCAATCAGACCAACAGTAGGAGAGAGCTGCCACTGATAGAGCTGCCCCCCCCCTCTCTCTCTCTCTCTCTCTCTCTCTCTCTCTCTCTCTCTCTCCCTCTCTCTCTCTCTCTCTCTCTCTCTCTCCCTCTCTCTCTCTCTCTCTCTCTCTCTCTGTCTCTCTCTCTCTCTCTCTCTCTGTCTCTCTCTCCCTCTCTCTCTCTCTCTCTCTCTCTCTCTCTCTCTCTCTCTCTCTCTCTCTCCCTCAATTCAATTCAGAGGAGCTTTATCAGCATGAGCATCTCGTCCAAATATTTGGACATTAACAATAACTTAACATAAACACAACATCAAGATTGATTTACATTCATTTACATTTACATTACATTCTCTCTCTCTCTCCCCCTCTCTCTCTCTCTCTCTCTCCCCCTCTCTCCCCTCTCTCTCCCTCTCCCCTCTCTCTCTCTCTCTCTCTCCCTCTCTCCCCCTCTCTCTCCCTCTCCCCCTCTCTCTCTCTCTCTCTCTCTCTCTCTCCTTCCCCCTCTCTCTCCCCTCTCTCTCTCCCCTCCCTCTCTCTCTCCCCTCTCTCTCTCTCTCTCTCTCTCCCCCTCTCTCCCCTCTCTCTCTCTCTCTCTCTCTCTCCCCCTCTCTCTCTCTCTCTCTCTCTCTCTCTCCCTCTCTCCCTCTCTCCCCCTCTCTCCCTCTCCCCCTCTCTCCCCTCTCTCTCCCTCTCCCCCTCTCTCTCTCTCTCTCTCCTTCCCCCTCTCTCTCTCCCTCTCTCTCCCTCCCCCTCTCTCTCCCTCTCCCCTCTCTCTCCCTCTCTCTCTCTCTCTCTCCTTCCCCCCTCTCTCTCCCCCTCTCTCTCTCCCCTCCCTCTCTCTCTCCCCCTCTCTCCCTCTCTCCCCTCTCTCTCCCTCTCTCTCTCTCTCTCCCTCCCCCTCTCTCTCCCCCTCTCTCTCTCCCCTCCCTCTCTCTCTCCCCCTCTCTCCCTCTCTCTCCCTCTCCCCCTCTCTCTCTCTCTCTCTCTCTCTCTCTCTCTCCTTCCCCCTCTCTCTCTCCCTCTCTCTCCCTCTCCCCTCTCTCTCTCTCTCTCTCTCTCCCCTCTCTCTCTCTGTGTCTCTCTCTGTCTCTCTCTCCCCTCTCTCTCTCTCTCTCTCTCTCCCCTCTCTCTCCCGCTCTCCTTCCCTCTCTCTCTCTCTCCCCCACTCTCCCCCTCTCTCTCCCTCTCTCTCCCTCTCCCCTCTCTCTCTCCCCTCTCCCTCTCTCTCCCTCTCTCTCTCTCCCTCTCCCCTCTCTCTCTCTCTCTCTCTCTCTCTCCCTCCCTCTCTCTCTCTCCCCTCCCTCTCTCCCCTCTCTCTCCCTCTCTCTCTCTCTCTCGCTCTCTCTCTCTCTCTCTCTCCCTCTCTCTCTCTCTCTCTCTCTCTCTCCCCTCTCCCTCTCTCTCTCTCCCTCTCCCCTCTCTCTCTCTCTCTCTCTCTCCCTCCCTCTCTCTCTCTCCCCTCCCTCTCTCCCCCTCTCTCTCCCTCTCTCTCTCTCTCTCTCTCTCTCTCTCTCTCTCTCTCTCTCCCCCTCTCTCTCTCCTCTCTCTCTCTCTCTCTCTCCCCCCTCTCTCTCCTGTTTTATAAGGTTTCACACACCTCATGCTGACGTCAGACAGCAGTGTTGTGTCACAGTTACAGTAATATATTTCTTGTAGAGGTAACAGAGGATCTGTAATAGATTACTTTACCATGAAGGTAACTAGTATTCTGTAATATACTGAGGACCGAGTGAACACTAGCTGCTCTTCACAAAGTCTTTGTCAAGTGTTTCACTTCTCGCTTTACTGCCGACGACCGCCGACGGAGGAGACACACCGCAGAAACAAGGAGTGTCAGGACCTCAGGGAGATCAGGCCAAACCATCAGCTCCCGTCCATCTATCTATCTATCTATCTATCTATCTATCTATCTATCTATCTATCTATCTATCTATCTATCTATCTATCTATCTATCCTCCCTTTACTCCTCCCCTCTCCTGCTCTCTCCCTCACACACACTGAGAGAGAGAGAGAGAGAGAGAGAGAGGGAGTGCATGTTCCCAGAGTCAGTCGTGCCTCTGTCTTCAGCAGCGTCAGTCGCCGCTCACCCTCCAGTCAGTCGTTCAGTCAGTCAGTCAGTCAGTCAGACAGACAGTCAGTCAGTCTCTCGGCTCTCAGTCAGTCAGATCCAGCAGTCAGTCAAACTTTCCTCTCCCCCAGCAGGCTGTTTTTGGACTAAACGTCTCCGCTTCCTTTGCGTCTTTACGCGCGGAGCCTCCCGCTGCGCGCCCGGCTGAGCCGGACCTCTCGTCCCGTTCCGCCCCCGCCGGATCGCTCCTCAGTGGATAAACTCGTGCTGTTCCCGCGGCGATGGACGACGAGTTCCTCGCCAACGTTCCCGGAGACCCGGAGGCTCTGAGCCCCAACTCCACCGAGGAGCCCGGCTGGTGGGCGTCCTCGGACGGGGCGGAGACGGTGCACTTCGCCGTGCGCTGCGTCATGACTTCGGTGTACATCGTGATCATCACCGTGGGTCTGCTGGGAAACATCACCCTGGTGAAGATCTTCATCACCAACAGCGCCATGCGGAGCGTGCCCAACATCTTCATCTCCAGCCTGGCGGCGGGAGACCTGCTGCTGCTGGTCACCTGCGTGCCGGTGGACGCCTTCCGCTACTTCTCCGAGGAGTGGGTGTTCGGCGAGGCGGCGTGCAAACTCATCCCCGTCATCCAGCTCACCTCGGTCGGCGTGTCCGTGTTCACGCTCACGGCGCTCAGCGCGGACAGGTAAGGATGATCCCCGATCCTGATCCTGGTCCTGGTCCTGGTCCTGGTCCTGGTCCTGGTCCTGGTCCCACAGCTCAGCAGAGCTCAGGGGACTTTTCACCCACAGTTTGATAATTATTAACTAACTGTATTATGAAGCAGTTCATGTGTCATATTTCTGCTCCACCTTCTCTTTCTCCAGTCTCTCAGTGGTCAGAGCTCCACCGTCTGAGTTCATGTTAAATGATATGAGTCTTTATTATCTGTGGTGTAGCAGCTTCAGCTGCACCTGCAGGTTTCTCTAACTTGAGGTAATCGAGTATTTCATATTCCATCCTCCACTGTTCTTACTTTCCCTCGACTCCATTTGTTTCACATAGAAACCTGTGAGTGATTAAAACCTGCTGCACTGATACAGAAACAGTGAGATGCTGCGTACACCTGCAGGAATCAGTGAACTCCTGAGCCTTCTGCTCCAGATGTGCAGACTCCTCCGTCACAGTCACACCTGTAGTGTGAATCACACCTGCAGCTCCTCTGTGCTGCAGTGTGACCGAACCACAGAACTGATGTTTGAGACCGATATTCATAAATGTACTCGAGTACTTCCATCTTCCTCCACTTCATACTCTCTCTCACTGCATTTATTTAGCACATTTAGTTACTCTGCAGACTCAGAGTACTCAGATTACTCTGTTGTTGTGAGAGAAGAAGCTGCGTCAGGTCTGTTCATCAGCCGCTGCAGATATCTGAGAGGAGGTTTCTCAGATGGAACCTGATGTTGGATGAGTACGTTTCTCTCCAGATCATCATGAGTCAGTAATATAATGATAACCTGAGTTTCAGAGCTGCCAGCTGTAAGAAACAGAGTTTATTCTCCCACATGAGAACTTAAACTGTTGATGAGCAGCCGGCTTGTAAAACACTGAGGTTATGAACATCGTGTCCAACAAACAGCTGCTGATCAAAAGCATTTAAAGCATTTCTTTATTTGTTTACAGTGAAATATCTATGAACTAAATCTTAATTAGCTAATTATTAGGACCGAGACAGAAACAGGAGGACAGGACCTCAGTAACGATGTGACATCATTACATTGTTTTAAAGGCTCGTTACAGTAAAGTGTCTGATTCACCTTCACCCCTCACTCATTATATCAGTATATTATTATATCATATCCACATCAGTGATGACTGCTGATCAGAAGTATCACTATCATGTGGAGGTATCGGGTTGAACGTATTCAGATATTTGAGCTTAATATTACATTATATTCTTTTCATGCAGTGTTTTCACTCTGAGTACTTCCCAGAGGAGGGAAGTAACTCAGTACAGATACTCAGTTACTGTCCTTCAGTCCATGTCTCCTGTCTCTGTCCTGTCCCTGAGTGTCTCTGTGTCTTCTCCTCTCTACATCTGAACACAAACATCTGAACTTTCTCCTCCTCACAGCTTCAGAACAGCCTCGTTACTTTAGTTTGATGCATCTGAGCTGAATTATGGATTATTGTTATTTCCCAACATCAGCAGACTGATGTCGACCTATCAGAGCGCATCATGCACGGCAGACGCAGCGAGACGAGACAAAGACGTAAAAGCCGTAAGAAGCCGTGAACAGACAGAGAGGGAGGCTGGAATGTGGAGAAAAGGCGTGTTAGTGTCTCGTATCTGCAGAGAGTTTCTGATTTTCTCTCTTTGTTGCTGCTCGGGACGCTTTACAACCCAACATGTGTCTATGTGACGTCCTGGGAATGAGACTCAACAATCAGCTGTCTTTGTGGTGCGTTCAGGAACAGCTGGGACAAATCCTGCTGATTCTACCTTTAACTTTAATAGTCTTTGAGTTATATTAATATGACGTGAGCTTCAGTTAGCTTTGACCACAGATGTCCTTCAGAGGGAGACTTTTTACTCTGATACTCTGAGGACATGTCAGAGCCTGTACTCGATTACTTTACTGGAGTAAAGAAGCTGTATCAGTACTTTACTGGAGTAAAGAAGCTGTATCAGTACTTCTACTTTTACCAGAGTGTGTCTGAACTTCTCCTGGAGGAAACACTGTGAGGACTTCTAACTCCTCTGCTTTATTAAGAAGAAGATGAAGTCTCTGTTAGTCGGCTGGTTTCTGCAGGTGTGTACAGATCTCCTGCAGCTCTCAGGGTTTTTAATCTCCTGATATCATCTGCAGGATTCCTCGGTCGTCTCATCTCAGTGCTCTCCGCAGGACTCTGAGCTTCGGCTGTGATATGGAAGATGAGTTGAACTGCAGCTGTTTTCGCTCGTTTGCTGAGGAGCAGCTCAGAAATGAAACCTGATGTCTCTCCTGTGAGGAGATATTGGAGGGACGTCTAATTAGGAGGAGATATTCATTCCCAGCGGTGCAGGAGACACGTGGGACGCTCTGTGGAGACGCATGAAGCAGCGTCTGTGTTAAAATGACTGTTTAATGAATCTGTGATTTACTGGAGCCTGACATGCTCTGTGCTGCATTATTAAGCTGATTTGCGGCGCAGCATTGATTCGTATTAGATAAAGTCCATTCTGGTCTGAACGAAGCGGAGCAGCAGAAACAGGAGCCGACGGCAGCAGGCGGGCGGCCGAGGTCTGAGATGGGTTTAGGTATTTATTAACAGGTGAAACGCTGATAACAGACGCTCCACAGAACAAACCTCGTAGTCCTCAATCAAATATTAAACTAATCCAAACATCAGTGTCCTCTGCAGTGTCTGTCCTCTGGCAGAGACACACAGACGACAAACACAACACGACAGTCGAGTGTTTTCACCTTCTCATCCTTCAGGCTTGTGTGTCGACTTCTGTCTGTAGAGGAACAGTTAGACTGAGACAAACACCTGGAGACGCTTCCGGCTGGTTTTAAATCCAAACCACCATGTTTTCTAACCTTCACCAGGCAGGTTCTGAGCCTGAACCCGGAGCAGAGCGCTGAGACCAGGGAGACAGAGAACATTTCTGCAGGACGTTTTGCAGGAACGTACCGAGCTCACAGTTCTTCTGCCGGCTGGGTAGCTGCAGTGTGTGTGTGTGTGTGTGTGTGTGTGTGTGTGTGTGCCATCGTACTGTATTTATTAGAGAGAAGAAACGATGACGAGGAACAATCGATGATGACAGGATGATGAAACTGAAAAAACGCAGAGGAGAAACTGAGTCTGATGGAAAGAAACGGAGAAGGATGAGTTTTAAATGAAGCTCAGAGGAGGATCAGCTGCTGATCTCTGCAGCTGCAGGTGGTCACGTCTTCAGCATCAGCACCAGGAGCTTCAGGTTTAAGGAGGATGGACCGAGTGTGTGGATGAATGAATGACAGACGGCAGGAGGCAGAGAGGCAACATGGATGAGTCAGAGAGCAGCGATCTCACCTCCATCAGGTGGATCAGCGGAGGGATCAGTGGAGGCTGAGATTAGTATCAGGACAGGAAAGACGTCCATGATGGATGATTCTGTTCCAGTTAATGTCCAACGGAAGCAGCAACGCCTTAGTGCTGCAGCAGGAAGTGTGTGTGTGTGTGTGTGTGTGTGTGTGTGGTGGAGGCGAGACATTCATCATCAGCGTAATGTGATCTGAACCTTAATCGTTTGAGTTTTCTAAACCCGATCCCAAAATGTGAAACCAAAATGTCTCCATCAAAAGGAAACAACAAGTTTAAACTCACGTCACTGATGTTCACACACCTCATGAGACGTCACCTGGATGTGACTGGATTTAAGTTTTAATGTATTTTTGTACTGATGCAACACGTCTGACGGATTCATCTGAGTGTATGATGAACATGAGACAAACTGTTTTAAGCCTCACACAGACGCGTCGCTGTGAAGGTGAAGTTCTGTTCATCAGTAAATCGGAACAGAAACACAGGATCAGATTTAATGGAGCTACACTCCGGACCGACGCCGGGCTGAGAATCTCTGCTGTCAGTCCGTCGTCAGGTGAAGCCGAGCCGCTTTTTAATTTATGCTGTTGGCGTCGTGGAGGCCGACTCACCGGCTGACACTCGACAAACACTTAAGATACACAGAGGATTATAATTTCCCCCCGAGTGAGGAGCCCTGTGTGTGTGTGTGTGTGTGTGTGTGTGTGTGTGTGTGTGTGTGTGTGTGTGTGTGTGTGTTGGATGTTATTTCCTGTCTGCTCGTCATGTCACCACTGCTGACCAGTGATCAGCCTGTGTCTGTACGGTGGACAGGAGCTGATCCGTCCTCAGCAGTGAGGCTCTCTGATGATGCATGAAATGCTCCTGTAATTAGCAATTAACAGCTTAATTGCGTATGAAACATTGAGCCCCCCGTGTCGCTCCGACACGCCTCGTCGATGCCTCGTCGATGCGAGCAGCGAGCTCTGAGGAAGACTTAGAAACCAAGGTCAGCTCCGTCTCTCCGGCAGAGGAGAGCGAACGAGAAAAGCCAGAATGCGGTTGAGTCTGGGGACGTGAACAGGAGCTGACAGTCGGATCTCCTCCGGCTTCTGAGCTGGAATCTGATTTGTTGGTAAACCAGACACTCCAGTGAAATGTCCAATAACACACACAGAACACCGCGGGGGGCACGGAGGAAATCATTTTCAAATACCTTCTAATAAGGTTATAAAGTCTTATGGGTTTAATACAACACGGACAGTCAGAGATGAAAAGTTCAATAAGCATCTGTTCGTGTGGCAGAAGTGTGATATGATATCTGAATACTTTAATATGGAGTCATGCTGAGTTCACTGTCACCTGATCAGCTAACTGCTCGATCAATAAACTCCTTTACTTTGTAGGAACAACTGAAGAGTTTCACTTTACCAGCTGGAACCAGAATTATGTCCTTAGTGTCCTTACAGAATGTAGGAGTGTCCCTACAGAATGTAGGAGTGTCCCTACAGAATGCGGGAGTGACCTTACGTAGTGTGGGAGTGTCCTTACGTAGTGTGGGAGTGTCCTTACAGAATGCGGGAGTGTCCTTACAGAATATGGGAGTGTCCTTACAGAATGCGGGAGTGTCCTTACAGAATGTGGGAGTGTCCTTACAGAATGTGCCAATGTCCTTACAGAGTGCGGGAGTGTCCTTACAGAATGTAGGAGTGTCCCTACAGAATGCGGGAGTGACCTTACGTAGTGTGGGAGTGTCCTTACATAATGTGGGAGTGTCCTTACAGAATGCGGGAGTGTCCTTACAGAATATGGGAGTGTCCTTACAGAATGCAGGAGTGTCCTTACAGAATGTGTCAGTGTCCTTACAGAATGTAGGAGTGTCCCTACAGAATGCGGGAGTGTCCTTACGTAGTGTGGGAGTGTCCTTACAGAATGCGGAAGTGTCCTTACATAATGCGGGAGTGTCCTTACGTAGTGTGGGAGTGTCCTTACAGAATGCTGGAGTGTCCTTACAGAATGCAGGAGTGTCCTTACGTAGTGTGGGAGTGTCCTTACAGAATGCTGGAGTGTCCTTACGTAGTGTGGGAGTGTCCTTACAGAATGCTGGAGTGTCCTTACGTAGTGTGGGAGTGTCCTTACAGAATGCGAGAGTGTCCTTACGTAGTCTGGGAGTGTCCTTACAGAATGCGGGAGTGTCCTTACGTAGTGTGGGAGTGACCTTACAGAATGCGGGAGTGTCCTTACGTAGTGTGGGAGTGTCCTTACAGAGTTGTTAGGGACCTCAGGCCACAGACCACAGACGATAGACCACACATATCTCCCTGATGGTTTTGGAAGGCGCTGTGACTATCAGGCCGATAACGTGTGTGGACGGTGATTTCAAGAACTTCCAAGAGGTCTCGGCTGGACTCTGTCATGTTGAAACAGTATGTAGGACTGTGAGCTGTGGCGTTAAGAGAGCAGACGCAGACCGACAGTACACTGAAGTATGTGGGCAGACAGTTTCACATTTACTTCCCTCAAAACGGATCCGTCTGTTTCGGTAAATGAAGTTAGGTAACCGTCAGGACTCGAGTCACCCTGAATGAAAGCCTGACTCATCCATTAGTCCTAATCGATGCGTCACGCCTTCCGGAAATACGATGACAGCACGACTCTTTCCTGTTTGGTTTTGCAACATGTGGAGCGGATCAGAAGTCCACCGTGTGTTTGCTTGTAGAAAGTATTCACAGATTCAGACTCACCGCTGCGAGGACGGGTCGGTCAGCGCCACGCGGACCGGCCACGTCTAAACAGGAAGTCATCCGACACTTAATGTAAAGTGTGTATGTGTTTATCGGTATGTGAAGCGCAGCGCCGTGTGCAGCCAGCAGAGGCTTTTATTCACTGCAGCTGACTGCAGATAGAAGACGAGGTGACTGCAGTGGAGCTGGGGGGCGAGAGACTGTTAACGTAAGGGTGAGACGGAGAGAGAGGGGGGGGAGAGAAGGAGGTCAGGGCTGAACAGTGTTCGTCGCTGTGAGCCTACAGGTGCATGCTGGGAGCAACACAGCTGGGACAGATGACTGAGCTGTTCTCACTGACTGTGGTTCAGATTATAAACATCATAAATCTGCTCATAGAAGGATATAATGAGTTTATTTGTCGCTGCAGAGAGATCTGACTGGATTTGGACAAACGCTCTTCACTCCATGAATGTATTGTTGTAGAGACTCAGATCAGCTGCTAAACGACAGTAATTAACCAGAAAGCAGAGAGCAGCTCTACATCGCTCCCCTCCAGCATCAGCACCATCCATCCAGACCTGTTCTGAATCCCAACATCTGGCTTTGAACATCATCATTTATCATGATGTCTCGTTGATGTATTAGCTCGCTGCTCCACCCTCGTGCACACCAGCTGTGATGTTTAGATGGAGCGCAGCGAGTCGCCTGCTCGTTCACGTTCCTGATTTATTTGCAGCGTTGTGATCAAATGAGCTGCGTTAATTCAAACTACAGCATGCAGCCGTTTGAATTAACGACCTGACGACGGGCGTCTCTGTGCATCAGGTGTGTCATCACCTGTGGGTGGAGTTTAACCTGCTGACTGACAGTATTTATCGTAAATGTGTTGCCAGTCGTCAGTGTCATCTGGAACGTTAAAAATATAACAGAAGAGAAGCTCAGAAACACGAGAAGAGTCTCAGATGTGTAATAATTAAACTTGAGAAGGAGCCAAAGGAAACCAGCGTCTCCACGCTTCAGAGCCGGCAGTGAGATGTGTCGGACTCGTGGACGGTTGAAACACAGGTTGAGACTCGTTCAGGGATGAAACGGTCGTCACAGTTTGTCCCTTTGTCCCTCCCGTACCGCTGTGTCTTTATAATAACGTCACTGGAACATGAACTGACTTCAGACTAAACGGTCGAGTGTTTTAGTTCCTGAGCTTCGTGTCCTCGAGTGAAGCGAGAGCTCGAAGGCAGCGCTGCGTCTCCTGGCCCCGCCTCCTGTTTACCGCCGGGCAGCGTCATTGTCCAGCTGAAACGCTGTAATATCAGCTTGTTAACGGGAAAGTCATTTCCTCAGCACACAGCTGCGGGCTCTGTGTCTGACCCTGATGGCCTCTAATGAGCCACTAGTGAGACTAAAGGCCACTAACGAGCCCATAACGGCTCCTAACTCGCCAGAAGGTCCTTGACGAGCATAACGAAGCTAAATTAGCATAAAGATTGGAGTGGCTCCTGGAGCCCGATCACTTCCTGTCGAGTTGATGCACACAAACACAGTTTTCAGCTGAATCTGTGCACAAACACCAGAGCTGAGATCAGCGGGCGGCCGTCTGTCACCACTCAGTGCAGACATGAAGACACGTCGGCCTCCAGTCGGTTCTGACTTCAGTTTGATGTTAAGACCAACACCAACCCGTTCTGACCCTCACACAGCGTCTTTACGTCTGTTTCCATCACCTGTTTTCATGCAAAAATGCAGCAGGAACAGATTCAGTGAGTGATAATGAACGATGTGACTTTAACGTCCACTGAAGACGCTAAAAGTACTGTCAGGTCCGTATGTTAAGCAGCATCAGTGCAATGTGAGGCGTTGATTTTATTACAGTTAATGAACATGTTTCCACCTGGTCAGACCCAGCAGCTTTAAGCTAACGTTAGCTCAAACAGGCTCATGACGGTATAAATGTCAGTATGGATGTTACACGTGGTTCGATCAGGTCGCTTCTACACGACTCAGTCGTTCGGTTCATTTAACAAAAAACCAGAAGAACTGAAGAATAATTCATGAAAGAAAAGAGAGTCGAGTTTGAGTCCTAATTTGTGTCCATTCTCTCATCATTTATATTCCTTGAGTCCGTAATGATCCGCTGATTAAAACAATCAGAAAGGATTTTTAATCAAACGCAGCATGTTGTGAACATCGTCCTGTGAGCAGAACGTCCTCTGACAGGAGACAGATCCTCCGTCCGTCCTGCCGTCAGGCGTCTGAAAGCTGAACAGAAGACAAACAGCTGAGGTCACACGACTTATAATAATCAGCTCTGACCTGAGAGGGGGCGCCGTCTTCCATCGGTGTGTCGTGGAGATGATGGTGACCCTCCTGCAGCCCAGTCCCAGTCCTTCCTCTTGACTTGTCCTCAAACTCCCATGGTCTTCAGGAGCCTGATTGTGGACGTGTCTACAAACCCTCCACGCTCTTCTTCTGCTGTAATAACTCCGAATAATGTCACCACGACAACAGATTCTGCTGATTTTCTCTAAATGTGGTCGACATGTGCGACACTCTGATGGAACCAGTCTGCTGTCGTCTGGGAGAAGCAGCTCTCGGGTCAGTTTCGGTGCGTGGACACCACCAGCATCTGATCAGCAGGCAGAGCCGTCCTCCCGTCCACACGATCTATTTTAGTTTTTGTGATGTCCTGTTGAGGGATCGACTGTGACATCACCAACATCATCGAGCAGCCAGTGCAGACACCAGGGGTCAGAGGTCACGTCATCCTGACAGCAGAGGGAACAAAGTCTTCCTGCAGGCCCGGAGGACGGAGCGCTTGTGTCAGAGACGAGGAGTCAAAGCCGAGCTGGACAGGAAGAAAACATTTCTCACCAGCTTTGTTGGCAAAGTTGATTTTTCTTTCAGCTTCCTGCCGCTGAATCACTGAACAGCAGGAGTTCAGGAGAGGGAGAAAAACCTGCACCGTCTTGGGGTGACGGTGAAGTCTCAAAACCACCTGATGAAGAGGTTTTAACAGCAGAGGACGACTTAATGTGAGAGGTCGGTGTGGTCGGAGGACAGGAGAGGACGGGAACTGAAGAGAGAAAGGAGAAGGATTCAGAAAGGTCATGAAACTGTGAGAGGGGACGGAGGGAGCTGACGAGCGAGCGAAGTGTTGATGGATCCAAACACCTCATTTTTACGAGACGGTCCTTTTCTTTCTTTATTTCTGTCACATCAAAACTACAACCGGAGAGCAGCTCAACTAAACCCAGGATCGTCTGAGTATTCATGACGGAGCAGCTCCACCTGGACACGTCTCCGTCTCTCCGTCTCTGCGTCTGACTCACCGTCCTCCCGGTTACATCAGAGTCAGGAAATTACCGTCCCCATGCACACCGACAGTGTTGTCTGCATTCAGAGCTGCAATTATGGACCCGGCGACAAAACCTTCCTCCAACAAAAAGAGGACTCTTTTTCACCAGATTGGTCGCTATGGTAACAGCTGTTGATGCCGGTGGACCGGACCATGCGAGCGCCGCGTGCAGCTCGGCTTATGAATACGACATAACCTCGGCCCCCTGCTGCAGTGAGAGCCGCTCGAGGCCCGGCAGCGTCGCTCATTCACTTTCCTCCAATCTGAGAGTGAGTTCGCCCTGAAAGGGTTTAAAGGAGCAGTTCACCCAAGAAATGGAAAAGCAGTCCCGAGCTCCTCAGCCCCAGGCTGATGGGCAGCTGGTTGAGGGTTTGATGGCGGCCTGTCGGCGAGTTCACAGAGCTGACGCCTCGATGGAAAGCTCAGATTCTCCGTGCAGACCATTTCAAGATAAATCCACATCAGCAAGGTGTAATCAACAAGCTAACAGACATGCTAACAGACTAGCATGTACAAAGTTTTGCTAACTCACAAATAAAGTGTCTCAGTGTCTCAGCGGTGCATCAACGTCCAACAAAAACTGACTTCTCTTATTCCCAAATGTCCACTAGATCCAATTCAGCAACATGTCGCGTTGTTCCAGCACATCTGCCGGCCCGGTTCTGCTCGGTTTGAGTCGGTGCAGCCGGGATTTTGCGTTTCCACCACAGCTGGTCTACCTGCTTGAAGGTGTCTTAAACCAGCGACGCTCTCGTCTCGATCCCCACAGTACTATCAAAGATTCACCGCTAATCCCATTACCAACACGTTTCATTTCCTGTAACTTCTTCACAATAAAAGCCCCCCATTATTTAGTCATTTAAAAGCTTTTATTCTGAAGCATTCAGACGTTTGAAAGAACAAACAGGATGAGAGAAACTAAACAGGACTGCGAGCTGAGCACACTGACTTTCTCTCAGGTCTCCTGCACAGACGTGAGTTCAGTATCGATTTGCAGCCGCACCCTGCTCGGGTCGGGCTCGGGGTCGGGTCGGGTCGGGTCAGCTCAGTGCAGTAAAACTGGTGAATACAGCAGTATTAGTCCACACTCAGTATTCTGTGGTGAAATAGTGGGATAGAAACATGAATGTGGTTCCTTTTTCACGTTAATTTCACGGCTGACTCCATCAGCTGTTTGACTGACAGCTCATTGAGCAGCTCCTGTGCCCGCCCTGCAGCCTACAACAGCCAATGAGTGATCGAGTAGACCAGCGATCCTCTCTCTCTTCTTCCTCCGCTCTCCTGAGCCAATCACAGCCTCCGGATGACTGATGCATCATGTAGCCAATGAGATTTCACATCCAGTAATATATAGTTTGTATTTTAAAGCTATAAATGAACCAAACACAAAATGTGTTGCTGAAGGACACTTCATGACACAGAACCCTGTGATTAATATACGAGCACCTTCACTGGGTCCGGATCAGTGTCACCTCTGGTACCGACTCACCGAGCCCTGCAGCACCTCTGTGGATGAAAAGCTGTGCATGTGCTCAGCAGCTTCCTGCCGCCGGTCTGTGTGGCTGAATGAATGTGAAGCAGTCGGCGTGACCTTTCCTTGAACGCGAAGAAAACTCGAAGGTTTAGAAAACACTGGATCCAGCAGGTGTGATGAACAGAAGGCTTCCGCTGCAGCAAGGTGACGCTTCTGCTCAAGGTCTGCCTTTGTGCTGCTGAGCTGTATTCATCACCCTCGAATCATATCGTATAATCACACACACACACACACACACACACACACACACACACACACACACTGTATTATCCAGCAGACATGTGGAGGCACAAACTAAATCATAAAGACCAGCGTACATCTCATCTGCCACCTCGTCATCAGGCATCAGATCTGTGGCTATAAACTTCACAGAGTCATAAAGAGGATAAACAGAAGAACGATTCTCTCTCACTGTGTTTGAGACAGAGTTGAATTATCAGATCTGTTAATGAGAAGATACAGAGCCTGTTTCACTGTTTCAGCTCCGTGCTGTGAGCGAATGACGGAGCTGGAGCAGTGATGGGTCTGGATGTGGGCCGATGCAGACGGATGATACCGAGCCTGGAACTGAAGTAAATAATGCAGCTCCCTCCCTCCGGCTCGGCCTCAGAAGGTCATCCTGCAGATTACTGCTGGCCGCTGACGGCTGCTGAGGCTCCAGTGTTGCTGTTCGTCTTCATTCTGAAAATAAAAGTCACATTGAAGTTTAGTCTCTTCGTTCCACTGAAGGCAAATCTTGATGCTGCAGCAAACGAGGACATTTCAGATAATCGTGTTCTCTAATGTTAATTAAATACATTCTTTACACAGTTCACTGTTTGCAGGCCTTCCTGTGTGGATACACACAGTCACCAGAGGAAATATTGTTAATGTATGTTTCTGCAACTGTGGATGTTCTGAAGGTTCACGTTTTTTTAGGTTTAGGCACAAAAACCAGCTGGTTCGGGTCAGGAAGAGGTCGTCTGAAAAAGTCCACCTGAAGGTGTGATGGTGCGTTTGAAAGAAAACAGCTGGGTGGGAACAGCTGGGTGGAAACAGCCGGGTGGAAACAGGTGGAAACAGCTGGTTGGAAACAGCTGGGTGGAAACAGCTGGGTGGAAACAGCTGGAAACAGCTGGTTGGAAACAGCTGGGTGGAAACAGCTGGGTGAGAACAGCTGGGTGGAAACAGCTGGGTGGAAACAGCTGGGTGGAAACAGCTGATTGGAAACAGCTGGGTGAGAACAGCTGGGTGAGAACAGCTGGGTGGAAACAGCTGGGTGGAAACAGCTGGGTGGAAACAGCTGGGTGGAAACAGCTGGGTGGAAACAGCTGGGTGAGAACAGCTGGGTGGAAACAGCTGGTTGGAAACAGCTGGGTGGAAACAGCTGGGTGGAAACAGCTGGGTGAAAACAGCTGGGTGAAAACAGCTGGGTGGAAACAGCTGGTTGGAAACAGCTGGGTGGAAACAGCTGGGTGAGAACAGCTGGGTGGAAACAGCTGGGTGGAAACAGCTGGGTGGAGAACAGCTGGGTGAAAACAGCTGGGTGAGAACAGCTGGGTGGAAACAGCTGGGTGAAAACAGCTGGGTGGAAACAGCTGGGTGGAAACAGCTGGGTGAAAACAGCTGGGTGGAAACAGCTGGGTGGAAACAGCTGGGTGAGAACAGCTGGGTGGAAACAGCTGGTTGGAAACAGCTGGGTAGGAAACAGCTGGGTGGAAACAGCTGGGTGGAAACAGGTGGAAACAGCTGGGTGAGAACAGCTGGGTGGAAACAGCTGGGTGGAAACAGCTGGGTGGAAACAGCTGGTTGGAAACAGCTGGGTAGGAAACAGCTGGGTGGAAACAGCTGGGTGGAAACAGGTGGAAACAGCTGGGTGAGATCAGCTGGGTGAAAACAGCTGGGTGGAATCAGCTGGGTGGAAACAGCTGGGTGAGAACAGCTGGGAGGAAACAGCTGGGTGGAAACAGCTGGGTGGAAACAGCTGGGTGGAAACAGCTGGGTGAGAACAGCTGGGTGGAAACAGCTGGGTGGAAACAGCTGGGTGGAAACAGCTGGGTGGAAACAGCTGGGTGGAAACAGCTGGGTGGAAACAGCTGGGTGGAAACAGCTGGGTGGAAACAGCTGGGTGAAAACAGCTGGGTGGAAACAGCTGGGTGTTAGGAGCTTGTACGCCCGCCCTGTGGCCTGAAACAGCCAATGAGTGGACTCATGCACAGGAGACCTGCTCTTTGTTCCCACCCCTTTCTCCTGAGCCACTCACACGCCAGCGTCTGGATGATTCAGACCCGTGAATATATAATTTCAAGAGTCGTTACGTTTCTTTGCTCTGTGAAAAGTCTGTTTCTCCAGCTCAGCTCTTGTTTTTGGCTGTTTTACCTGCACAGAGTTAGGGTGAATCAGGAAATAAAGAACGGTAGTGTTACTCTCAGGCAGGGATGATGACAGGCAGCTGAATATTCACCCAGAAAAACATGTGCTCAGTGCCATTTTCAGCAATACTGTAATTAAATTTGAACTTGAACGATGTCAGGCGACATGATGTGGAGCCGTTCCAGCTGACAGAGGCACTCACAGCTCATCCACACGCTGATTTTTACATTCAGGCGAGAAAAGGAAATAAATAATTCAGTGTGTGGAAACAAAACAAATCCTATAACCTTCCGGTGTGATGCCAGCTCTGCAAATGTTTCCACCACAGCTCTGGATTCACGTCTCTTGGACCGGGAGAGACGTTTTAAGATGATTTACATACATTTCCATGAATTTAAACAGATCTGTGGTTTGCAGAAACATAAAAATAAAAATAGTGGATAAACTTTTGTTGGTACGTGCTGTCCAACATGTCCCACCACCTGACAAACACCTGCATCGCTGTCTCAGTCTGGACTTCATGTACCAAAGCTCACCGCCGGGGGACGAAATGTAAAACATACAGCTCCTATTTGACATTAATAATCAATGAACCCGCTCCATCAATAAATCATGCAGTGAGATACGGCACAGTGTGGGAAGATTTATAGGTGAGAGGTGTGCGACAGAGTGAACCCGGACCGATCCGACCTCGCTGTGACCCGGTTCGTCTCTCTGAATCAGACACGGCGTGAGGAGAGTCGACACGCTGAAGGACGAGCAATCAAACCGCCGTCTGACAGAACCCGAGGGCGTCACGTCCTGATGGACATACACAAGTTCTGTTGATGAGGAGTCACATGAACAGTTTAACATCCTGTCAGTGTCCAAACACCAGCAGGCTGACGACACCGGAGAGCAGAACATCTGAGGGTCTGCTCGGTCCGTCTTTACTGCTGGACATAAAAGATAAAGACAGACAATATGAAGAACAGGAGGAGGAGGAGAATGAAGAAGAGGAAGGGAGGAAAGAAGGAAGGAGGAAGGAGGAGGAAGGAGAGAAGGAGGAAGAGAAGGATGAAGGAAGGAAAGAAAGAAGGAAGGAGGAAAAGGGGAGGGAGGAGGAAGAGGAGGAAGAGGAAGGAAAGGAGGAGGAGGAAGTAAAGAAGGAAGGAGGAGGGAGGAGGAGGAAGAGGGATGAGGAGGAAAGAGGAGGATGAAGGAAGGAAGGAGGAAGGGGAGGAGGAGGAGGAAGAGGAAGGAAAGAAGGAAGGAGGAGAATGAAGAAGAGGAAGGGAGGAAAGAAGGAAGGAGGAAGTGGTGGAGACAAGGAAAGGATAGGAGGAAAGGGTAGAGGAGAGAGGAGATGAGCTGTGGAACAGATCAGAGATCAGTGTTTGTCAGATACATACGACAGATTAAGGATGATAAAGGAAGAGGAGCTGGACGTTTTTGTCTCGTCGGTGTCTCACAGCATCATGTTGGCTGTCAAGCAGATGGTGTTCCATGTTTTTAATCTTCTGAGTCTATGAACACGTGAACTATGACTTCATGTCTACGTATCGCAGCGTCCACCGCGTCCTCCGACCACGCCACTGTCTTCATGGAAACATGTCTGCTGCTGTGTTCTCTTGTTAAAAGGACGTTTCTCTCTCCGTGTCCATCAGGTACAAGGCGATCGTGAACCCGATGGACATCCAGACGTCCAGCGCCGTCTTCTGGACGTGTCTGAAGGCGGTCTCCATCTGGCTGCTGTCCGTCCTGCTGGCCATCCCCGAGGCCATTTTCTCACAAGTCGTCTCCATGCAGGTAAAATACGACAAATACTACAACCTCTGCACGTCCGTCTTCGTCCTGCTGCTCGTTCGATCCCGACAGCTTCAGTTTGTGTCTCTGTTGTCCATCACGTCCTGCTGACGGCTCGTCACCCAGCAGACAAACGGCTATAAACTGATTCAGAGTCAGATTTATGATCGACAGCTGCGTCCATTTAAATCCACAATCTGTTTTATGATCTTCACTGATGTGATGTGATGTTATCTCTCCTCCTGTCTCTCCTCCTCTCCTCCTGTCTCTCCCTCCTGTCCTCTCCTCTCCTCTCCTCCTGTCTGTCCTCTCCTCTCCTCTCCTCTCCTCTCCTCTCCTCTCCTCTCCTCCTGTCTGTCCTCTCCTCTCCTCTCCTCTCCTCTCCTCTCCTCCTCCTCTCCTCTCTCCTCTCTCCTCTCCTCTCTCCTCCTCTCCTCTCCTCCTGTCTGTCCTCTCCTCTCCTCTCCTCTCCTCTCCTCTCCTCTCCTCTCTCTCCTGTCTCCTCCTCTCCTCTCCTCTCCTCTCCTCTCCTCTCCTCTCCTCTCCTCTCCTCCTGTCTCTCCTCTCCTCTCCTCTCCTCTCCTCTCTTCTCCTCTCCTCTCCTCCTGTCTGTCCTCTCCTCTCCTCTCCTCTCCTCTCCTCTCCTCTCTCCTCCTCTCCTCTCCTCCTGTCTCTCCTCTCCTCTCCTCTCCTCTCCTCTCCTCTCCTCCTCTCCTCTCCTCCTGTCTCTCCTCTCCTCTCCTCTCCTCCTGTCTCTCCTCCTCTCCTCTCCTCTCCTCCTGTCTCTCCTCTCCTCTCCTCTCCTCCTGTCTCTCCTCTCCTCTCTCCTCTCCTCTCCTCTCCTCTCCTCTCCTCTCCTCTCCTCTCCTCTCCTCTCCTCCTCTGTCCTCTCCTCCTGTCTCTCCTCCTGTCTCTCCTCTTCTTCCTTCTTCCTCTTTTCATCGTTCCTTTCTTCTAAAATCTTTTATTTCTTCTTTTGCTTTTCATTCTGCCATCTTTTCCTCTCCATGTCCTCTTAAACCCCTCACCTCTCTCATCTCCTTGTCTCCTCTCCTTTGTCCCTGTCTCCTTGTTTCTTCTTCCCTCTCTTCTCCTCTCTCCTCTATCGTTCCCTCCTTTCCTTTCCTTGTCTCAAACACTTGTTTCCTCTTTTCTCATTGTCTCTTGCCTCCTTTCCTTTTTCCTTTCTCTTTTTTTGCTCTCTTCTTGTTTCCTCTTCCTTCTTCTTCTCTTCTCCAAGTCTTCTTCTCTTTATTCATCTCCTCCTCCATTCTTCCCCTCCTCTCCTTGTCTCCTCTTCCTTCCTCCTCCTCCTCTTCCTCTTCCTCTTCCATTTTATTTCATTCTATTTTATTTTATAACTATTTAAACATTTGATTATATATAGTACTTTATGGTTTCTAATTGTTTCTATATCTGCCCTCATATTTCGATTGTATTTGTACCTGAATGTACCTGCTGATGACCTCATTTAATTTATTAATAAAGTTATCTATCTATCCTTCCTCCTCCACCTCCTCCTCCTTCCTTTCTTCCTCTTCCTCCTCCTCCTCCTCCTTCCTTTCTTCCTCCTCCTCCACCTCCTCCTCCTTCCCTTCTTCCTCCTCCTCCTCCTCCTCCTCCTTCCTTTATTCCTCTTCCTCCTCCTCCTCCTCCTCCTTCCTTTCTTCCTCTTCCTCCTCCTCCTCCTCCTTCCTCTTCCTCCTCCTCCACCTCCTCCTTCCTTCTTCCTCTTCCTCCTCCTCCTCCTCCTTCCTTTCTTCCTCTTCCTCCACCTCCTCCTTCCTTCCTTCCTCTTCCTCCTCCTCCTCCTCCTCCTTCCTTTCTTCCTCCTCCTCCTCCTCCTCCTCCTTCCTCTTCCTCCTCCTCCACCTCCTCCTTCCTTTCTTCCTCTTCCTCCTCCTCCTCCTCCTTCCTTCATTCCTCTTCCTCCTCCTCCTCCTCCTTCCTTTCTTCCTCTTCCTCCACCTCCTCCTTCCTTTCTTCCTCTTCCTCCTCCTCCACCTCCTCCTTCCTTTCTTCCTCTTCTCCTCCTCCTCCTCCTTCCTTCTTCCTCCTCCTCCACCTCCTCCTTCCTTTATTCCTCTTCCTCCTCCTCCTCCTCCTCCTTCCTTTATTCCTTTTCTCCTCCTCCTCCTCCTCCTCCTCCTTCCTTTCTTCCTCTTCCTCCTCCTCCTCCTTCCTTTCTTCCTCTTCCTCCTCCTCCTCCTCCTCCTTCCTTCCTCCTCCTCCTTCCTCCTCCTCCTCCTTCCTTTCTTCCTCCTCTTCCTCCTCCTTCCTCCTCCTCCTCCTCCTCCTCCTCAGGGTCACAGAGACAACACTAACGTGACCTTCATGAACTGCGTGCCCTACCCGCTGTCCAATCAGATGCATCCTAAGATCCACTCGGTGATGATCTTCCTGGTTTACTTCCTGGTCCCTCTGGCCATCATCTCCGTCTACTACTACCACATCGCTCGCACGCTCATCAAGAGCGCCCACGACATGCCGGGCGAGCTCAGCGAGCACACCAAGAGACAGGTGAGCCCCGAACTGATGGATGGATGGATGGATGGATGGATGGATGGATGAATGAATGAATGAATGAATGGATGGATGGATGGACGAGCTGTTCTGACTTTAACAGGAGATTCTGCATGTGTCGAACCCTGAGCTCATCCCGTTCACTCTGTATCGTCAGACGCTGCGATCAGAGAGAGGAAACAGGAAACAGCTCGAGTTAACAGGATCACAGTTAAAGTGTAATAGTTGTAATCCTCAGAGACGTAGCGGCAACTCTCCCTCCGTCATCGATCACCTGATCCGACCAGCTGCTGCTGCTCTTTAATAATTCAGCCCTCGTCCATCTGTGGAGATCAGGCTGGTGTTAAACTGGACTTCCACGCTGTTCAATCCAGACCTGTTGACTTTGTCGTATTCTGACTAATATACTAATTTGGGCGACCACTTTTTTAAAAGTAAAAATCATGCTCAAATGCTTGAGAACTAACATTTAATTCTTTCAAAACTAATTTATGGTGGAAACAGTCAGACTAAGCGTTGGTTCTCTCTCGTCAGGATGCTGTGCTGCTGCTCTGGGTAGGTTCAGGCACAAAAACCTCTCGGTTAGGGTTAGAAACCATCACGGTTTGGATTAAAACCATGATGACTGAACTAAGACGAGTGCAATCGCCTCGTTAACTCATCGTTAAACACACTTCATTCAAACTGAGGTTTGTTTCTGAGGAAACTGTCAGAATTCTGACTTTAAAGGTGCTGTTTGTAAGATGAGCTGATTTTTGAGTCTCGTTCGCCAAACTCGTCAAACGCCGGTGCCTTGGGATCGTAGGAGGGTCGAACGCCTTCCCAGAGCAGAGTCGGGTTTTGACAAGTTGGGAACGAGACTCAAAAATCAACTTTTCTTACAAACACTCCGAGAGAACAAAGCAGGAATATTCTGAGAAAACTCCAGATTCTGACTTTAAAAACACAAATCTTAGAAAACTGTTCAAATTCTGAGAAAACTGTAAAAATTCTGACTTTGAACTCTGAATTCTGAGGTAATAAAAGTCAGTATTGTGACGTTGAAGTCACTGGACACAAACTGAATCAGAGTCACCAGAACAGTTCTGGTTTGTCTCCACAGTCTCCTCTGGTTCGGTCCAAATCAATCCTCAGCTCACAGTAACATGTGAAAATATTCTGTCTCTATACGCTGATGATGTTCGACTCTCTCTCTGTCCTCTCCTGTCCTCGCCTGTTGTGTCTTCTCGTCCCCGGAGTTATAGTCCTGGTCAGAGCTGCTGTAAATCGCCTCTGTACTGAGTCCTCTGACAGTTCTGTCTCAGTCTGTCCACATGTCTTCAGTCTCAGGCAGCTGAATCAGGTTGAGCTGAGGTGCCTCACCGCCATCTGAGGTCCCAGTCCAGGTGAACTTTAGGGCCAGTGGCTCCACGGCTAACTGAACCTTGAGCGGATTAACTAACAGTAGCTAGCAAACAGCAGCAGTTGTCAGTTATTTTTGGTATTTATTTTATGATATTTAAACATGACGTGCAGCCGTTCCAAAATACTTCAGACGACAAAAATCATTTGAGACATGACTTTGTCCACGTGTCGGCGCTGGTCCGTCCGCTCCAGACGTAGGTCCAAGAATAAACCGGTCGTAGTCGTCGCAGCCTCGCTCTCCTCTCCTCTCTGTGTGGAGCCCATTAACAGAAGATGTCGGCCTAAAAACTCATAAATACTGAAGGTGGGAGTCGTTTCAGGGACATGAACCCTGTGTGACTCTGCAGCGGCGCTGACCCGACAAACTCCGGGTTAATGGAGAGTCACCGACTAACGAACAGTGACTCAGCTCCCGACACTGAGAGCCGAGAGAGGAGGAGGATCATCAGAGACATCGTCTGACGGTCGGGCAGCGTGTGATCACTGACATCAGATCACTGACAGCTACCAGCCGTCGTGACTGATGGTTGATGGTGAGGATCAGAAGCAAACACGAGCTGAGAGAAGTCTGGTTTTTGATCCACTCAGTCAGAAACGTTGGCTTCTGTTTCCCAGATCTTTAGTATCAGCTTCACTGTGTGGCCAAATGTATGTGGACGCCCTCAAATTCATTCATTTGTCTGCTCTTTGTTTCGGGCTTTTTCGGTTGGATGGTCCCGGACGGTCCGCACAGGCCAACGGGCTGTTTTTACCCGGACAGTCTGAGCACATTAATCGTGAGCTTTGGCTTCACATCACAGACGATTGACTCAAACAGTACGAGGTGGAATAAACAACAACACTTCTAAAACCGCCAGGCAACAAATAATCCGTCTTCATTCTAACTGGACGATGCTGAGTCTCATCAGGAACGTGTCGGTCTGCACAGTCCTGACTTCGACCCGGTCCAACACCTCTGACTGTGAGTCAGATGGACCGGAACCAGGAGGGTCGAGGCTGTTCTTCATATAAATGAACCTGGTTTTAGATTAGAAACAACTAAAGCGTGTGAAGGTGAGCAGATTCCCGTGTCCTCCTCCCTCTGGTCTTCGACCGTCTCGTCACATCTCACATCGTCTAATTGATCTCATTACACTTAAATCCGTCTTTGTCTCCCGGCGGGGGAGCGATGCTATCTGCGCCTTCTCAAATGAGAAAGGCCTCTTCAGACGCCGCCCGCCACTATCTGCACATCGACGGAGGCTCGGAAGCCAATCGTTGAATTAACTTGCAGACGCCCACGTCAATACCAAACACGCCTACCATCTCATCTGAGAGCAGAGCCCATTCATTATGTTCCCACAGATAAGGAAGAGATTAGAGGACACACACACACACACACACACACACACACACACACACACACACACACACACATCATCCTTCAGAAAAGACTCATTTTTGTAGGACGTTAACTTTAGTTCATCTAAAACGAAACACAACTCAGCTAAAGCTAAAGGTTAATACAAAAACTCAGGATTAACAGAATGATAGTAAATAATCATAACAGAGTGAAAAGGATAAAGAAAAAAGAAATTCAGTCACATTACTGCGATATCACTGAATGTAGTGAAGGTTTTGTGATATTTTGTCAACCTCAACATGTTTTTAATGAGTTGATTAAAAATTGGGGCGTTTTAATCTCATCTTAGTCAGAGAAAATTAATGTTTCAGTCCCATTCTCGTTGCTGAAAACTGTGTTAGGATCAGTAAACTGGGTGTTTTTCAGTCATCAGTCATTCTGTTAAACATGTCGGTCTGGTCTATCAGGCTGAATCATAATAATAAGAGTTCAGCTTTGCACAAAGTCTCTGGAGTCAATTTAAGAAACACATCCAGAGACATGGGAGAAAAACAGGTTATTAACACACATCATCTCCATCAGCAGCATTAACATACAACCAGAGGAAGTGACTGAATGAACAACACATCTTGTAAAGGAGCTTGAATGTGTCAGTGATCAGTCGTCATCACACGTTCTCCTCCGGACCGCTGCGAAAAAACCTCGTCACGGACAACGCTCGTTCAGAGGTCGTCTTCATCTGAGAGAGGTCATCCAGAGGGAGAAGACCTGGCAGCAGGAGGAAGCTTTCCAACGCCATGACAGGGAAAATATTAAGGTTGTGTGAGCGAGCAGGGAGGAGACAGAGCGACTGTGACCTCAGATCAGCTGAAACTACCCAAACACAGACACGCTCACACGGTTTGATTCTCCTGAAAATCAACTCAAAGAGAGAAGTCAGCATTCAAAATGTCTTCAGCACAAATCGGTTCTGCAGCGTCATCGTCTTTTTTCTCTCTGCACCCACACGAAGTGGCGAACAGAGCATCTGACAACGCCGTGACAACGTGATGTGCAGTTTATGGCTGCATGCTGCACAACAAGGAATGTTAGCTATCAAACTAACAACAGGAGAAGAAGCTAGCTCACCTCCACTTCTCTCTGCCGATTCACCTTCAAGTCTTCAAGTCAAGATGAACTTTAGTCGTCGTGGAAAAGTTCTTACGATTTTTTACTCGTGTTTATTTAAATCCTTTTTCATTTTGGTTTCTTGCTGGCTTCCATCAACCAGAACTATTTCTGGGAAAATGACAGCAGGTTGCTACCGGCAGAGAGAATATGCTGTCAAGGAGTTCGGAGTATTTGTACATTTAATTCAGATGATTTGAATGAATTAGATGTCGTGGCGGCGGACGGTGATGCAGGTGAGTGAAGAACAGAGTCACGACTGTCTCTGAACATCTTCTCATCCAAAGGTTTCTACAAACAAGAGAGAAGAGAAAAATAAAGGAATCTCAATCAAGAGCTGTCAGAAATCACTTCAGTAAAATCCAGCTGATCTCACTGAACACACAGGTTTTTGTCATTTGATTAAATAAAGAGTTTGTAATCACATTACCTGTCGCTCAGAGTCGTCCTCGTCACTTCAGCAGCTCCGCTCTGACTTTAAGTGACAGCTGACTGATGCTGTTTCTCAGGTGTTTGACTGAAAAATACATTAAAAACAGTTATTACCATTTTCTGTGGGAATCAATCAGACCGGAGGCGTCACAGGCATCGACCGGGCCAGAGGCCCCGACCGGAGTTAGTTATTGGCATGAAACATTTAAATCAAACGACTTCATTCAGCCCAACAAAGAGACGGAGAAGACGGACGGAGAAGACCTGAGAGAGGAGGCGGGAAGTGGAAATGATTTTAGATATGAGTCAAACACTTTAAATAATTACTGCTGCTGAATCCATTTACCTTCACCCCCAGCAGCCGGGTTCAGCTCCTGAGTCATTTCACTAAAACGCTTTTCAGTTAACCACAAAGAAAACCTCCCTTCAGCCCGACGCTGCACAGACTCAGCCACATGCTTTCTCTGAGAGTTAGAGGATCTCGATTCTTTGCAGTTTGAAGTGGACAACAAACACAGAGACACAGAGCAGCGTGATGTTCTGAAGGGTCGACCCTCCCGGTCCAAACTGCTGTTTCTGTCGTGCAGCAGCAGTACGGCTCGAGTCATTTCAACTGACAGCTGATTGACAGCTGCAGGATTCGCCGAAATGATGCAGAAGCTCCCTGAGTGACAGAACCTGTTGTCGAGCTCCCGTGTGGTTTGGCAGGCGGCCACGACTCAGGCCGCGACCGACACGTGACCGCTGCACCGTCTGCTGCACGCCGACAAGACACCAGGTGAGGAGGACGCAGCGAGCAACATCTGGATCTGCAGGAGGTTTCTACAGCAGCTGACTCATCAAAGACTCCAGACTGAGACTCGGTTATCAGGTCAAGATGGAGGACAAGAAAACCCAAAGTGAGACTGAGACACAAAGTGAGACTGAGACACAAAGTGAGACTGAGACACAAAGTGTCCCGTCTGGAGTTTAGCAGCTATATGTTAGCTCAGTTCAACCAGCTTCTTCTGACGGGTCAGTGAGAGCGTCCTGCCACTCTGAGAGAACGAGCTCTCTGGACGTCCACCAGCATCTGGACTCGTTCTCCCTGAAGCCACATGAGACAGCTGCACACTGCGACCCGATCGCCTGCCGGTCCCGACACTCCCCCATTCACACGGACTGACAGGAGCTCACTGTTGGCATGTTAGCCACAAACGCTAGCTGTCTTTTTCCACCCGGTCGTATCAGAACCTCCTCCTGTTCACTGCAGAGGCGACTGTCTTCAGCCTCCATCGTCTGACCTGAGCTGTGAGGCCTCAGCGGAACCACAGAGTCCGGACCGGACCAAAATGGCCACTGTGTGTGAATCACTGATAAATGTGTGAGATTAAACTGTGGACTGTTTGTTCTGCAGAGAATGAACGTTATTTTCCTCAGGTCACACTCGTCCAAGGGCAGAAAAGTCATCTGTTTTAAATATGAACTTAGAAAAGGATGGTCAGATGATCACACTCACACCTTCGTCTCCTACCTCACGTCGTCTCGTCCTGGACTTGATCCCTTAGATGATGTCACACCATTATAAAAAAAACAAAAAAAAAACATCTTATCTCACTAGCTGGCTTTATTCAAGCCAGCTAGCTCGATCCACCTTGACGTACCTGTTTCTTTGCTCCGATGAAGATTGGTCCCGAGTCCTGATGAAATCGATGAACGGCGGAAATACGCAACGGAACGAACGAACGCAAAGAGTTTTAGATTGTTTGTTTGTTTGAGTTTTGTTTTGTTTGTTTGACCCTCACACACACAGACACACTCACACCTTTGTCTCCTACCTCAGGTTGTCTTGTCCTGGACTCGATCCCTCGTCTCCAGATCACCGGGCGATGTCCTTAACCACTGGACCATCTTCAGCGCTGATGAACCCAAACAACCAGAGAGAGGAAGAAGATGAGACTGAAGGAAGAATCTGCACAGAATCCACCTTCATCAGTCCGGAGAGGAAACTGTGGACGGACGACTTTCTGCTCTGAACTTTCTCCGAGTTTAACCTTTAATCTTGTTGTTGAGCCGTCTTCAGTCTCAAACCAGATCCACCTGTCCTGCTGGCCCAGATAGTCTAGTGGTCAAGACTCTGAGTTCTGGTCCAGATGACCTGGGTTCAGTTCCAGCTTTGGCAAAAAAAAACCTAGCTGCTCCTTGTTTATTTTTTTAGAAGAGATGAATCTGAATCCACAGCTTGTTTGTCACAAACGAGCTTCTGAAGCAGCAGAACCACCAGAACTTTCTGAGCTCCATCTTTCTGAGGAGTTTGGATGCGACCAGGTTTCTGTGCTGATCCTGGTCCTGAAGCGTGGAGCACAAACACGCCTGCTGGGTTTGGTTGAAGGCGTCCAAGATGGAAAACAGCTGGAACTCTAAAGTTTCTGGGTCTCAGCTCGTTTGTGACAAATTCATCTCTTCCAAACCAAATAAACAAAGAGCAGTTAGGTCTTTTTTGCCAAAGCTGGAACTGAACCTGGGTCATCTGGACCAGAACTCAGAGTCTTGACCACTAGACTACTGTATCTGGGCCAGCAGGACAGGTGGATCTAGTTTGAGACTGAAGACGGCTCAACAACAAGATTAAAGGTTAAACTCAGAGAAAGTTCAGAGCAGAAAGTTGTCCATCCACACTTTCCTCTCCGGACTGATGAAGGTGGATTCTGTGCAGATTCTTCCTTCAGTCTCGTCTTCTTCCTCTCTCTGGTTGTTTGGGTTCATCAGCGCTGAAGATGGTCCAGTGGTTAAGGACTCTGACCGCTGATCTGGAGTTGATGGATCGAGTCCAGGACAAGACGACCTGAGGTAGGAGACAAAGGTGTGAGTATGTCATCTAAATATTAGTTTGGGTAAATTCATATTAAAAAAAGATGAATTTTCTGCCCTTGAAGAAGGCCTACAGAGCGCAAGTGGAACAAACAGGTGCACAAAACTATGTGGACTATAAAACAACATGCTTTTATATGCACTTTGAGTTGCCTTGTGTCTGAATTGTGCGATACAAATAAACTTGCCTTGGACGGAGACGTTCAGCAGCCAACAGGTCTCAGGTGCTTTATGGCCCAAAAAAAGTGCTCAGGTTTGTCGACCGTCTCCAGAGAAAACTTTAAAAAGTTCACAGAAATAACTTCTCACTTCATGAAACACTTTGCTTTACTGTGGACTGTTTGTTCTGCAGAGAGTGAAAGAGGCGGTTATTTTCCTCAGGTCACACTCGTCCAAGGGCAGAAAAGTCATCTGTTCTTAAATATGAACTTAGAAAAGGATGGTCAGATGGTCACTCACACCTTTGTCTCCCGCCTCAGGTCATCTTGTCCTGGACTCGATCCCTCGTCTCCAGATCACTGGTCGGAGTCCTTAACCACTGGACCATCTTCAGCGCTGATGAACCCAAACAACCAGAGAGAGGAAGAAGATGAGACTGAAGGAAGAATCTGCACAGAATCCACCTTCATCAGTCCGGAGAGGAAACTGTGGACGGACGACTTTCTGCTCTGAACTTTCTCTGAGTTTAACCTTTATTCTTGGTGTTGAGCCGTCTTCGGTCTCAAAACAGAACTACCTGTCTTGCTGGCCCAGATAGTCTAGTGGTCAAGACTCTGAGTTCTGGTCCAGATGACCTGGGTTCACTTCCACCTTTGAAAAAAAAAAACAAATTGCTCTATGTTTAGTTTTTTGGAAGAGATGAATTTGAATCCACAGCTTGTTTGTCACAAACGAGCTTCTGAAGCAGCAGAACCACCAGAACTCTCTGAGGAGTTTGGAGGCGACCAGGTTTCTGTGCTGATCCTGGTCCTGAAGCGTGGAGCTCAAACACGCCTGCTGGGTTTGGTTGAAGGCGCCCAAGATGGAAAACAGCTGGAACTCTCAAGTTTCTGGGTCTCAGCTCGTTTGTGACAAATTCATCTCTTCCAAAAAACTAAACAAAGAGCAGTTGTACTGTTTTTTTGACCAAAGCTGGAACTGATCCCAGATCATCTGGACCAGAACTCAGAGTCTTGACCACTAGACTATCTGGGCCAGCAGGACAGGTGGATCTGGTTTGAGACTGAAGACGGCTCAATCAACAAGATTAAAGGTTAAACTCAGAGAAAGTTCAGAGCAGAAAGTCGTCCGTCCACAGTTTCCTCTCCGGACTGATGAAGGTGGATTCTGTGCAGATTCTTCCTTCAGTCTCATCTTCTTCCTCTCTCTGGTTGTTTGGGTTCATCAGTGCTGAAGATGGTCCAGTGGTTAAGGACGCCGACTGGTGATCTGGAGACAATGGATCGAGTCCACCTGAGGTAGGAGACAAAGGTGTGAGCTTCTAAATATTAGTTTTCTAAGCTCATATTAAAAAAAAAGAAAGATCACTTTTCTGCCTTTGAACGAGGGCTACAGAGCGCAGGTGGAACAAACAGGTGCACAAAACTATGTGGACTATAAAAAACATGTTTTTATATGCACTTTTTATGCACTTTGAGTTGCCTTGTGTCTGAATTGTGTGATACAAATAAACTTGCCTTGGACGGAGACGTTCAGCAGCCAACAGGTCTCAGGTGCTTTGTGGCCCAAAAAACACGCTCAGGTTTGTCGACCGTCTCCAGAGAAAACTTTAAAAAGTTCACAGAAATAACTTCTCACTTCAGGAAACTTTACTGTGGACTGTTTGTTCTGCAGAGAGTGAACGAGGCGGTTATTCTCCTCAGGTCACACTCGTCCAAGGGCAGAAAAGTCATCTGTTCTTAAATATGAACTTAGAAATCTCATATATAGATGCTCACTCACAACTTCGTCTCCGACCTCAGGTCGTCTCGTCCTGGACTCGATCCCTTAGATGATGTCACACCATTAAAAAAAAACAAAAAAAAACATCTTATCTCACTAGCTGGCTTTATTCAAGCCAGCTAGCTCGATCCACCTTGACGTACCTGTTTCTTTGCTCCGATGAAGGTCGGTCCTGACTCCTGATGAAATCGATGAACGGCGGAAATACGCAACGCGACGCGAAACGGAACGAACGCAAAGAGATTTAGATTGTTTGTTTGAGTTTTGTTTTGTTTGTTTGTTTGACCCTCACACACACACAGACACACTCACACCTTTGTCTCCTACCTCAGGTCGTCTTGTCCTGGACTCGATCCATCGTCTCCAGATCACCGGCCGACGTCCTTAACCACTGGACCATCTTCAGCGCTGATGAACCCAAACAACCAGAGAGAGGAAGAAGACGAGACTGAAGGAAGAATCTGCACAGAATCCACCTTCATCAGTCCGGAGAGGAAATTGTGGACGGACGACTTTCTGCTCTGAACTTTCTCTGAGTATAACCTTTAATCTTGTTGATGAGCCGTCTTCAGTCTCAAACCAGATCCACCTGTCCTGCTGGCCCAGATAGTCTAGTGGTCAAGACTCTCAGTTCTGGTCCAGATGATCTGGGATCAGTTCCAGCTTTGGTCAAAAAAACAGTACAACTGCTCTTTGTTTAGTTTTTTGGAAGAGATGAATTTGTCACAAACGAGCTGAGACCCAGAAACTTTAGAGTTCCAGCTGTTTTCCATCTTGGACGCCTTCAACCAAACCCAGCAGGCGTGTTTGAGCTCCACGCTTCAGGACCAGGATCAGCACAGAAACCTGGTCGCCTCCAAACTCCTCAGAAAGATGATGGAGCTCAGAAAGTTCTGGTGGTTCTGCTGCTTCAGAAGCTCGTTTGTGACAAACAAGCTGTGGATTCAGATTCATCTCTTCCAAAAAACTAAACAAAGCAGTTGTAATGTTTTTTTTGCCAAAGTTGGAACTGAACCCGGGTCATCTGGACCAGAACTCAGAGTCTTGACCACTAGACCATCTGGGCCAGCAGGACAGGTGGATCTGGTTTGAGACTGAAGACGGCTCAACAACAAGATTAAAGGATAAACTCAGAGAAATTTGAGAGCAGAAAGTCGTCCGTCCACAGTTTCCTCTCCGGACTGATGAAGGTGGATTCTGTGCAGATTCTTCCTTCAGTCTCATCTTCTTGCTCTCTCTGGTTGTTTGGGTTCATCAGTGCTGAAGATGGTCCAGTGGTTAAGGACTCCGGCCGGTGATCTGGAGACGAGGGATCGAGTCCAGGACAAGACGACCTGAGGTAGGAGACAAAGGAGTGTGTGACATCATCTAAATATTAGTTTGGGTATATATTTTTTTTAAAAAAGATGAATTTTCTGCCCTTGAACGAGGGCTACAGAGCTCAGGTGGAACAAACAGGTGCACAAAACTATGTGGACTATAAAAAACTATGTTTTTTTATATGTACTTTTTATGCACTTTGAGTTGCCTTGTGTCTGAATTGTGCGATACAAATAAACTTGCCTTGGACGGAGACGTTCAGCAGCCAACAGGTCTCAGGTGCTTTGTGGCCGAAAAAACGTGCTCAGGTTTGTCGACCATCTCCAGAGAAAACTTTAAAAAGTTCACAGAAATAACTTCTCACTTCATGAAAGACTTTGCTTTACTGTGGACTGTTTGTTCTGCAGAGAGTGAAAGAGGCGGTAATTTTCCTCAGGTCACACTCGTCCAACGGCAGAAGAGTCATCTGTTCTTAAATATGAACTTAGAAAAGCATGGTCAGATGGTCAGTCACACCTTTGTCTCCTACCTCAGGTCGTCTCGTCCTGGACTCGATCCCTTAGATGATGTCACACCATAAAAATAAAAAAAATAAAAAACATCTTATCTCACTAGCTGGCTTTATTCAAGCCAGCTAGCTCGATCCACCTTGACGTACCTTTTTCTTTGCTCCGATGAAGGTTGGTCCTGACTCCTGATGAAATCGATGAACGTCGGAAATACGCAACGCGACGCGAAACGGAACGAACGAACGCAAAGAGATTTAGATTGTTTGTTTGTTTTGAGTTTTGTTTGTTTGTTTGACCCTCACACACACACAGACACACTCACACCTTTGTCTCCTACCTCAGGTCGTCTTGTCCTGGACCCGATCCATCGTCTCCAGATCACCGGGCGACGTCCTTAACCACTGGACCATCTTCAGCGCTGATGAACCCAAACAACCAGAGAGAGGAAGAAGATGAGACTGAAGGAAGAATCTGCAAAGAATCCACCTTCATCAGTCCGGAGAGGAAACTGTGGACGGACGACTTTCTGCTCTGAACTTTCTCTGAGTTTAACCTTTAATCTTGTTGATGAGCCGTCTTCAGTCTTAAACTAGATCCACCTGTCCTGCTGGCCCAGATAGTCTAGTGGTCAAGACTCTGAGTTCTGGTCCAGATGACCTGGGTTCAGTTCCAGCTTTGGCAAAAAAACCTAACTGCTCTTTGTTTATTTGGTTTGGAAGAGATGAATTTGTCACAAACGAGCTGAGACCCAGAAACTTTAGAGTTCCAGCTGTTTTCCATCTTGGACGCCTTCAACCAAACCCAGCAGGCGTGTTTGAGCTCCACGCTTCAGGACCAGGATCAGCACAGAAACCTGGTCGCCTCCAAACTCCTCAGAAAGATGATGGAGCTCAGAAAGTTCTGGTGGTTCTGCTGCTTCAGAAGCTCGTTTGTGACAAACAAGCTGTGGATTCAGATTCATCTCTTCCAAAAAACTAAACAAAGCAGTTGTAATGTTTTTTTTGCCAAAGCTGGAACTGAACCCGGGTCATCTGGACCAGAACTCAGAGTCTTGACCACTAGACCATCTGGGCCAGCAGGACAGGTGGATCTGGTTTGAGACTGAAGACGGCTCAACAACAAGATTAAAGGATAAACTCAGAGAAAGTTCAGAGCAGAAAGTCGTCCGTCCACAGTTTCCTCTCCGGACTGATGAAGGTGGATTCTGTGCAGATTCTTCCTTCAGTCTCATCTTCTTCCTCTCTCTGGTTGTTTGGGTTCATCAGCGCTGAAGATGGTCCAGTGGTTAAGGACTCTGACCGGTGATCTGGAGACGATGGATCGAGTCCAGGACAGGACGACCTGAGGTAGGAGACTAAGGTGTGAGCATCAAAATATTGGTTTGGGTAAATTCATATTAAAGAGATGAATTTTCTGCCCTTGAACGAGGGCTACAGAGCTCAGGTGGAACAAACAGGTGCACAAAACTATGTGGACTATAAAAAACATGTTTTTTATATGCACTTTTTATGCACTTTGAGTTGCCTTGTGTCTGAATTGTGCGATACAAATAAACTTGCCTTGGACGGAGACGTTCAGCAGCCAACAGGTCTCAGGTGCTTTGTGGCCCAAAAAAGTGCTCAGGTTTGTCGACCGTCTCCAGAGAAAACTTTAAAAAGTTCACAGAAATAACTTCTCACTTCAGGAAACTTTACTGTGGACTGTTTGTTCTGCAGACAGTGAACGAGGCGGTTATTTTCCTCAGGTCACACTCGTTCAAGGGCAGAAAAGTCATCTGTTCTTAATATGAACTTAGAAAAGGATGGTCAGATGGTCACTCACACCTTTGTCTCCCGCCTCAGGTCGTCTTGTCCTGGACTCGATCCCTCGTCTCCAGATCACTGGTCGGAGTCCTTAACCACTGGACCATCTTCAGCGCTGATGAACCCAAACAACCAGAGAGAGGAAGAAGATGAGACTGAAGGAAGAATCTGCACAGAATCCACCTTCATCAGTCCGGAGAGGAAACTGTGGACGGACGACTTTCTGCTCTGAACTTTCTCTGAGTTTAACCTTTATTCTTGGTGTTGAGCCGTCTTCGGTCTCAAACCAGAACTACCTGTCTTGCTGGCCCAGATAGTCTAGTGGTCAAGACTCTGAGTTCTGGTCCAGATGACCCGGGTTCACTTCCACCTTTGAAAAAAAAACCAAATTGCTCTATGTTTAGTTTTTTGGAAGAGATGAATTTGAATCCACAGCTTGTTTGTCACAAACGAGCTTCTGAAGCAGCAGAACCACCAGAACTCTCTGAGGAGTTTGGAGGCGACCAGGTTTCTGTGCTGATCCTGGTCCTGAAGCGTGGAGCTCAAACACGCCTGCTGGGTTTGGTTGAAGGCACCCAAGATGGAAAACAGCTGGAACTCTAAAGTTTCTGGGTCTCAGCTCGTTTGTGACAAATTCATCTCTTCCAAAAAACTAAACAAAGAGCAGTTGTACTGTTTTTTTGACCAAAGCTGGAACTGAACCCAGGTCATCTGGTCCAGAACTCAGAGTCCTGACCACTAGACTACCTGGGCCAGTAGGACAGGTGGATCTGGTTTGAGACTGAAGACGGCTCATCAACAAGATTAAAGGTTAAACTCAGAGAAAGTTCAGAGCAGAAAGTCGTCCGTCCACAGTTTCCTCTCCGGACTGATGAAGGTGGATTCTGTGCAGATTCCTGCTTCAGTCTCATCTTCTTCCTCTCTCTGGTTGTTTGGGTTCATCAGCATTGAAGATGGTCCAGTGGTGAAGGACGTCAACCAGGGATCTGGAGACTGAGGGATCAAGTCCAGGACAAGACGACCCGAGTTAGGACACAAAGGTTTGAGTGTGTCATCTAAACATTAGTTTGGGTAAATTCATATTAAAAAAAGATGAATTTTCTGCCCTTGAACGAGAGCTACAGAGCGCAAGTGGAACAAACAGGTGCACAAAACTATGTGGACTATAAAAAACTGTTTTCTATCCGCACTTTTTATGCACTTTGAGTTGCCTTGTGTCTGAATTGTGCGATACAAATAAACTTGCCTTGGACGGAGACGTTCAGCAGCCAACAGGTCTCAGGTGCTTTGTGGCCAAAAAAACGTGCTCAGGTTTGTCGACCGTCTCCAGAGAAAACTTTAAAAAGTTCACAGAAATAACTTCTCACTTCATGAAACACTTTGCTTTACTGTGGACTGTTTGTTCTGCAGAGAGTGAACGAGGCGGTTATTCTCCTCAGGTCACACTCGTCCAAGGGCAGAAAAGTCATCTGTTTTTAGAAAACTAATGTTTAGATGGTCACACTCACACCTTCGTCTCCTACCTCACGTCGTCTCGTCCTGGACTCGATCCCTTAGATGATGTCACACCATTAAAAAAAACAAATAAAAAAACATCTTATCTCACTAGCTGGCTTTATTCAAGCCAGCTAGCTCGATCCACCTTGACGTACCTGTCACTTTGTTCCGATGAAGGTCGGGCCTGAGTCCTGATGAAATCGATGAACAGCGGAAATACGCAACGCAACGCGAAACGGAACGAACGAACGAACGCACGCAAAGAGTTTTAGATTGTTTGTTTGTGTGTCTGTTTGTGTGTGTTTGTGTCTGTTTGTTTGTGTGTTTGTGTCTGTTTGTTTGTGTGTTTGTGTCTGTTTGTTTGTGTGTTTGTGTCTGTTTGTTTGTGTGTTTGTGTCTGTTTGTTTGTGTGTTTGTGTCTGTTTGTTTGTGTGTTTGTGTGTCTGTTTGTGTGTCTGTTTGTGTGTCTGTTTGTGTGTCTGTTTGTGTGTCTGTTTGTATTTTTGTTTTGTTTTTTTCATTTGACCCTCAGACACACTCACACGGTTGTCTCCTACCTCAGGTCGTCTTGTCCTGGACTCGATCCATCGTCTCCAGATCACCGGTCGACGTCCTTAACTACTGGACCATCTTCAGCGCTAATGAGCCCAAACAACCAGAGAGAGCAAGAAGACGAGACTGAAGGAAGAATCTGCAAAGAATCCACCTTCATCAGTCCGGAGAGGAAACTGTGGACGGACGACTTTCTGCTCTGAACTTTCTCTGAGTTTAACCTTTAATCTTGTTGATGAGCCGTCTTCAGTTTCAAACTAGATCCACCTGTCCTGCTGGCCCAGATAGTCTAGTGGTCAAGACTCTGAGTTCTGGTCCAGATGACCCGGGTTCAGTTCCAGCTTTGGCAAAAAAAACAGTACAACTGCTCTTTGTTTATTTGGTTTGGGAAGAGATGAATTTGTCACAAACGAGCTGAGACCCAGAAACTTTAGAGTTCCAGCTGTTTTCCATCTTGGACGCCTTCAACCAAACCCAGCAGGCGTGTTTGAGCTCCACGCTTCAGGACCAGGATCAGCACAGAAACCTGGTCGCCTCCAAACTCCTCAGAAAGATGATGGATCTCAGAAAGTTCTGGTGGTTCTGCTGCTTCAGAAGCTCGTTTGTAACAAACAAGCTGTGGATTCAGATTCATCTCTTCCAAAAAACTAAACAAAGCAGTTGTAATGTTTTTTTTGCCAAAGTTGGAACTGAACCCGGGTCATCTGGACCAGAACTCAGAGTGCTTGACCACTAGACCATCTGGGCCAGCAGGACAGGTGGATCTGGTTTGAGACTGAAGACGGCTCAACAACAAGATTAAAGGATAAACTCAGAGAAAGTTCAGAGCAGAAAGTCGTCCGTCCACAGTTTCCTCTCCGGACTGATGAAGGTGGATTCTCTGCAGATTCTTCCTTCAGTCTCATCTTCTTCGTCTCTCTGGTTGTTTGGGTTCATCAGTGCTGAAGATGGTCCAGTGGTTAAAGACTCCGGCCGGTGATCTGGAGACGAGGGATCGAGTCCAGGACAAGACGACCTGAGGTAGGAGACAAAGGAGTGTGTGTCATCTAAATATTAGTTTGGGTAAATTCATATTAAAAAAAGATGAATTTTCTGCCCTTGAACGAGAGCTACAGAGCTCAGGTGGAACAAACAGGTGCACAAAACTATGTGGACTATAAAAAACTATGTTTTTTTTATATGCACTTTTTATGCACTTTGAGTTGCCTTGTGTCTGAATTGTGCGATACAAATAAACTTGCCTTGGACGGAGACGTTCAGCAGCCAACAGATCTCAGGTGCTTTGTGGCCGAAAAAACGTGCTCAGGTTTGTCGACCATCTCCAGAGAAAACTTTAAAAAGTTCACAGAAATAACTTCTCACTTCAGGAAAGACTTTGCTTTACTGTGGACTGTTTGTTCTGCAGAGAGTGAAAGAGGCGGTAATTTTCCTCAGGTCACACTCGTCCAACGGCAGAAGAGTCATCTGTTCTTAAATATGAACTTAGAAAAGCATGGTCAGATGGTCAGTCACACCTTTGTCTCCTACCTCAGGTCGTCTCGTCCTGGACTCGATCCCTTAGATGATGTCACACCATAAAAATAAAAAAAATAAAAAACATCTTATCTCACTAGCTGGCTTTATTCAAGCCAGCTAGCTCGAATCCACCTTGACGTACCTTTTTCTTTGCTCCGATGAAGGTTGGTCCTGACTCCTGATGAAATCGATGTACGGCGGAAATACGCAACGCGACGCGAAACGGAACGAACGCAAAGAGATTTAGATTGTTTGTTTTTTTGAGTTTTGTTTGTTTGTTTGACCCTCACACACACACAGACACAGACACACTCACTACTTTGTCTCCTACCTCAGGTCGTCTTGTCCTGGACTCGATCCATCGTCTCCAAATCACCGGGCGACGTCCTTAACCACTGGACCATCTTCAGCGCTGATGAGCCCAAACAACCAGAGAGATGAAGAAGATGAGACTGAAGGAAGAATCTGCAAAGAATCCACCTTCATCAGTCCGGAGAGGAAACTGTGGACGGACGACTTTCTGCTCTGAACTTTCTCTGAGTTTAACCTTTAATCTTGTTGATGAGCCGTCTTCAGTCTTAAACTAGATCCACCTGTCCTGCTGGCCCAGATAGTCTAGTGGTCAAGACTCTGAGTTCTGGTCCAGATGACCTGGGTTCAGTTCCAGCTTTGGCAAAAAAACCTAACTGCTCTTTGTTTATTTGGTTTGGAAGAGATGAATTTGTCACAAACGAGCTGAGACCCAGAAACTTTAGAGTTCCACCTGTTTTCCATCTTGGACGCCTTCAACCAAACCCAGCAGGCGTGTTTGAGCTCCACGCTTCAGGACCAGGATCAGCACAGAAACCTGGTCGCCTCCACACTCCTCAGAAAGATGATGGAGCTCAGAAAGTTCTGGTGGTTCTGCTGCTTCAGAAGCTCGTTTGTGACAAACAAGCTGTGGATTCAGATTCATCTCTTCCAAAAAACTAAACAAAGCATTTGTAATGTTTTTTTTGCCAAAGTTGGAATTGAACCCGGGTCATCTGGACCAGAACTCAGAGTCTTGACCACTAGACCATCTGGGCCAGCAGGACAGGTGGATCTGGTTTGAGACTGAAGACGGCTCAACAACAAGATTAAAAGGATAAACTCAGAGAAAGTTGAGAGCAGAAAGTCATCCGTCCACAGTTTCCTCTCCGGACTGATGAAGGTGGATTCTGTGCAGATTCTTCCTTCAGTCTCGTCTTCTTGCTCTCTCTGGTTGTTTGGGTTCATCAGCGCTGAAGATGGTCCAGTGGTTAAAGACTCCGGCCGGTGATCTGGAGTTGAGGGATCGAGTCCAGGACAAGACGACCTGAGGTAGGAGACAAAGGAGTGTGTGACATCATCTAAATATTAGTTTGGGTATATATTTTTTTTAAAAAAGATGAATTTTCTGCCCTTGAACGAGAGCTACAGAGCTCAGGTGGAACAAACAGGTGCACAAAACTATGTGGACTATAAAAAACTATGTTTTTTTATATGTACTTTTTATGCACTTTGAGTTGCCTTGTGTCTGAATTGTGCGATACAAATAAACTTGCCTTGGACGGAGACGTTCAGCAGCCAACAGATCTCAGGTGCTTTGTGGCCGAAAAAACGTGCTCAGGTTTGTCGACCATCTCCAGAGAAAACTTTAAAAAGTTCACAGAAATAACTTCTCACTTCAGGAAAGACTTTGCTTTACTGTGGACTGTTTGTTCTGCAGAGAGTGAAAGAGGCGGTAATTTTCCTCAGGTCACACTCATCCAACGGCAGAAGAGTCATCTGTTCTTAAATATGAACTTAGAAAAGCATGGTCAGATGGTCAGTCACACCTTTGTCTCCTACCTCAGGTCGTCTCGTCCTGGACTCGATCCCTTAGATGATGTCACACCATAAAAATAAAAAAAATAAAAAACATCTTATCTCACTAGCTGGCTTTATTCAAGCCAGCTAGCTCGATCCACCTTGACGTACCTTTTTCTTTGCTCCGATGAAGGTTGTTCCTGACTCCTGATGAAATCGATGAACGTCGGAAATACGCAACGCGACGCGAAACGGAACGAACGAACGCAAAGAGTTTTAGATTGTTTGTTTTTTTGAGTTTTGTTTGTTTGTTTGACCCTCACACACACACAGACACACTCACACCTTTGTCTCCTACCTCAGGTCGTCTTGTCCTGGACTCGATCCATCGTCTCCAAATTCACCGGGCGACGTCCTTAACCGCTGGACCATCTTCAGCGCTGATGAACTCAAACAACCAGAGAGAGTAAGAAGATGAGACTGAAGGAAGAATCTGCACAGAATCCACCTTCATCAGTCCGGAGAGGAAACTGTGGACGGACGACTTTCTGCTCTGAACTTTCTCTGAGTTTAACCTTTAATCTTGTTGTTGAGCCGTCTTCAGTCTTAAACTTGATCCACCTGTCCTGCTGGCCCAGATAGTCTAGTGGTCAAGACTCTGTGTTCTGGTCCAGATGACCTGGGTTCAGTTCCAGCTTTGGCAAAAAAATCTAACTGCTCTTTGTTTATTTGGTTTGGAAGAGATGAATTTGTCTCAAACGAGCTGAGACCCAGAAACTTTAGAGTTCCAGCTGTTTTCCATCTTGGACGCCTTCAACCAAACCCAGCAGGCGTGTTTGAGCTCCACGCTTCAGGACCAGGATCAGCACAGAAACCTGGTCGCCTCCAAACTCCTCAGAAAGATGATGGAGCTCAGAAAGTTCTGGTGGTTCTGCTGCTTCAGAAGCTCGTTTGTGACAAACAAGCTGTGGATTCAGATTCATCTCTTCCAAAAAACTAAACAAAGCAGTTGTAATGTTTTTTTTGCCACAGCTGGAACTGAACCCGGGTCATCTGGACCAGAACTCAGAGTCTTGACCACTAGACCATCTGGGCCAGCAGGACAGGTGGATCTGGTTTGAGACTGAAGACGGCTCAACAACAAGATTAAAGGATAAACTC
>CM077798.1:28478888-28486509 GCA_039737535.1 Lagodon rhomboides | reverse complement strand
TTTCCTCTCCGGACTGATGAAGGTGGATTCTGTGCAGATTCTTGCTTCAGTCTCATCTTCTTCATCTCTCTGGTTGTTTGGGTTCATCAGCGCTGAAGATGGTCCAGTGGTTAAGGACGTCGACCCGTGACCTGGAGACAATGGATCGAGTCCAGGACAAGACGACCTGAGGTAGGAGACAAAGGTGTGAGTGATGTCATCTACACATTAGTTTGGGTATATATTCATATTAATAAAAGATGAATTTTCTGCCCTTGAACGAGAGCTACAGAGCACAGGTAGAACAAACAGGTGCACAAAACTATGTGGACTGTAAAACAACTATGTTTTTTATATGCACTTTTTATGCACTTTGAGTTGCCTTGTGTCTGAATTGTGCGATACAAATAAACTTGCCTTGGACGGAGACGTTCAGCAGCCAACAGGTCTCAGGTGCTTTGTGGCCGCTCAGGTTTGTCGACCGTCTCCGGAGAAAACTTTAAAAAGTTCACAGAAATAACTTCTCACTTCATGAAACACTTTGCTGGATCGGACTCACACTTCTGAGAATTCAAGTCCCCTCACAATCTAAAATCTTTTGGAAGTGACGGATGATGCTGCAGATTCACCGGCTGCAGACACTCAGAGACAGACGCTCCTCCGGGACGTAATGGACCGGCTCAACAGGCTTCGTCACTTCCCCGCTACACCTGCCAGCTTACATCACCATCAGCCCTGCACCACCCGTGTGCTCCTCCCGGTGAGGACGGAGCCTGGTGGCCCCGAGTCATCACAGACAGGAACATGGAAGAAGGTTTGTCTGAGAGAGAGATGTAGTCAGACATCGTGAAGACAGTGGACGAGATCTTTGACGAGTGACAACGAGGAATAAACCCACGCTGACGTCATCAACCTGAGGAGGTCTGAGGTGTTTCCTGCGGTCCGTTCACAGACGCACAGAACAGTTCTGTTCAGTTCTGTTCTGTTTAAAGCTGCACTGGATGAGACGTCTGTGTCCCTCCATCAGTTCAACATCGAACATGTCCTGTTGATTTTCAATAAATAAGAGACCCAGAGCTGCTCCAACGCCTCGTCAGCACAGACTCACACTCAGGTTGTCTGACGTGATCCAAGACGTCACACCTCGTCTTAGTTTGCATACGACAAGGATGACAAAGCCTCCATCCTGACAGAAACACTAACCAAAGACAATGACAAAGAAACTCTTCGACGGTCTGGAGGAGAGAACTCCTTTTCCCTGAACCTCACCTACATATGGGTCGGGCTTAATGACCTGATCAGATTCTGTTCTGATCCGGAGCCGTTCACTGACGGGGAACTTTAAAAGATGGATTCATCTTCACTCCTGTTTATGGACCCGACTGCAGCAGTGGTCCGGAGCTGATGCTGTGTGAATGTTTATCTGACCTGACGAGAGCAAAGAGAAAATGTACCGGAGAGAGAAACACACGAAATATAATCCCGTCCAATAAGATCAGAACACGAGACACAGAACCACCTGGAAACATCGTGAAGGAGCTCAATAAAAAGATGCAGCTGCAGGACTCGAGTCGGAGAAAATGACCCGGAGCTGAAACTGAACGCTGAACTCTTCTGTTCATATTAAAGTGAAGACAGCTGAGACTGAAGTGTGCGTCCTCAGAGCGTCTCTGCCGTCACGTTTGTCTCGTCTGCTGTCCTTTAAAACACCAGCAGGGTTAATGACATCATCGTCCTGCAGGTTAATACCTCAACACGTCTTTAATAACTCAGATGTGCCATCGTCCGTCTGCTGAGGCAGATTCAGTGACGACGTTAAGGTCTCGACATTCACACACTGTAAAATACAAACTGTTAAACGACTAACCTTTCCCCTGAGCGCTGCAGCCGAGGATCAACGCCTCGGCTTCCATGTAAATCAGGCTGCAGCGCGTCGGAGCTGCGAGGAGAAGCTGCAGCTCCGTCGCCTCGCTTGTAGCTCGAGGCCACATTCCCCTGAATGTTTGAGGCTGCTGTGCTGAGAGCGGTTTGTGTTTTACAGCAGGATGGAAGCTGCAGTGTGTGATCAGTGTGCTGACAGACAGTCGGAGGCTGCAGGTCTGAACGACACGCTCAACTCTCATTAGTGAATATTAGCAGAGGGTGAAGCTGCTCCACACATCCTCACATCTACACCACCCAGCAGCTGTGTGCGCAGGTTATTATTTATAATCAGGGAGGCACAAATAACAGGTTTGGATTTCTGCTGATATTTGATATCATTTTGGCAGATTATGAATGAATGCAGAGAGCATGTTCTCTCTCTCTCTCTCTCTCTCTCTCTCTCTCTCTCTCTCTCTCTCTCTCTCTCTCTCTCTCTCTCTCTCTCTCTCTCTCTCTCTCTCTCTCTCTCTATATATATATACTTATTATTCTGCATGTGTGTGTATTGTCTCAGTTGCATTCATCAGGAGCACCGACGCCACACAAACAGCAGCCGGTGAAGCAGCAACATTAAAAAACACAGAAACTTTTGTGTTTCTCTGCTTCTGATGTAAAAACAATAGAGTTCATGTTTATTCATGACGCGACACAAAGGAAGAGCAGAACAACCCCCCGAGCTGAGAGGAGTGTGTGTGTGTGTGTGTGTGTGTGTGTGTGTGTGTGTGTGTGTGTGTGTGTGTGTGTGTGTGTGTGTGTGTGTGTGTGTGTGTGTGTGTGTGGGCGCAGTGACGTCTTTCAGATTCACGTCTGTGAATCAAACCTGGCAGGTTTTCATTTCCTCCTGAGTTTATTGCACATTCAAAAGTACAAACTGCATTTGTGTGTGTGTGTGTGTGTGTGTGTGTGTGTGTGTGTGTGTGTGTGTGTCTGTGTGTGTGTTATATTCCCAGTATTAACCACCCTGGTGACAGCTGACAGCTCTTATGATTATCTGTATATGAAACGACGCAGCGACAGATCTGATTGATTGGTTATCAGCTATAAGTAATCAACATTACTGAACTAAGGTTTGTTCTCACCTGTTGTGCTTCAGACTGTCAGGATCTCTTTACAGGAGGCACCTGGCCGAGGTCGCAGCCGGCGGTGACCACACAGCTGGTTTCAGAGTCAGACATCAGAACATCTGTAATACAGGAGTCAACAGTCCTGACACTGATGGTCATCAGAATTAAACTGAGGCTGTTTTACATCCAGTTAAAGTTCCTTACAGGACGTTTAACTCTGCCATCAGCTGACCGTGGCGTCCACCTGAGCTCTGACGTGGCGTCCACCTGAGCTCTGACCGTCGCCTGCAGCACCTTCACACCTCTCAGCACCTGTGTAACTGCTCTGACTTCCTGTGGCGTGCTGCAGCAGTCGTGTCTCAGACTGGTGACTGAATTCAGATCAAAGTATTAAAGCGAGGATTTGCATCTCTCATTCTGTGGCTGTGATTCACAACAAGCCAGCAGACAAACAAACGGATCGATTATCCTCTAAAGCTCCGCGTCGCCGGAGAAGCTCCGCTCAGACGCATCACTCAGACTCGATCTGTGAGCTCGGTGGGAAGAAAGCTGATCAGGAGAAACAGGAGCGAGATGAGATTTTCATCGTGACGGATGAAGCTCGAGCTCAGCTGATCTCTGCTAACCAGTCTGCTAACTCTGCTAACTCTGCTAACCAGCGCTGCTAACTCTGCTAACTCTGCTAACCAGCGCTGCTAACTCTGCTAACTCTGCTAACCAGCGCTGCTAACTCTGCTAACCAGCGCTGCTAACTCTGCTAACTCTGCTAACTCTGCTAACCAGCGCTGCTAACTCTGCTAACTCTGCTAACCAGCGCTGCTAACTCTGCTAACTCTGCTAACCAGCGCTGCTAACTCTGTGGACTCGATGCTGTCCTGCTGCGTGTTGCTGCAGATGTGTTGAAGTAAAAACAGCTCAAACACGTCACAGTTGAGGAACATATTCATCAGCCACAGTAGATTTATTCTTGATCTGCAGAAGGAAATCAGCTCTTCTCCTCTGCAGATCAGCGTCTGCAGCCGGCAGACTGGACGTCTCTCTGAAGAGCTCTTCATCACAGCTTGGTGATGAAGTGAAAACCGCTGAAGTGTCTGAAAACAACTCGACCTTTCTCTCTACAGGTCGTTGAGTCGTGTTCAACAAAGTTCAAACCAGAGAAATCCAGCGCTTTCCTCAAGCTGCGTTTCATTTTGTCGCCCGTCGCTTTAAAGGGATATTCCGGTGTAAGTTTAATCCATGGTCTAACACACCGTGACACCGAGTAAGACTCCCCCTCGAGAGGTCAAGTTAGCTGACCGCTAGCTTAGCTAGTTTTAGCAACCTCAGAAAAGACCGCACGATAACAACACACTGCAGCTTATGTCTCCAACTAGAAACCGCCATCAAAAAGCCACAATTAATGGTGAGAACAGCAGCAAACTTCAGCAACAGTACATGTACAGTCCCAGCACACAGTACGAAGCATCAAACATCTGCTAGCTTTGCTGGATTTGTATTAAAAACACAGCACAACTCACCCTCTCCTCCAGCAGCCTGCCTGTGTGGGGAAGCCCTGACGAGTCGATTACCGAGTGCAGTAGATTTCTGCAGCTCAAGGAGGAAAATGTCTGATTATTACTCCATGGGATGCTCAGTTCTTATTACCTGAGAGCTGACAGGGAATAAGAACGGAAGTATCCCATGGAGTAATAATCAGACATTTTCATCCTTGAGCTGCAGAAATCTACTGCACTCGGTAATCGACTCGTCAGGGCTTCCCCACACAGGCAGGCTGCTGGAGGAGAGGGTGAGTTGAGCTGTGTTTTTAATACAAATCCAGCAAAGCTAGCAGATGTTTGATGCTTCGTACTGTGTGCTGGGACTGTACATGTACTGTTGCTGAAGTTTGCTGCTGTTCTCACCATTAATTGTGGCTTTTTGATGGCGGTTTCTAGTTGGAGACATAAGCTGCAGTGTATTGTTATCGATGCGGTCTTTTCTGAGGTTGCTAAAACTAGCTAAGCTAGCGGTCAGCTAACTTGACCTCTCGAGGGGGAGTCTTACTCGGTGTCACGGTGTGTTAGACCATGGATTAAACTTACACCGGAATATCCCTTTAACTTCAGAAGCGAGTCGGAGAGCGAGGACAACCGTTACGTCGGTAATAAGTCAGCTGACGGGGTTCAGATTAGTTTGAGACAGGTGTAGTATTTCAGGTGTGTGGGTGAGATGAGACGCACACACAGCTAATTTAATGGTTTATTGATGAAATGATCAGCTGTGTACTTGAGAAGACAGATTCAGTGATGTGTGAAGCACAAACTCACCTCCGCCGCTTCTCTTCCTCTCAGGGTGTGTCCCGACTAAAGAGTTCCCCCGGGGGTGTGGACGCCTTTTATTGGTTCCGCTTGGTTGAGCGGGAGGAACCAAGTGGGGAAAAGGTAGAGGGGGGTTTAACTGTAAATATATGTAAATTATTATGGCTATTTCTTTAGGTGATTTTCGTGGGTTTATATTTATTGTATTTATATTTGGTGGGGAAGTTTAAGTAAATATTTGTTTATTGATTGTAAAAGGAAATGGTACGTGCCAGTTAGTGACAGGAGGTGCTGGTGTTTAAGCAGGTCATCTGGAGGAGGATGGGTTGAGACAAGATGTTGATGTGCTGAATGTAAAATAAAAGAAATACCACGGGCTGAACATCAGCATCCGTCTGGGACAGTCAGAACCTGATGAGACTCCAGGAGGTCTGGATCAGCACCGACCGCCAACAATTTATATTTTCTGCCAATTTTCAAAAAGGAAGGAAGGAAATCTTTTTAGAATTCTTCCTTTGACGTTATAAATGCTGTTGTCTTCATGTTAACGTGGACCTTCATCAGACCTGCTGAGCTGCTGTCAGGACAGAACAAAGCTGTGGTTCATCCGTCAGCTCAGACATCTGCTCATTATCTACAGGCCAGCGTCCTCCTACACTTAATTAGTGACGCAAAAAGAAACGAGTTGAATTCCTGATGTTCTCCTGTTGTTGTGGCAGCGAGCGGACATGGAGTCATTTATCTGTTGTTGGAGACATAAAGGAAGCGTCTGACACATGGACCACACTTCATCCTCCGCTCGGATGCTTCAGAGACGTTTTGAAGTTGTGAATGAACTGAGAGAAAAGCAGCTCCGTCAGATAAACGGCATGATGATGATGATCACCACAGCTGAAGACGCTGCACTGGGGATGTCCATCTGTTTCCATGACGGAGGACGTTGAAGGCTCGTCCTCTTTCACAGGAGGAGACATCGACTCAAACGAGGGCGGGGTGACATTCAGAGGTGGGGTTTCGTCTCTCCAGCTGCTCGAAGTTTACAGGACTGGATCAGAACCCTTTAGCTGATGATGATAGATGCAGAATGATGACGGAGTGCTGATGGGAGACGCTTCGTCTGCAGACCTGACAGGATAACAAGCGCACTAAGTGAAAAATGTTGCCTCTGGATTTCAGGATTTTATCTGGAGTGTCACAGAAATGTGACAGCTTGCCGGCTGGCTGCACCTCCGTCACCTCCGTCACCTCGGGTGTCGATCCGTCTCAGAGGTGCCTCTAATGGGAGCTGGCGGCCCGAAGCTCCCAGGTGGCTCTGCAGGCTTCCTGCTCGGTGACAAAAGCAGCAGTTAGCGGCTCTGCAGGAGACGACTGAAGATCCATCACCAGTGAGCTGAGGGGAAACTCTACTCCAGACGTCTGAATACACTGCACACACACACACACACACACACACACACCGAGCTGCGTATATGCAAGGAAATACCACACACACACACACACACATTTACACACACAGCGCTCATAATCCAGCCTTCCAGATGAGTTGTGGCCTGAAGCTGCAGGTGCCTAAGAGGATCTTGGGAAAAACGCCAAACTCTGCAAAAGTGTTGGCAGCAAATCAGAGCAAACACAAATCAGCAGCAGGCAGCGTGGAGATGATCCGCTCCGTCACCAGCACCGCCTGCTGCCGCTTCACCTCTTTATTTACTGTTTACTGCGTCTGAGTGGAGGTGAGCCGCCGCCGCCGCCGCCGACCACGAGCTGGAACCTGCAGCTGCTCTTCACTTGGCACAATCAAATTAATTACAAGTGTTTCGCTGAGAAAAAATTCACTCAGACAAAATGTAATCAAATGATTCGCCAAACTCCCCTAATCTGCTTATTGTGTGCACATTAGCTGCGGATGGCGTCGCAGCAGGTGAGCGTTCCAGATGTCAGAGGATCCAACTCGCACAGGAACCAGCAGACGGGCCACGTGTACTGACCCGGCACACAGTCTGAGGCAGCACGGCCTCAGATCCAAACGACTGAGTGGACTGATGCTCTCTGACCCGACAGGTGACATCATCCTGGGCTCACAGTCCGGTTCAGACCAGAGTTCTACCGGTTTCAGCTTCCAAAACCGGATTCTGACGGCACACAGGCAGCGTGATGACGTCCGACTGGTTTCATGCTTACAGATGGTGAAATGTTGAAACGTGGTTCGGCTTGAAATAAAGTAAGTTTTCATTTGGTCCTGATGCTTCATTTATTACTCACTGATCGTCTTTCTGACTTTTAATAAAGGTGAGATCACAGCGATGATGGTTGACAGGTACATGTGCAGGACTGTAAATAGGTCACAGCTGTTCTGATCCG
>CM077798.1:28396388-28473888 GCA_039737535.1 Lagodon rhomboides | reverse complement strand
CGCTGAGCAGAGAGCAGGCGGGAAATAAAACGCACCTCTGGGAAGTAATTATGATGAAGCGCGAGCAGTAAATCACCTGCCTGTGGATTCATCTCTCATGACTGAAAGTGAAGTTTCATCTGAACTTAGTTATTTGTTCATTAACAATCTTTATTTGCCTGTTTCTTAGGACTGGAAAAATAAAACCAGTCCCCACACACAGTCACGTTTCCCTCACTTTTGGGGGCAGATTATGTTCTTAACTGATCATCAACATGTAAAAAACAGAGAAAAATCTCCACTAAAGTCTCTCAGAGCCCATATGACATCTTTAAATTGCTGCTTTGTCTCAACAACAATCCAAAAGATATTCGTCGCTTTACAGTCCGTACAGATCGGACACCAGAGCGATTCTGAACCGTCGATGGAGGCAGATTTATTCAGTTTACAGCATGAATTGTAAAAACTAGTCAACTTACCAACCGGTCAGTGCACGTTCATGATCTTATTAGATTTTCAGATGTATATCTTTGGGCCTCTCTCATGACTTTATTACAGAGAACAGCTGAAGGATGTCATGAAGCAGAGGACACAGCCTCTGTACATGCTGTTATTTAACGCTGTTAACGACGATGCTAACGGTGACGCATTACTGACTCTGAATGTGTCCGACCACCAGTGTGGAGAAACATTATGTTGATTTATTTGGGAACAGTATAACAACGAATGAGGCCGGTCGCTCGTGGGAATAAATAACTTCCAACTCTTGACTTCTGCGCAGCTCAGGACTCACTCGAGGTCAGAGCGCTCTGACGTTAATCTACACCGATCAGCCACAACATTAACACCACTGACAGGTGAATAACATTAATCATCTCATGACAATGTGATGGTCTGATGGGAAACCTTGGCTGCTGACATTCATGTGAGCCACCACCCATCCGAACACTGTTGTGGACCAACTACACCCCCCTCATCACAACAACACTACCTGATGGCAGTGGCCCCCCAGCAGGACGATGTGCTCTGACACACCACAAACACTGCTCAGGAACAGCTGAGGAACACAATAAAGAGCCCAAGGTGTCGACCGGGCCTCCAAATCCCCCAGATCCCAATCTGATGGAGCATCTGTAGGACGTGCTGAGCAGGTCTGATCCATGGAGGCCCGACCCCCCAACATACAGGACCCAGAGGATCCAATAAGACGCCCTGGTGCCAGACACCACAGGTGACCCTCAGAGGTCTGAAGTCCAGGTCCTGATGGGTCAGAACTGTTCTGGCTGCACAAGGGGAACCTTCACAACATCAGGCAGGTGGTCTTAATGTTCTGTCTGATCGGTGTAGTTCGACACGCTGGTCCAACTTTGTTCACTGGGAGGCTGCCGAGCCCGATTCTGTCTCTCACTCCTCAAAACGTTCTCCTCCTGCTGGTCCAGAAGTTTCTGAGTCAACACCAACACGCCGCCTGGTTGGACCTGACCTGCACGGGTCGCCGTCAGCTCCAGGTAGCAGCAGGTAGCAACATGAGAAGCTCTCTGTCCTGCAACCATCCGCCCGTTATTGTCATCTCGGAGCAGATGATAAAGTTACCAACAACTCTTCTCATCGACTCAAGCTGGGGTCATGGCACCAGTAGAAGGTGCTGAATTAGGCCTTGCAGATACTTTGTGCACTCACTAACTCCTTCTTCTTCTTCTTCTTCTTCAGTCAGCTGCGATGTGGTCGAGGTCCCCGCCCCGAGCGCCAGGCCAGCTACATGCACAGCACCTCCCACATACGCCTCACCTCCATCAAGAAGGCCACGCCCACTGCGGCCATCATCGCTCCCGCGGCCAACGGCAACTCCAGCAGACAGGAAGTTGCTCTGTGACGAGGGGTCGTGAGTCCGCGATGTTCAGCTCCGCCTCGTCCTGCAAACTCCTGCAGCTGTGAGACCGGGGGGGTGGTTCTGGTGCCGGGTGTGGACGGTGTGCATGGGTCGAGGAAACTGTTCGGACCTCGTACCGGTTGAATGATTGTACCAAACCAGACTTGATCATCCTCAACGACAAAAAGTGCCTCTTGGAAATACAAGGTCAGACAGAACAAACCCAACGCTTCACTTTTCTACAGCCAGAACTCTTCAGATACCTTGAAACATGTTTGTAGAAGTTAAACTTCGGTGACAGCATGGTGATGATAGCATGTCTGCTGTGGAAGCTTCTCTGTGCTAAGTCGCTGGAATCTTCATCATCGACTGACCTGAGAAGCCGTTTTCATCTATTTGTCAGCCCGGTTCTGATCCACAGGGAGGTTTGTCTGCTGCCTCTCTATAAGGACGACCAGACCCAGAACAAAGTACAAGTGAATCGGTCGCTCGTCCAGAGACGTTTCAGAGGATGCATGGACCTGCTGCAGGACGGAGAGTTTGGCTTTGCGACTGCTCTGGAGATGAATGATGCATTTGTAGCCGATGAAAACTACCCGAAGCCTTGTAAACCAAAATATCTTCTTGTGTGGAGGAAAATCTCTTTGGTAAATGTTTGGTTTGCTGTTTCTGTGTCTCTGCGTCCACCAGGTACGACTCCGTTTGAACAGTTAGCTGTGGAAGTTGTTCTCGTTCATGATGAAAACGACGGGAGCTCTCTTTTTGCTCTTTTGCATGAGATTGCCCGTCGAGTCTCTGCGTGGTTTGTGGACTTGCAGGGCGATGAGGCGACCGCTACAAGCCTTCTGGTCCATGAAAAATAATGCAAAGAGTTGTGTCTAAACTCTCAGCAGGAAGTCAAACACACTCTCAGTGGGTGATGGACTCCAGCAGGGTTGTTCCTCATCACTGACTCTGCTTTTCAGGGACAGATTCCAGTCTGGTGGGCTCAGGAGGATCTCTGCTTTCAGCAAAAAGTTTAGGTCCGATGGCTCCGTCGAACTGTGACGGTCCAGCACCAGAACAACTGCAGCTGAGACTGAAGCAGCATGGATGAGACTCGTTTACTTTACTTGGCTCGATTCGTCACCGTCTCTGTATTAATGTGCTGCATTTCCCCCAATTTAAAGTTACTACCAGATTATATTCTAAAGTCCACAGCGAAGGTGCGTTTACAGTGTCTGCAGCTTCCTTTGGCTGGTTAAAAAGGACACAATCTGGGTGCTAATTAAGAAGCAAAGGTGCTAAAGGGCTGTAAGTGATTCTTTAAACCTCTCGACCGGCCGACAGGAACAGATTTCATTTTAATTAATGTTCTGTATTGTTGTGTGCATGAAAACGTTGCACACAGTTCAGAGTGAAGCTGCTGTCCTCCAGATGAATCCTGAGCTCCACCAGAGCTGTCAGAAAATATTTAGAAGCTAAACCTTGATTCAGTTTCCTCTGTCCTGTTTGGATATGAGTTTATCCAAAGAACTGCTTTGAATTTTGCTGCTGAAATGTGCTTTTTGCTGCCGTGTCATTACTGCGTGCATGAAACATTTTAAATCACTGAACGTAGCCTCTCTGATCAGCAGAGTCTATCTAACTGTCTGATTAATGCACCCTTTTTAAAAAGCAGTAAAAATACAGCAGCATTGACTCGACCAGCTCTACAGCTCGTCACGCTCTGCTGCGCTGACACTTTGAGCCCTATGAAGGAATCTCAGACGGGGAGGCATTCTGAGAAAGTATAAAGTTATTTAAACACCGACTGAAAAATGTGATCAGTTACATTTTCCTTTAGTAACTCTCAGTTTTAGACCGACAGTCCTGCGACCTACATTTGTTTTCAGCCGAAGCAAAATCAGTCGTGTTTGGACGATCTGACCTCCGCTGCTCAAACATCGAGCGCTCCGGATGCAAAAAAACTCCTCAGTTTCCTTCAGATCCAGTTCAGAGAGTCTCCTGGTGGACGCACAGGCTGACGGCTGTGTGTGTGATCGGTGTCGGTGCTTTGTGTTGCTGCTTTGGCATGAACTAACAGCCGTGTGTGTGTCCACACGTGTATATTCAAAACAACCACAGAAGAAGATGTTGCTGTGACGTACTTCTGATTCCGTTTGATGTTTTTTCTCCTTTAAAATGTTTCGGTGTGTTTTCTGGCATGTCCACATTTCTGTGTTTGAAAACGATGCTTGAGTCTCATGAACTCACGTGATAAATGTTCCTGCGAGGCGACACGCTAAAGGTCGAGACGGGACAGTTTAATTACCTGCTGTCACGTCCGGCTCTTCAGACAGACAATCTGATGTAAGTGAAGCTGAAATTACAGCAGGCAGGTGGGTGTCAGAGCACCTGAGCAGACCTGCTGGCTGGTCGCTGTGATCGAGGGGAGCGGCGGCGGCGGCGCTGTGGGCGGCGAGACAGCTGTCGCCTCCTCCGAACGTCTGACGAGTCTTTAACTGGAGGGAGTGATGAAGTTTTATTTTTCATCCAATCTCGCAGACGTGACTGAGACAGACTCATTAAAGTTGAGGACAGGGTTCAGTGATTCACTCTGACACTTTGACGTGATCAGCCGCGGGGATCGGACCCGTCAGAACCCTCCTGATCACTCTGATGGGTTCATCAGCGCCCTGCTCGAGCTGCTGGGGGGCTCGGTCCGTCACTCAGACCCACCAGGAGCTGCACAGTGCTGAAGAAGGAGCCTCGTGTTAACAAAGCAAACAAGATAATCCTTCATTAATGGATTAAACATGTGTAAACGCTACCAGAGGAAAGGATGAAGGATCATCTCCTGGTGTTTTCTGTCAACTTGCCACCATCGCTCAATATTTGACCACAGCAGCAGCCAGACGGAAATAAACACAGGAGCTAATTCAGAATGACTCACCTGAATTTACCAGCTGGTCACCAGCAGTCAGTAAATGACCGACTGGACATGAACACCGGGTCGTCTGAATTTAACCCAACCTCCTCCCTTTAACGACTTTCTGCTCCTCGTCCAACTTTGCCTGACTTCCTCCTTTGAAGCTGTAAAAATGACTGCAGCCACAAGAGGTCGCCGCCAAACGAGAGACGTAAATACGGGTCGTCAGAAGCTTAAAGTCAAACCTCACGGCCGTTTACTGATGAGGACAGGCTGCGTTTTAATATTTGCTGTATTGGACGTAGCAGGTGTGAAGGGTCACAGTGGAAAATTAAAATATTTAAGGTAAAGTTTTCTGTTTTGAGTTCACTCTGAGCGGCTTCTGTTCCCTCCGGATGGGAAGTGTGCCGGTCCAGTCCGGTTCTAATCACCTGACACTCTGCAGACGCACAGCGAGCAGAGGTGATGTGACACTCGACAGGATGCATTTATTGCTCTTTCCTCCTTTCAAGAGGCCGAGCGGTGACAGCGACCAGCCGCCGGCTGTGAGTTCAGCTGCTGCTGCTCTTCACTGCTCCTCCAACATCAGACAAGAGCGCAGGACTGCTTCTATCGGATACGACAGACGTGTCACCAACACGCCACAGGAAGCTTTAACACGCCGCCGAGCCGGCAGACAGACTGAACATCGACGGCGTCTGCATGCAGCCGGTGTTACAGCCGCTGAGCGACGGTGTCACAGCCGAATCTACCCACCACATCACAGCTCCGTCACCCCGCGACTGTCGTCACCATCGCAGCTCCAGCCTCCATCAGCCTACCTCCATCAGCCTGCCTCCATCAGCCCGCCTCCAGCCTCCTGCCTCCTGCCTCCAGCCTCCATCATCCTGCTTCCATCAGCCCGCCTCCATCAGCCAGCCTCCATCAGCCCGCCTCCATCATCCTGCCTCCATCAGCCCGCCTCCATCAGCCTGCCTCCATCATCCTGCTTCCATCAGCCTGCCTCCATCAACCTCCATCAGCCTGCCTCCATCAGCCTGCCTCCATCAGCCTGCCTCCATCAGCCTGCTTCCATCAGCCTGCCTCCATCAACCTCCATCAGCCCGCCTCCATCAGCCTGCCTCCATCATCCTGCTTCCATCATCCTGCTTCCATCAGCCTGCTTCCATCAGCCTGCCTCCATCAACCTCCATCAGCCTGCCTCCATCATCCTGCCTCCATCAGCCCGCCTCCATCAGCCTGCCTCCATCATCCTGCTTCCATCAGCCTGCCTCCATCAACCTCCATCAGCCTGCCTCCATCATCCTGCCTCCATCAGCCTGCCTCCATCATCCTGCCTCCATCATCCTGCCTCCATCATCCTGCTTCCATCAGCCTGCTTCCATCATCCTGCCTCCATCATCCTGCTTCCATCAGCCTGCTTCCATCAGCCTGCTTCCATCAGCCTGCTTCCATCAGCCTGCTTCCATCAGCCTGCAACCATCAGCCTGCCTCCATCAGCCCACCTCCATCAGCCTGCCTCCATCATCCTGCCTCCATCATCCTGCTTCCATCATCCTGCTTCCATCATCCTGCTTCCATCAGCCTGCCTCCATCAACCTCCATCAGCCTGCCTCCATCATCCTGCCTCCATCAGCCTGCCTCCATCATCCTGCTTCCATCAGCCTGCCTCCATCAGCCTGCCTCCATCAGCCTGCCTCCATCAACCTCCATCAGCCTGCCTCCATCAGCCTGCCTCCATCATCCTGCCTCCATCAGCCCGCCTCCATCAGCCCGCCTCCAGCCTCCTGCCTCCAGCCTCCTGCCTCCATCAGCCTGCCTCCATCAGCCTGCCTCCATCAGCCTGCCTCCATCAGCCTGCCTCCATCAGCCTGCCTCCATCAGCCTCCATCAGCCTGCCTCCATCAGCCTGCCTCCATCAGCCTGCCTCCATCAGCCCGCCTCCATCAGCCTCAGCAGCCGTCAGATCACCAGCTGAGGGACGACCACTCGCCCTGTGGTCACGAGCAGCCGCGGTCTGACTCATAAAACAGAATAGGACATCATAACGCAGCTCAGCCTCTCTAATTGGATCAGAGCGAATGCAAATTGTATTACAAAGGAAAGCCAGGATTCCCACTGTGACCTTTCAGAGGCTCCGTCCGTCCGTCAGCAGCTACCAGCTGCTCAGATCACTGCTGCTCCATCAGGCTGCAGAGACGCTGGTGTCTCAATCATCTGTGCAGCAGGTTTTAAAGTTTAAAATACAGACTTTATCTCTCCAGAAGAGGCTGGACCGCTCAACATCTGATCAACAGATTTAAAGTGTTATTAGCGGCGTGGCTACCGCTAGCAGCCTGACTGCTGTCCAAGAACAACAGTTTGATCTGGAAACCTGATCTCAGAGCGAAACAGCCGGTTGTGTTAATAAGTCGGCAGGATTTTGTAGGAAGAACGGCGGTTTTGAAGCTCACACATCCACAGAGGAACAGACTGTTGAGTGAATCCCCGTCTGTTTCCATCACCCTCCCTCTTCACCTTCTCTGCCTCCTCCATCAGCTGGTACCTTCAGATGTCCACAGTTAGTCCAGTTGTCCCAGTGCCACCCGGGGAAGCGACGCCTCCTCCGGGTTTGGATGCGTATTGCCAGACGGGTTTCCTTTGTGCAGTAATTAGCTGTAGCAGACTGAAAGTGAAACCAAACTATACGTGGATGTGTCATTTTTCAGTTTTGACTACAGAATGAGGAGTTAAAGCAAAAAGATTGTGTACTGCAGGTTTAAATTACATTTAGTGGCACGTTAGACACCAGAGGAAAGGGTTAGCCGGGTCACGCCTGATTGTTTTTGCTGGATTTCTCGGTTCTCGTCAGTTTACTTGGACCACACTTGGTGGTGTGTCATCGCAGTAAATATATGGTTTGGTTTTGGTTGTGATTGTGATCCTGTGTTGACTCTATGTGGTCTGTGGAGTTAGAAGCGACAGAGGCGGACTTGTTACAGCTGAACGCCCGTTCACGTCTCTGAAACAACATTTCTTGAGGGAGGAGGTGCTCCAACGACAGAGGTCATAGTGTCATGATCACAAATAATTTGAAATCTTAATAACATTAAAGACGACTCTGATCTGTGAGAGAACACCTCGCAGGTTCTCCTCGTGGTCAACAACATTTAATCTGCAGGTTACGAGCCGGCTACGAGCCGCCCTGAACCGACATACTGCAGATGGAGAACTGTGCAAATTTAAAATGTGATCAGATCATCTGAGCATAAAATTAGCTCAGAACTTATTGTGCTGGAAATGATAATTGGCTCTCTGATAATCACTCCCTCCTGTGCATCCAATCACACCAATCCAGCCGACTGTGGCCGGGACAAAATAATGAGAACACACAGGGCCGGTGGTGGAAATCTGAAATCCTCCTCCTCTCCTACAGTCTCTGCCTCTCCGGCATGAGGTGATACCTGTCGGACCAACAGTAAACATCCGAGCAGCGGACAAATGAAGCGTATGCAGAAGTACCAACAAAATGCAGTTCCTCAAACGGCCACTTGGCACCAGAAGTGAGTCAGTCCCCACAAGACCTCACGTTACCGACTCGACAGCAGAAGTCAACGTGTTTCCAGCCTCGTACGAGTCAGTCTCAGGTCTCTGTAGGTCATTTATCCCTTCATGACTGCTGTATGAGGGTTAAACTAGATATCACTATAACTATATAACTTGCTCATTTGAATGATGAGCATAATTAGGGGGCGTGGCCGCTTTGAGTGACAGGTCTGCTGGGCTGAACTCGATCCTTCGCTTTATTTGTGGTCTTGATGCCTTTTGTTGAATTTAAGTTAAGGTGTCGGACACATCGTACGTCTGTCTGTGCGTTAATAGGACTGACCGACGGGAGGGGAGGGACAGACGCCAGTTAAACCCTGTTAAATAAACCCACCGTCATACTCACAGGAGTGATCCAAGGTGAAATTCACTAATCTTTGTGAGAACAGCTAGCTTGTTAGCCTTAGCTACGTCCATGCTCCGCCTCTTTGCCCCTCTCTGATTGGCTGGGAGTCAGGCACTGCTGAGACGTCAACACAACCAGCACAGAGCTTCATTTCACAGCGACTGCACACGAAGCTGTGGGAGGTATTTTCTTTTCATCGCGCTCCACAAACAATTATACATTTCTGCTTATTCGCTTCACACTCTGAACAATTGTTTAGACAAAGTGTGAGCGGATTCTTGATATTCTGCCTGAGAATCTCCCCTCACAGCTTCGTTATCTGCTCCTCCGTCTGTCTCCCTCCGACTCTCTAACAGTGTGCTTTAATGCAGACAGCTGTTCCTGCTGGCAACACTTCGTCCCCACTGCTGCGTTCAGAGGAAGCATTTCAGGTCAGAACACCGGCAGGAACAAACAGACCAGAACACAAATCATATTACATCTGTTTTACATCAGATTCTGGCTACGTTTGTTGTTATGATCTGCAAATATGTGTCCAGTGAGTCAAGTGAGAGAAATCAGGGACGTGAGGCCAGTTTATAAGATAATTATGTGCATGACGTTCAACAATAATACGAGGAGAAATCCCCCAAATGATCGATGGATCATTGCAGCAACAATTTACTTTGTATTTTAAGTGTGTCCATTTGAAGAAATAGAGTTTATTCTCTCACATCGTCCTGCTGCCATAAACACTCAGAGTTCAACATGTGGATTAATCCGCTGATGAAAATAGTCCCAACCTCCTCCTGCATGTTTGATAAAAAACATGAAGCTGTTTCAGGAAACTATTTCTATATTTGTGAGGTGTTTTTCTGCAGACGTGAAGTCAGAGAGCGTTCAGAGACGGACCACAGTGCCGGTTTGGTTCTGTTGATCCAAGTAAAGATAAATATAGAATAAAGACGTCCTTTAACAAAATATGTAAATATTCTTCATAACAACTCGACCTTTGTTCTACGTGTTGTTGAGCCGTGTTCTTAAATCATCCAAATGTTTCCAACAATGTTCAAACCAGAGAAGTTTCCTCGAGGTCAGGTCAGGAGGTCCGAGAACGAGACTCAGCTGAACATGAATAAAACATCAGGTGTGTTTAAAGGTGTGTTCACCAGCAGTGAACTCCACCTGATCTGAGATCAGTTATGTTTCCTCATCCGAAACACCCAGGTGTGTGTTTGACGTCAGGTGAACCTCTGAGTGAAGTCAGCACTCAGCAGAGACTCTGGTTCTGGTTCTCTCTCTCCTCTCTGTAACGTTACGTTCATGAAGTAAAGTCCATTTCCCCTCCAGCTCCAGTCAGCAGTACAGAACAGAACAGAACCACCTCCGGATCACTGCTGCAGTCAGGCTGATCAACAGGAGTGAAGAGAAATCACCTTTTTAATCCCACAAGTTACAAACTGATCTCTGAGCTCTGCTCCCGTCGGATCAGAACCTGATGAGACTCCAGGTGTTTACTTCCTCCGGCAGGTCTGGATCAGCACCAGACTGGAGGCTCCTCCACAAACGACACTGTGCAGCCAGCAATCGTCTTTAGTTCTGGTCGAGACCTCCCAGCAGCACAAACGACATGTTGTGTTTGTAAGATGTGATTAGAGTGCGACACAGTAATAAGATTTGCTGAACTGAACCTGGTGGTAATATCCTGCGATGGTCGTTTCCACCTTTGAGAACGAGCGAGGAAATGTTCTCCTGGCTGATGAGTTTAATTAGGCCCGTCACACCTCCAGAGCTCAGCAGGCTGATGAACAGGAGCCCTTTGTGGTGTGAAACAGGAGCCGGACAAATCAGATTAGGAAAAGGCCTGTCAGCCCTGTTACCCACTCATCCAAACACTGTCAGACATCTGCGGGTGGAGGTAAACCGGTCCTGGTCTGTGAGCACAGGGGAGGACCGGGAGGTTCTGGGCCCGGGGCCAACGGGACCAACATTCAATTAACACATCAAAAACTTTAATTAGCAGCGATCAAAGGTTAAGAAGTTCTGTTCTCACAGGAAACCTTCCAGTTTCAGTTTATACCTCTTTGGTGCAGGAGGCGAATATAAGAAGGTTCGAGAACAGAAACAACTTGGAGAAGTTGCTGCGTTAACGAAGCGTATTTTCACACATCAGACGGCAAACTGTCTGAACATGATGATGAATGAACGTCAACACGAGACTGTCGCCTGCTGAAATTAATGAGCTGTGTGCTGTTGAATTATAGCTTGTGTTTTAATTACTGTGGCTTCTGGTTTCTTAACGCTGCCTGACTTACGTTTACTCTTGTTTCTGTTGAACTGAAGTGTGTTATTTATGTGTTTTAATGTGATGACATGCGGACACTTGTTGCTCGTCTGGACTTGTTGCCACCTCATGGATGCATATTGTAACGTGACCTGAATAAAGTCAAATCACAGGTTTACAACCTCACATGAGTTCAGACTGTTTTTAATGTTGCAGCTTTACGTTTGTTTAGGTTGAATTTTCCATTTCTCTCTCGTCGCAGCGCTGAGCTGAAGCTCCGGTTGGGTTCAGGCACAAACACACTTAATGAGGTTCAGAAAGCATCATGGTTTGAATTAAAGGTCCACTGTGTCGTGTTTTAAGTAATTTATGACCTCAAATCAGCGTCTTCATTCATAAATAAGTCCTCATTGGTGTAAAATGATCTCTGCCAACAATCTCACTTCTCCTCCTGAGGGAAGAATCACTTCTCTGTATTTCCATAGGACGGGCGAGCTCTACGGAGGCTTCCATGTCCTTCCGCTCTATAAAAAACGATGAGCTGGTGAGAGGGACAAAAAGCTCTACGTGGTACAGATAAGGCTAAAGGCGTTTTCACTCAGAGCCAGCGTGACTGTGGAACGGAGAAGGAGCTTAGCCAGACGCGCTCGTCAGCTGCAGTTTGAAGTCTGTTTGAAATAACGTACCTCATCACCCGAAACTAAACTTGATGAAGTGCTGTTTGAAGACATGTTGTTGTCACAGCTTCTTGAATCTTGACACATCCCGCCTGCCGTAGTTCCAACAGGCTGCAACGCACGTTTGAAAACGCGAGGCGCTAGAGAGCAGTATTCGTTTGGATGCAGAATAACATTTAACCACTAGATGGGAGAAATAATTCCACAGTGTGTCTTTAAAATACCTGTTCATGTCGCCACGATTGCAGACGGAGACGGTCTGACTTCCTGTGACAGGTAGAAATGTCTGCAGGTGTCCTTAAAAACATCCAGCGGTGTGACTCCAGCTGTGATCGGCCATCTGGCAGCCGCGTCGACTGTGATGACACCACCATCAGTCCCTCCACCTCCCGGTGTAGAAGTCAGCTAGTAAGCAGAATAACGTGAAAATGATGTGCAGACGTCGACCTTGGACGAATCTGTGGTAACATTCAAGTGGCTCTAATCAGTATTTTTATTCAGAATCCAGAACAACACATGTTTACGTTAAAGTTACGCAGCTGTGATAATCACCACAGGAGCAAAGGAGGAAGTCAGGTTGAGGAGTACAAACGGTGAGATGGTTTACAGATGGAGGAGAAGAAGGAGGTGGAGGGTTGGATCAAACACCTCGAAGACTGATGTTCATGCAACGTGTGAAACCTGCCGTTACTTTACTGAGGCTGAAACAACATCACAGCTGCGTCACAAACAACTTTCCCTCGTATCTCACCCGACTGTGACGTTTGAACATTAGTTAATAATTATAGTTACCGAAGGAACCAGATTTAATATTAAGACTGAAACCTGATTCTGACTCAGTGATATTAAACTCAGCAGCAGCCAACAAACACAGGAGGTTCCTGTTTTTGATTATTACATGTTTGCGTCAGTAATTCATGGTGTAGTTGTGTTTTTTAAAGACCGAAGGTTTAATCCTCCCTCGTGGTGCGAACACTCAGCAGGTCCACGCTCGCTGCTGTAAGGCAACATGTTGCAGCATCACATTAACACGGCACTAATCAACACTATTGATCTGTGTAATCGAGGGGGGAGTGGACAGCTGGCACGGTTTGATAATGTGTTTTCCGTTTGGAGCCCTTCTCGGGTTGTTTCTGATCAATACAGCCTATTTAAACTGTCTGCGATGTCTTTATCATCAGAGTCTAACTGCGATGTTTTATATTCATCTCCTCTCGATCAGCACTTCCACAGAGCTGAGACGAGAACGCAACGTATTTGTACACAAATAGATCAAAACTAAAGTGTTTTTTCTCAGCGGGAGGCTGTGATTTGTGTTCAGACGGAGACGAGCCGAGTTCGGCCAAGAGGAAATACTTCTTCATTGATCCGTCGACACTGGAACAGAGTCAGGTTTACTGAATGTGAGTGTGTTTTATCATCCGTCATTTAGACATTCATCTTATCATTTCATTATTTAATGTCTTAATGCTTTTATCCACAGAACGTGATCGTCTCTATATATCAGACTCATCAGCTCCTCGTCAAACAACCTGGTGCAGAGAAAAATAAAGGTGCTAACTGGAACCAAACATGGTTCTTCAGAGTGATGCCATAGAAGAACCATTTTTAGTTCCACAAAGAACCTTTTAGCAAGAAAACGGTTCCGTAAAGAACCATTCCTGCAAACGGTTCTTTAAAGAACCCCCAAAGGTTCCTCAAAGAACCATCAAAAAATTATTCTTTTAACTTTTGAATAAAAAGACCACGTGAGTGAGGGAGATAAAGAACAGAAATTCTTTGAAATGATCATCAGTGTAACTGGACAATAAATAAGTCGATCAGGTCAAAGAACACATCAGATAGTCATAAATTCCTGCTTGATATTTATTGTATTTATTTATCTGTTGGACATTTTCTGTATTTATCTGTTTCCACAGTCAGTCAGCCAACCAGCCCGAACAATCAGAGGTGTTTGGAGCTACAACGATCAGCTGATCAACAGAAAATGTATTGACGACTATTCTGATAACAGGACTTAATAATCGTCTGAGTCATTTTTAAACAAAAAACAGTAAAATGTAAGAATTTGCTGCATTTCTGGGTCTTAACTGAGAAAATAATCTGCAGGTTAATCGATTAATGAAAATAGTTAGTTGCAGCCCTGATTTCATGCTACACGCCAGCAGATAACTCCAATAAAAATGAAGAACCTTTAGTACTTTAAAGAACCACATAAAGTCTGTGAAGAACCATCCCCTGTTTAAAAAGGTTCTTTAAAGAACCAGAGAGCCTTTTGAAGAACCATTGAAGAACCATTATGTTTTGGTGAGTAAAGTATATTTACGACGTGTCCGACTCCCTTTTACCGGTGAAATAGTGGATGATATGAGGCGCGAGGCATCGAGGGGTTGTGTTAAGACTCTTAATTCGTCATGGTCGTCAAAAATTCAACCAATCAGAGTGTTAATCTCTCGTTCCCTTTAAAAGCCACATGCAGCTGCACTGTTATTTAAAAATCTAAAATCTGTCTCTCCATTAGGAGAGAAAATCAGCGGTCAGCCTGAGGAATCCTGAGCTCCATCAGAGCTCACAGAGTTTCCTCCTGACAGCTTTATTACAACAGTTTGTAGTGTAACTGCTGAAATGTGCCACAATATTTGCTGCAGTTTTTAAATTAATGAATGTCGCCTCTGATCAATAAACCGATCTAACTTTCACAATAACACGTCCCTTTAAATAAATAACAGGAAAGATTCTGCAGCATTAACTTTAGACGGATGTTAGTTGGTTGATAGCACCGAGGCAGCAATCTGCCCGACGACACCTCATGTTAGGACAAACACAGCCGTGAGTAAAGTAAAGCACATTAGCTTTTTACACCATGTGGCTGCTGGGTGTCACCGTGACAACTGCGTCAGTCCGAATGACCACGGTATGATCAGCTGTATCCTGTGTAAAGCGACGTGTCATTTATGTTGGATCACATTAAAAACCAGCCCCTCCAGCTGATTCCATTGATTGAGACTCCGTGTGGCTGCTTCTCAGAGGCTCGTGGGTCGGCAGGCAGGTATCTGAGGCAGGTATACGTGAACATGTGGTGGGGGAGGGGAGGAGGGTTCAGACATATGAAGCAATCTGGAATCTGACGGCTCGCACTCTCATCTATTGAACCAAAGTGATGTCTGTGGGCGGCAAACCATTTCCTGCTTCAGATTAAGAGGAATCAACCCTCCCTGTGAGGCAGCCTCGCTCCGGTGTGGCTCGGATTGGGCATTTAAGAATCACTGGGTCGAAAATGATGTTCATTATCTACCGGGGGAAAACCTTATTGATCCGTCCAAAGTCGTTACGAAGCAGAATGGGGCTTAAATCAGCCGTCCAGCTTCACGGCGCTCAGGTGATTACTCTGTCTGTCCACGTCCATCTCTCTCTGCTTCTTCCTCTCACAGGATCTCAGAGCCTGTGTTTGTTATCTGTGTGAGGTTATATTCAGCTTTCTAATCTCTCTGTTTAGTTAAAGTGCATCATCGGTCGGGTTCATCCCGTCTTTCAGCAGCACCAGACGACACCAAGACAAATGCTAAAGTCAGATTAACGTCATTATTTACATGCTCATTAGTCACCACAGGTCTGAAGTATTCCATGCATTGACTTAAAATATCAATTTGCAAGTGAGTGTTATTATGAAATCCTGGTTTATCTCCAGCAGCCGTCAGCCTCCACTGTGTCCGACAGGCCGTCAAATCAGTTGAGGAAACAATAACGAATCAGACAAAATCCCCCTGAAATCACACTCGTTTGGTTTTCAGCCTCGCGGGATTATTTCTGTGTTCTGAGTTTTATTCTCCAGACGTTTTTCTGCTGAAGCAAATCGGCTGTTTTTCTAAAGAAATCCGACCACCTCCATCTGTCACGGACGGAAACCAAAGCAGGTATTTTCAGTCAAACCGTGATGTTTTCTAACCCGAACCGAGAAACATTCAGCTTGTTTCTTATCTGTGATTTTGCAGAAACGAAACTCACCTGGCTCATAAATATATCTTCAGAGACTTATAATCATTAGCCTGTTGGATTTATCTGAAGACGAACAACTCTTCCTTCAGAGCTGAGAGCCGGCAGCACTGTGAGATTTCTGTCCGTCTGCGCTCGTCAACGAGTGAAATGAAAGAAAGCGGGCTGTGTAAACGGGCTGGCACACCGTTCTGATTCACTTAACACCTTTGTCATGCTCAATCAGTCGCCCATAAAAGCATTCAATCGCCTCCCCGCCGCGGGACGCCGGGCAGCGCGTCGGCTCCGGCAGCCGGAGTTTTCTATCTTCACTCCACACCTGAGCAGCTCGGAATGAAACGGGGCTGCTGAAAGGGGGATTTACATGGTGCCTGGATCGTTTGAAATGACTTCATGTTTGTGTTTGCAAGCAACAAAAACCATCAACACCAGAGGCAGCGTCAGCAGCACCACGGTGTTGGACGAGCCTCGATGGGAGCGCCGCCGGGTTCTGTCGTTGTTCCGTCTGAGAGCGAAGATCTGGCTCGTGGAGCAGAAACAGTCGGCTCGTTAATTAGAGGAAAAGGAATCGCCAACTCTTCTGATGAGTAATTGTTCAGTGCATCAAATTTTTGAGCAAAAACTCCAAATATTGTCTGATTTCAGTTTCTCAGATTGGAACATTTTGCTGGTTTCCTGTCAGATATGATTTATTCTACATATATTTGGGTGTTTGAGGCATTTAAAGCACTGATGTCTGATCCTGGGGAACTGAGAGCACCTTCTACTCTTCAGCATCAGTTCTGTTCAGTTGTTCTGCGACCTCGCTGTGTTTAATCATCGTCCTGTCGCCTTTTGTCCGTCTGAAGTCCTCCTCTTCCTCCTCCTCATCTCGAGGCTGGCAGGAGATCCAGAACCGCCGTTCTGGATCTCCTGCCAGCCTCGAGATGTTCTGCTCAGCTCTGACTGCTGGAGGAGGAGGAGAACATCTCCAGGCTGGCAGGAGGCCTGTCTGTCCTCCTGTCTGTCCTCCTGTCTGCCCTCCTGTCTGTCCTGCTGTCTGTCCTCCTGTCTGTCCTCCTGTCTGCCCTCCTGTCTGTCCTGCTGTCTGTCCTCCTGTCTGTCCTCCTGTCTGTCCTGCTGTCTGTCCTCCTGTCTGCCCTCCTGTCTGTCCTGCTGTCTGTCCTCCTGTCTGTCCTCCTGTCTGTCCTCCCATCTGTCCTCCTGTCTGCCCTCCTGTCTGTCCTGCTGTCTGTCCTCCTGTCTGTCCTCCTGTCTGCCCTCCTGTCTGTCCTCCTGTCTGTCCTCCTGTCTGTCCTCCTGTCTGCCCTCCTGTCTGCCCTGCTGTCTGTCCTCCTGTCTGTCCTGCTGTCTGCCCTCCTGTCTGCCCTCCTGTCTGTCCTCGCTTCTGTCTTCCTGTCTGCCCTCCTGTCTGTCCTCCTGTCTGCCCTCCTGTCTGTCCTGCTGTCTGTCCTCCTGTCTGCCCTCCTGTCTGCCAGCCTCGAGATGTTCTGCTCAGCTCTGACTGCTGGAGGAGGAGGAGAACATCTCGAGGCTGGCAGGAGATCCAGGACGCCATCATTGGTCTCATGTCCACAGCTCGTTCTGACTCTCCCTTTGTTATTCTCATCTCTCATCCTCTTTCTCATGTGTCCGTATGTCATATGAACCTTTGTTAAAACCATCAAGAAGGGATGTGTTGGAAATCACACAGTGCTTCAGATCCATCATGAAGACCTCACTTCTTCCTCGTTGTGGACCGGCCGACCCGTCTCACCTCACAGGTCTGTTCAGCAGCTGCTGAGAAGCTTCAGGTCCACAGGTGTCTCCCTGCTGATGACTCTCCTCCACTCACTCCTCTGTAAATCCACAGAGGTGACGCAGACTCTTACGCTCACTGAGCTTCTTCTATGCATCAGCGTGGCTTTAATGTGAAACACCTGCACGAGCAGCCACGTTAACGTCTTCTCAGAGAGAGGAGAACCTTGGATCTGTTCACGGCTCAGCTCTCTGACAGCCTGATTCATCGCTGATCACTGTTTTATATTCCAGTTATTTGCCTGATGATGATCAATGACAACCCACAGCTTCACGTAGCTCCACGTCTCCGACTGTTTGTGTTCCTCTCTCTGCTGCTCAGATCCTGGAGATGATTTTATTTTATTTTATTCTCCCGGAGACGCAGGAGGAGACCGAGAAACTGAACCCAGGGGAAATAAATCTTCTTATATTCAATCATCTTTACTGACCCGGACCCCTCACACACACACACACACACACACACACACACACACACACACACACACACACACACACACACACACACACACACACACACTCACACACACACACACACACACACACACACACACACACACAGTCCGTCTTCAGATCCATTCCACAGGACTCCCATTAGAGGACCGTTATGAATACATTTGCATGTCATTGGTGAGAGAAATCACAGATTCTGTTGGTCAAGGATTTGGGAAATGATGTGAGCTGTGTGTGTGTGTGTGTGTGTGTGTGTGTGTGTGTGTGTGTGTGTGTGTGTGTGTGTGTAGCCGCACTCGTACTTTCTGAGGCTTTTTGGCTCGATAAGTCAGAAAAACATTTCAAGTGGTGTTTATAATGTCAGACGGGACAACAGAGGAATATAAAGAGAAAGTGGATCAGCAGGCGGGTCAGAACGAGCTGTGGGGAGGAAAGACCGAATGATGACGGAGCTCTGGATCTCCTGCTCGGCTCTGCTGGAGGAGGAGGAGGAGGAGGATTAGAGGAGGGTGTGATTCCACGATGATGACGCAACATGTGAGTCTTTCTGGATTTAACTGAATGTAAAGACCAGAACTGGAACAGGTTCTGCACTGGAACAGGAACAGGTTCTGCACTGACGGGTCTGGGTCATATCCTGACACGTCATCAAAAACATCCAGCGGTCTCGAGCTTAATGTGGAGACGCTGTCGGGCACAGCGTCCGTTACACTGAGAGAGTCGGCTCACATACATGTAATGTTCACATGACATGACACTGTGGAAACACGTCAACATGTTTCAGTGCACATTTGAACATGTGGGTTTTACAGAAACATAAAAGACCGACGACAATCGCATCAGTGTGAATCTCTCGGAGGCAGCGAGGGGTGAAATTTCGCTCCGGCGCTGATCCGCCTCTGGAGGTAGTATCAGGGCCGCATTATTGGTGAACCGAACCAGTGTGAACGGATCAGCCGGCCTGCGTATCGAGGGCGTGTCGATCGGAGGGTCGGTTAACTACACAGGTCCTTCACTCAACTAAATACAGAGAAATGTCCCACAAAGCAACGTTACAGGACCAAACAACAGTAACGTAGCAACTGGAACTGTCTCTGGCAACTTATATGAGGACAAATAATACTGCAGAGATACGTAGAGAAGCGTCTGTCCCCCTGTCTGTCCTCCTGTCTGTCCTGCTGTCTGTCCTCCTGTCTGTCCTCCTACCTGTCCTCCTGTCTGTCCTCCCGTCTGTCCTCCTGTCTGTCCTCCTGTCTGTCCTCCTGTCTGTCCTCCTGCCTGTCCTCCTGTCTGCCCTCCTGTCTGTCCTCCTGCTTGTCCTCCTGTCTGTCCTCCTGTCTGTCCTCCCGTCTGTCCTCCTGTCTGTCCCCCTGTCTGTCCTCCTGTCTGTCCTCCTGCCTGTCCTCCCGTCTGTCCTCCTGTCTGTCCTCCTGTCTGTCCTCCTGTCTGTCCTCCTGTCTGTCCTCCTGTCTGTCCTGCTGTCTGTCCTGCTGTCTGTACTCCTGTCTGTCCTCCTGTCTGTCCTGCTGTCTGTCCTCCTGTCTGTCCTCCGTACACATTATAACAGCATCCATATGATTATAAACTGTCAGCAGGTTTAGATTGATTAGACTGCCTGTCCTCCCGTCTGTCCTCCTGTCTGCCCTCCTGTCTGTCCTCCTGCCTGTCCTCCTGTCTGTCCTGCTGTCTGTCCTGCTGTCTGTCCTCCGTACACATTATAACAGCATCCATATGTTATAAACTGTCAGCAGGTTTAGATTGATTAGACTGCCTGTCCTCCCGTCTGTCCTCCTGTCTGTCCTCCTGCCTGTCCTCCTGTCTTTCCTCCTGCCTTTCCTCCTGTCTTTCCTCCTGTCTGTCCTCCTGTCTGTCCTCCGTACACATTATAACAGCATCCATATGTTATAAACTGTCAGCAGGTTTAGATTGATTAGACTGCCTGTCCTCCCGTCTGTCCTCCTGTCTGTCCTCCTGTCTTTCCTCCTGTCTGTCCTGCTGTCTGTCCTCCTGTCTTTCCTCCTGTCTGTCCTGCTGTCTGTCCTCCTGTCTGTCCTCCTGCTTGTCCTCCTGTCTTTCCTCCTGTCTGTCCTGCTGTCTGTCCTCCTGTCTGTCCTGCTGTCTGTCCTCCGTACACATTATAACAGCATCCATATGTTATAAACTGTCCCCGGGTTTAGATTGACAGGAGGACACCTGGAACCACCTTGAAACACCTGGAAACACCTTGAAACACACTGACATCATCATCATGACGTGGACCGTCACGCCTCTTTAGGAGCTGCAGCGCCAGATTTCTGTGTGAACTCACGGCGCTGCTGTGGAGATAATGCACCTTCTCCTGTGTGAACGAGGCTACTAGAAGAAAACTCCGCCGGGTGTCTTTGATACAGAACAACAGTGGACAGCAGGGACAGTCGGAGAGACGACAGTGAGTCGGACATGTGTCTGCAGACACTTCAGTGTTTCTCCGTCTTCTGTCTTCATTATGTGCGACTTCAGCGTGACGGCAGAGATTCAACAGTCACATCGGAGTCACTAATCGTTCCCCCGCAGGTCTGAAAACTAAATCTGTCGTTGTTTGGTTTAACGAGCGAGAGAGAGGCTCGTTTATCTGACCAGGAAACCACACGCTGGCCTTTCAGCTGCCTAATTAAACTGATTAAGAGGCAAGGATCGTTAATCACACTGACAGGGGAGAGCTCACCACTGTGTGTGTGTGTGTGTGTGTGTGTGTGTGTGTGTGTGTGTGTGTGTGTGTGTGTGTGTGTGTGTGTGTGTCTGGGGTCAGTGACAGTTTGACTGGTCTTCTTTCACAAGGCGTAGCAGGTTAATGCAACACCAGCACCAGTTCTTCACTTCACAGCTCCAATCTCACCTCCGGGTCAGTCCTCTGTGTGTGTGTGTGTGTGTGTGTGTGGTTATTTCAGGCGTTGGGTCTGAACCTGAGGGTGGCTGTAGACATGTGGCGGCTCGTCTGATTGGATGTAACTGAGTGTGTTTGTGTTGCTCATCATGATGTAAATCTGACGCATCACATGTCCTGATGTCAGCTGATTTTTATGGACTTGAAATGCACCAAAGCTGAAGTTAAAACTATTCTTTTCACCGTCGGTGAGTTTAAAGTGTTCAGACCTTCAGCTTCTCGGCAACGAGACCTCCGTACGAGACGCTCGGGGTGAACCAGTCCACCGCACCATGAGGCGATCAGAGCGAGTCGAGACCTTCAGCCAGGAGACGAGGGGGTTCGAGTCCCAGGTCAAACCAAACCTTTGTTTCTAAACCTAACCGAGTCATTTTTGTGCCTAAACCTGAAGGTGTTTCCACACTGGAGGCGTTTTTCTCGAGTGAAAAGAAAGAACTTAGACAGACAGAACGATCCTCAGTGGACCCGTCCTGCTGAGCTGAACATCTGACTGTTCCTGAGTTCTGACCCTCACAGATCCTCCTGACCAACGTCCCGTCTATTAAAACCCACCTTCACCGCTACACTCCAGAACCAACAGCTTCAGTAAATATGAGCCTGGTTTCCATAAACCCAGCGTCTGTGTGTTCAGTATGGTCGGCGAGTCGGAGGAGATGCTCCCTCTCTCTGTCTCCTCGGTGTTTATTGTGTCAGGCAGCGAGGCAGAAAGCCCATTAACATCCCCTCGGAGGCGAGGAGGGGATGCACTCGGCCGGCTTTTAACTGCAGGAAGGAAAAGTCACACTGCAAACGCTGGACACACACACACACACACACACACACACACACACACACACACACAGAGGGAGTCATGCAGGATATTTAAAAGAAAGAAGTAGAAAATGACAGTAAAGGGAAATAATAAACTCAGTCGCCAGAATACATTTACATTTCTGCAAAACACAGATATGTTCAGACTTCTTTATGTTGAGATGTTCTGTTTCTTCAGGCTCCGTGTAGCGTCGGAAAGACACAGTTCAACACAGTGCTTTAACATCTGTAAGCCTGAAAACACTGAATATCTGTTTGTGGTGACAGAACCCAGAATGTTTAAGCCAAACCATGATGTGTTACCGGCCTCGACATGACCAGAGCACAACTGAAAACTGAACCTTAAAGGGATATTCTGGTGTAAGTTTACTCCATGGAACGCTCAGTTCTTATTATCGAGAGCTGACAGGGAAAAGAACGGAAGTAATGGAGTAATAATCAGACATTTTCATCCTTGAGCTGCAGAAATCTACTGCACTCGGTAATCGACTCGTCAGGGCTTCCCCACACAGGCAGGCTGCTGGAGGAGAGGGTGAGTTGAGCTGTGTTTTTAATACAAATCCAGCAAAGCTAGCAGATGTTTGATGCTTCGTACTGTGTGCTGGGACTGTACATGTACTGTTGCTGAAGTTTGCTGCTGTTCTCACCATTAATTGTGGCTTTTTGATGGCGGTTTCTAGTTGGAGACATAAGCTGCAGTGTATTGTTATCGTGCGGTCTTTTCTGAGGTTGCTAAAACTAGCTAAGCTAGCGGTCAGCTAACTTGACCTCTCGAGGGGGAGTCTTACTCGGTGTCACGGTGTGTTAGACCATGGATTAAACTCACACCGGAATATCCCTTTAAGAAGGCTGACTGCTTTCCTCTGCTACCATGCTAAGCTAGGCTAACCACACCCTGACTCCAGCTCTGTACGTGACCCAAACATTTAAACTGAGCATGTAGACGAAGTGTGAGAAGGATTATGGCTCGTGGAAACTAATTATTTTGTTAAACTGATTTAAAACTGTAAATATATTGTTAAAATGCTTTAACAACTAGAATAATATTCTTTGAATGATGAATGAACAGACGCAGAGCCTGAAGTCTGAACGTCACATCAGAAAGTCAAGTGGCACCTTCTGCATTTTTAAAGGTTCAGGAAGGTTAGAAGCCCGTTCAGATGCTCTGTGAAGACCGCTGATCGGCGCCACATCAGCCGAGTCACGTGACGATCTCGAAGAAAGAGGCCGAGATAGACGGTCGCCGCTCGCCGCTCAGCTCTTTGTTCTGTTTGTTCTGAGCGTGACCACAAATCAGAAGCCAGCATCGATGTAGTTACAGCGAAACATCCGGAGGGATCTTTGATTTGTCCAACACAACACCCTCAGAACAGTGTGCAGACGGGTCGGACGCCCCTGTGAATGGACCGCAGCCAGGTGTTAATTGGATGGAAGGTGATGTGCTAAAACCACACATGAACACACTTTGTTCAGCTTTTCAAGTCTCTCGTCACCATGTTTCTATAAATCTGACCCAAACTAAAACCTCTGGTCGAGCAGACAGAACATGTTATTAAACCAGAACCAATCAGGACACGAGCCAGTCAGGAAGAAGAGGAACTCGTCCTCATCGTCAGTCTGGGTGCTTCGACTTCACCACACTTCAAGAGGTGGTGACTCTCTCCATCACGTGACGCAGCAGCCTCGCGTGAGACGCTGTCGGACCTGTCGGACCTGTCGGACCTGTCAACATGGACGCACAAATGAAAAGCGAGCGGTAACGCCGTGCTCCGCCTGTCAGGCTATAAATGTTGTGGATGTGTCAAACAGACCACGACGACGAGGAGGTCAGTGAAGGGTCAACGAGACAAGAAACCACGAGGGCTCGTAGCTGTTCGCACTCGCTCGGTCCTGATGACGTCTACGAGACAGAGAACCGTTTAGATTTTATTAACAACCCTTGGTGCTGATACACTCGGCTCTAAACGTTAATGACGATTACAAATCTAAACCAGGACAAAGAGTTCTGACTGATCAGGGAAGAGAATCACATCTCACTCTCAGAAACAGACGAGACAACATGAAAGCCGTCGTGTCTGAGAGACGACTGCAGCCAGCCGAGCAGAACAGCACCGGACACAGCGAGCGGACCTGCAGACGATCCTCTGGTTCTGTGGGACTGGATGTTGTTGACAGACAGGCGGTCACATCACAGATCCAGGCTGCAGCAGGTCCAGTCCCTCTGCAGCGACAGACGGCAGATAGAGGCAGCGGCCACACGGGGAGATAAGACGGCACTGTGTTACAGCGACAGGACGGACTCAGGCCGTGTAAACACAAATGAATTTCCCAGAGGATTACAGCCGTTACCCAACACTCAGAGGACCGTGACATCATCGGTGCTCAGGTAGACGGTGTTACGTGAGTCACTGTCCAGGAACACGGAGGCCAAGATTAATGTGATTTAACCTCCTGAGAGGAGAGAGGCGAGAGGCGTGGCCTCACACCGGACAGAACAACCAGCACCAGCTCACATCTGCCTTCTGACAACAGGCGGGTTTATGACTCGTCAGGCTCCGATGAACATGTTATTCCATCACCGCCTTGTTAATACTTTTAAACCCGTCGTCAGGTCTGTGCTGAGTTTGGAAGAAGATATTAGGAGGTGACTGCTGTCTGTGGTTTCACTGCTCGTCAGCCTCTCGTCAGCACTGAGCACGTGCGACTCTGAACAGAGATCAGAGAGGAGCGAGACGTCTCACTTCCATCGTCTCGCTCTGCGTTTAAACTCAAACAGTACGTTTCTGCAAAACCACAAAGACTGAATGTTTCTTCACGTTTGTTGGGTTGAGTTGTTTCCCTTCTCTCTGGTCGCAGCGCTGTGCTGACGCTCTGCTGACGCTCTGCTGACGGCTAGAAAAACATCATGGTTCGGATTAAAATACCTGTTTTGCTCGCCACGATCACAGGCGGAGACGGTCCGACTTCATGTGAACAACAGCCAGTTTTGTCTCCATAAAAACGTGTGAAAACGTCTCTTTCTTTGTCTCTCTGTCAATTATTGGTGGTTTAAAGAAAACCTGCATCTACAAACTAATTTGGTGAATAAGTGGATTATATGTGTCATGTCAAGTGACACGTTAGAAACACTGCTGCTGCTGCGGATCGACAGTAGTTCGTTTGAAGAAGCAAACAGGACGAGATGATAAAATATCAGAGACAGAAAATATCTTCAGTGAGCTTCTTCAAGCTGTTGGCACAGAGACTCCACACAGGTCGTCTGACACAGACAACACTCAGCTCCAAGTAATCAATACTGCAGCACACACACACACACACACACACACACACACACACACACACACACACACACTCGGCCGCTCGGTGAATAAAAGATGAGCAGCACATCTCGTGATGTTTCTCTGCAGCCAGATGTGTCGCTGACGAAGCGTCTCGTTAAGAGTTCTGCTCTCGCTGTGGTCCACTAACGTGACGCGACAGGAGCTGTCGCTGCTGCCGGCAGCTTAACTGAAACACACTGTCATTGATTATTTATATGAGTTTTTTCTACGATCGGTGTTACTTTTTATTCTCAGGCGCGTTGAGTCGACGCCTGCTGTATGAAATGTGCTATATTCTCTTAAACAGCCATTTAGAATTATGAGAAATGATAAAATGTTGGTTAGAAAGCAGAACCTGTGCCACACACAGAAACATCATCAGGGTTTCAGTCATAATCTGATTTTTGTGTCGTCTCCAGACTAACTGACCGTAATCCTAACTAACATTCAGTGTGGAGATGGATTAATCTGATCTCACTTCCCCGTGAGATATGCAAATATGCACCTCCATCACTGGAAGGCACAGACACATTTAATGCACAAAGAAAGGAATGTCTGCATGTATAAAGTCTGCAGGCCCAAACAGTTCAGAATGAGTCGTCGACACACGATCGCAGCGTCCCTCCGAACACAGCAAGCCTCAAAACTGAGCGTCTTTTCGGGGAGCTGGTGACCTTCTCCACTTTCTTCTTACTGCACAGAAAGTTAACTGTCAGCTGGATCTGTAACATGTTTACCGTCAGCATCCTCTCGTCTTACATACATTTGCCGTAAATGGTGAAATCAGTTGAAACAGTGTTCAGACAGCTGCCGGGAGGTAAAGTGCACTTTAAACACGAACTAGAGACAAACTGACACAATTTTACAAGGAAAGAAACATCTCAACGTTTTGCATTTAATGCCGAATTTACAAGAAGGGACAGATGATTTAGAGTCTGTCGAAGCCGTTTCACAAAGTCTGTTAAGTTTCTCCTCATGATGCAACAATTCTTAAAAACAGACGATTTGTTAAGGGAGTCTGGTGACGTTGGTGTTGCTGCAGACTTTCACCTTCCTACATTCGCAGGAGCTCGGCTCACCAGTCTGTAACATTCACTGTGAAAAATGTGCGTGAACCTCCACATGTTAGTTTTTATCTTCATGTCTGTGCTCGAACATCTTCATCACACTCGTCACATGTGGAGGGTTTACCACGTTTGACAAAACAACTTCAACTTGTTGCAGAGGACTCTGTTGAAGACATCATCTGTAAAACGACGACTGATCAGTAATCTGCCTCAGTTTTAATGATCAGGCTGTATTTTCGTACCGAGAGCTGAATTTAAAAGTGGATTTCTGACTCGGGAAGGTTTGTACAGGTGGAAGAGTTGTGATGGAGTAAATGTGACGGGCAGTTTTACCTCCACACGTCCTGAAAATGGACATTTTCCTTCACAGTATTGAGTGCAGATGTGAGTGAACATCAGTCGCTGTCGCTGTGTCGGGAGTCAGCAGGTCATCTTTCCCGTCTGTAATGAGCTCCCTCAGCTTCTCCTCCACTGTCGCAGACGTCTTTATTCCTTCTCCTCTCCATTTATCCGATCTCATTAGTCTCTCCTCTACTTTCCCGTCTGTCTCTGTCATCTTCCTTCCTTTCATTGTCGCCTGTGTTCAGCCAGGTGATTTCAGCTGTGTGGAGGAACAGAAGAGCTGACGGGAGAGAGAAGACGAGTCTGCGTTTGACGAGGACGCTGTGAGACGTGAGAGGTGGTGTCAGCACAAACAGTCCACACGGAGCAGAACAGCACCATCACAGCGAGAGGAGGCTGGGCGGTGCTGGTGCTGGTGGAGGAGGTGGATCAGCACCTTCTAGCAATCAGGTGGGAAGATGTAGACGGAGAGATGAACCTCAGTGCAGCCGATGAAACCTTCAAACACAAACAAAGAGAGAGGCAGGATTTCATACAAACTACACCAGCGAGGGGAGGAGGCCCAGGTGTGGAGCTGCAGGTGTGGAGGTGCAGGTGTGGAGCTGCAGGTGTGGAGGTGTGGAGCTGCAGGTGTGGAGCTGCAGGTGTGGAGCTGCAGGTGTGGAGGTGCAGATGTGGAGGTGTGGAGGTGCAGGTGTGGAGGTGTTGAGGTGGAGGTGCAGGTGTGGAGGTGTGGAGGTGTGGAGGTGCAGGTGTGGAGGTGCAGGTGTGGAGGTGTGGAGGTACAGGTGTGGAGGTGCAGGTGTGGAGGTGCAGGTGTGGAGGTGCAGGTGTGGAGGTGTGGAGGTACAGGTGTGGAGGTGCAGGTGTGGAGGTGCAGGTGTGGAGGTACAGGTGTGGAGGTGCAGGTGTGGAGGTGTGGAGGTGTGGAGGTACAGGTGTAGAGGTGCAGGTGTGGAGGTACAGGTGTGGAGGTACAGGTGTGGAGCTGCAGGTGTGGAGGTACAGGTGTGGAGGTGGAGGTGTGAAGGTGTGGAGGTGTGACGGTACAGGTGTGGAGGCGCAGGTGTGGAGGTGTGGAGGTGCAGGTGTGGAGGTACAGGTGTGGAGGTGCAGGTGTGGAGGTGTGGAGGTGCAGGTGTGGAGGTACAGGTGTGGAGGCGCAGGTGTGGAGGTGTGGAGGTGCAGGTGTGGAGGTACAGGTGTGGAGGTGCAGGTGTGGAGGTGTGGAGGCGCAGGTGTGGAGGTACAGGTGTGGAGGCGCAGGTGTGGAGGTGTGGAGGTGCAGGTGTGGAGGTACAGGTGTGGAGGTGCAGGTGTGGAGGTGTGGAGGTACAGGTGTGGAGGTGCAGGTGTGGAGGTGTGGAGGTGCAGGTGTGGAGGTGCAGGTGTGGAGGCGCAGGTGCGCAGGTGTGGAGGTGCAGGTGTGGAGGTACAGGTGTGGAGGTGCAGGTGTGGAGGTGTGGAGGTACAGGTGTGGAGGTACAGGTGTGGAGGTACAGGTGTGGAGGTGCAGGTGTGGAGGTGTGGAGGTGTGGAGGTGTGGAGGTACAGGTGTGGAGGTGCAGGTGTGGAGGTGTGGAGGTACAGGTGTGGAGGTACAGGTGTGGAGGTGCAGGTGTGGAGGTGCAGGTGTGGAGGTGTGGAGGTGCAGGTGTGGAGGTGCAGGTGTGGAGGTGCAGGTGTGGAGGTGTGGAGGTACAGGTGTGGAGGTGCAGGTGTGGAGGTGCAGGTGTGGAGGTGTGGAGGTACAGGTGTGGAGGTGGAGGTTCAGGTATTCTGCTATTTTCCAACAAGCAGTTAATAAATCGGCGGTAATTTCTTTCTTCCAGGAAACTTTCAACTGATCACGACATTTTAGTTTCCGTCTAAGTTAGAAAGAAACGCTTCGTCGTCAGTATTTTAGCATGCTGACGTTAGCATCGAGCTGCTAGCACGACTGTAAACTGAGCTCTGTCTTCTTGTGTGCACAAAAATCATGAAATAAATCGAAATCCAATTCAGGGGACAGTCTGAATCATCCAAAGTGAAGGTGTGCACGACATCTGCCGCAGTCAGAGCTCAAAACTGATGACAAATATTATTTGACTTCCAATTTTATTATTTAATATTTATTTTAATGTTAAAATTTTTTTATTATTATTATTACCTCGACTGTTGAATAACATCTACCAGCCAAAACTCTGAAAACTGGAAGCTCAGACCTTCCTTTCATTTGCCTGTTCAAAGTCAAAAGATCCGGGTCTGTCGCTCACACACACACACACACACACACACACACACACACACACACACACACACACACACACACACACACACACACACACACACACACACACACACACACACACACACACACACACAGGTCGTGCTGGTTTGAAACGGGCCTCATTATCAGCGTGTCAGGGCCCTGGTGGCATGAAAAGTAAAGACTTTGAGTGCTTTCGAGGCCGACCAGCAGACAGCATGAGGCACCGACGCAGCAGGTTTATCACTCTGAAGAAATAAAAACCAACGGCACCAAAAGTCTAAACCACCACGACCCGAATGACAGAAGGTCCGGTGAAGCAGTTTTATTAATTCTGTTCCATCAAGTAAAAACATTCAAGCTGCTAACGAGTCCTTCAGATCACATCTGAACCTGAAGACTGTGGTGTGGTGACGTCTTCACAGCTCATCATCCTATAAATGTTCACGTGAAGACGTTGTGTTACAGATCGTTTTGATTTGTACTTTTATTCCAGTGTCTGCTGATCTGCCTGGTGCTGAAAGCTCCCTGCGAGCCACGGACTCATCTCCGTTTGGTGCCGACACCAGAGTGGTGAAGACATGTGACGGTGCGTCGCTGGTGTTTGGACGAGCTCAGCCTGAACCTGAAGTCTGGCTGCAGTTTGATCCTCCGAGGCTTCAGAGCAGAACGTGGAGAGAGCTGCTTCTCAGCCTTGTTTAAAACAGGAAACTAAATGTGACGTGAAAACATCAGAAACACAACCCAACAGAACCAGAACCAACCCACGTTTACTCAGAGGACAACAATGAATCTGTGTGCTGTGTTTCAGTACACCACCGACCCGAACCCTTTAGCAAGGCTATAGATCGCCAGCGTCTGAGACGAGGACGTTTTCAGACTTCCTGTTGTGTTTTCTGACTTCCTGATGTGTTTTCTGGCTTCCTGATGTGTTTTCTGGCTTCCTGTTGTGTTTTCTGACTTCCTGATGTGTTTTTTGACTTCCTGTTGTGTTTTCTGGCTTCCTGTTGTGTTTTCTGGCTTCCTGATGTGTTTTCAGACTTCCTGTTGTGTTTTCTGACTTCCTGTTGTGTTTTCTGGCTTCCTGTTGTGTTTTCTGGCTTCCCGTTGTGATTAGCACCTGTCAGCCACCGTCGGTTTGTGCAGCAATTCAAATTCCAGTTTGAAAATAAAACTTCCTCACTGTATTTCCCCCTGGTTTAAAGCGACGCTGAGGCGATGGAGCTGCTCTCTCAGCTGACCTGTGGACGGCAGCATCTGTTGAGCAGCTAACAGGCGGTCTAGAAGCTAACGACGGGGAGATGAGCAGAGAGGACAGCTGCTGCCTCATCTCCTGCAGCTAATGAGCTCTCTGTCGTGGGCCGGACCACAAACTGCAGCTAATAGCTTTGTTCTTACAAATCCCTCATCCCATCATGCTGCCGCTTATTGTCCCCCTGTAATGATGTTCATAACGACTGTATGTCTGCATCACGCCTCTATTTTAAGACCTGAGTGCAGCGGCTGAACGAGCTCCTGGATGGTTCAGGTTCCCTCCGGCGGCCATGTTGGAGGCAGGTGGGTCGGTTTGAAGCCGAGAAGAGGACTCGAGTCACGTCAACTTCACGAGTCGTGAATCGGATGACTTCTGACTCAACTCAACACAATCTAACCAGGGTGTAGAAAGGTTGAATCCAGGGAAATGAAACCTCCGGATCACGAGAGTAAACGAGAGGTGAGGAGGCGGAGAGAAGAAGAGCGGCGGCTGAGCCCGGATCAAGTTTCTCAGTGTTTCATCCTCTGTCACTTCTCAACACATTCAGTCAGGATTCTGTCAGCCGACATCGTTCAAAGTGTTGTTCTTCTGCTCTGTCTGCGTCTTTAAACACTGTTCAGATCAGGAGACCAGCTGAAAACCTGCCGTCCATCAGTAATCCACCTTCTTCCATCAGAGAGATGTTTTGTTCATTAGCTAAATGACAAACATTACAGAAGCAGAAGCAGTTGATTTAAATTGAAAGTGATGTTTGGTGTAAACAGTCCAGAATGAAATCATCTGCATCTTCATACTTTAAATCATTTATTAGTCTTCTGGTGCAACACTGAGCTCTAATTGGAAATCTCACCTCTCGCTCTGAACGTATTTGTGTGAAAATGGATTAGACGACAGAACAGCTCGTGTTTCTGAATAACACGACGGCGCGTTCACTTGATTGATTGAGGGGGAAGAAAAGATCGCGGGCCGTAACGAGGAGGCGGATTATTGAGCGAAGGAAGAAAATGAGCTCTAATGACTCGCTGTTGAAATAATGTGCGACTCCTGATGGAGGTGTGAATTAATGAAAAGGCTCATTTGTTTGATGGCGCGGCCGAGAACAATGTGATTCAGTCCTTCAGTCCGCCGGCCGTCCACAGGTTTGTGTTTCACACATCCAGCCACGATGCAGCAGGTCAGAGACTAACGACCGAACACCCATCACAGTCCACGACGCTCCGCCGACAGGAAACATACGCTGCTCACAGTGCAGGACGAGGTGATCAGAGGAGCTGCAGACCGCCGGGCTTTACAGAACCGGTGAGAACAACCAGCAGTGTTTGATTCAAGGAGGGAAAAAGACGAACAGGAGGCACTGAAACTGATATTTGAAAAGTCAGGGGAGGCAACAATCCTAAAAGATCAATGACTGTTGAGTTTTATTCCCACGTCGTCAAATACTGATGTTCTGGGTCGAAATTCTGACCCAAAACATGGGTTTAATTGGCGATCTGGTACCGAGACTCAGCAATCGACTATCTCTCTGAAGAATCACCTTCACTGTCGTTAGTAATGGTGATATTAAGAGCAAGGCTGTGTCCGAGTGAAGTCAGCAGAGACTCTGGTTCTGGTTCTGGTTCTATCGCTGTAACGTTAGGTTCATGAAGTCCATTTCCCCTCCAGCTCCAGTCAGCAGTACAGAACAGAACCACCCAACAACAGGAGTGAAGAGAAATCACCTTTTTAATAACACAAGTTACAAAGTCCTCCCTGAGCTCTGGTCCCGTCGGTAAACGGGTCTGGATCAGAGCAGAACCTGATGAGACTCCAGGTGTTTATTCCTCCAGGAGGTCTGGATCAGCACCAGCTCTGAGTAGTAAACACTGTTTTCTAACTGGCCTGAGATGGAGGTCCAGCGGTCCTGTCTCTGCTCCGTCTCCACAGTCGTGTTTTGGATCGGTGATGTGGTGAGATGCTGGCAGCCGTTTGTCGGTCGTGTTGGAGTTAACGTCCCGTCGTGAATACTGATGGTGTCTCTCGTGGTGGAGTCCAGCCGGCGCTGCGTCTGGGTCGCCTCACAGCAGACAGACGAACATGTTGGGTTTTCTTTACTTTATCTTTCCAAGTTTGACAAACGCCAGAGGGAGAGTGTGACGAGGACCAATGAGACCGCAGAGCGTTTCCTCCACTGTAAACATGGTGACATGGAAGAGGAACGATGTTCTGATCCTGTGAGACAGAACCATGAACCATGAGAGCACAGAAACATGAGTTCTACCAGAACAGACATCAGGACACTGAAGGAGACGATCTCCTCCCTGTACGAGCAGAACATGATCCACTGACCTGAGCTCTGTTTGAGACGGGCTGGGCTGCAAGATGCAAAGCAAAGTGATCCAGTTTACCAGAAGCCTTTCGATGTTTGGCAGAAGCAGAACCAGCTGTGACGTCTGTTTCAAACCGTCTTCCTCCTCGCTCTCTCCGACAGACGAGCTTCACTCTGGACTGAAGAGCAGGTGGAGACAGTCGAACTGTAGAACACCAGCCATCACTCCAACAGACCGACTGGACCTCAGAGGACGTGGTGATGAAGACGGCAGAGGAAGAACCGTGATGCTACTCAGTCACTTTCATTCATCCGTGTTCCTTTGAAAGCAGAAGCTGAGGGAAAGTGTTCACAGAGAGAGGAGAGGCCAGAGACCAGGTGACTTCCTGTCCGTCCTCGTCCCTGCAGACACCTGGTGTCTGTGGAAACTCCTCACACGTCATCAGGCGACCTCATCGTCCAGAAACCCCCCGACTCCCACAGAACTGCATCAGGTTTTCACACAAAGTCTGCACATTTACTGACGTTATTCTCCGGACACGACATCAAGGCTTTGCTCTGTTTGTTTCAGAGGCAGAAGAAGAAAGAGTCCTGATCCTCAGCAGCCTCACTGATGCAATCATTAACCTGTGAAGCTCCTGCAGACACCCTGAAAAACTACCCATATTCAGTCAGCGGTTCAGATCTGATCAGTGTTACAGCGAGCACGTGTCAGCACAGCGAGTTCTGGAGTAAAGAAACCATTTCAAATATTCAGTAATGATTTTTGTATTGAATATTTTGGACTGTACTTGAATATGAACCTTCTCCGATGTCTGGAGAAACCTCTTTGTGACGGACTTCTGGGGGGATTTAATGTCGCGCACAGTAAATATAAAAAGGCAGCGGTGTGTCTCACATTTCTGCGCTGTGAGCAGAAGGTCGACCAGCTCGGCTTCATCAGGCCGGAGAGAGATTATTAAAATCAAGCAGACTGAAACTTGATCTGTGGGACTGATGTCAGGAAATAAACGGTAGCTGAGTGTTGTGATGTCATCGAAATACATTTCTACTGGACGTTGACGACTCGGTTCAGAAGAGACAACCTGACACGTCGGACAAAACGCTGAGCGACAGGCCCTGATGGAGAGAAATGGACCGTCAGCAGGGACGAGACACCATCAGTCTCACCTGAGAGCTGAGAGAGTGTGTGTGTGTGTGTGTGTGTGTGTGTGTGTGTGTGTGTGTGTGTGTGTGTGTACAGCATATAATTCATCTCTATCCTCACACGCTGACGTCTGTAAGTGCCTCTCACACTCGTCTGGCTGTCTCCTCCACCCTCCCGTCCTCTCGCTCTGTTTTATTGACGTGACGGGATTCAGAACCGGGCGGTCGGATCGAGGCGGGTTCAGGTGCACACCGGCACATCTGTGAGGCCGGGAGCAGCTGTGTGGCTCACACTGCTCTACACAATCAGGTTATTCAGTATGAGCACAGTGTGATTACCTCTCAGTACAATCTGCAGGTGATGTGGCTCCACATCTGTCACCTGGGCCGCGTCCCTCTTCGGTTCTGACCGTTGATACTGACAGACATTAGAACCATTAAAGGCTTAAATAAGCCCTGATGAGGATCAGATTGGATATGATATTACCCTAACTGACTGTGGAATGATCCTCTCTATAGCAGACTGTCTGTTCAGAGAGGAGCTTCAACCCTGAAACGATCCCCGGTGAAACTTAGAGCAGAATCCTCCTGCACATCTACGAGAAGGCTGCCGAGCCAGCGAGCCGGTCCAACACCGTGCTACCACAGCACCGCCTCCAGGAGACGTCGGGACGATTTTCACTGTTCGTGGCAGCAAAAACTGGATTTTAGGTTAAAACAGTGGAACAACCTGTCTGTCTGTCTGTCTGTCTGTCTGTCTGTCTGTCTGTCCTTCTGTCTGTCTGCCTGCCTGTCTGTCTGTCTGTCTGTCTGTCTCTCTGTCTGTCTGTCTCCCCTCAGCTCATCACCTCCTCCAGCGTCTCCACAGCAGCTCTCCATCCTTGGATCGTTGTCTCAGCTGCTGTTGCTGCTCACAGACTTCCTGTATTTTTCTCCTGCTGGTGCTCGAGTGTCTTATTGTTTCTTCCCTCCACCTTCTCCACCCAGCCAACACCGTCACCTCCCATCAGCTCTTGGCCTCTGTCAGTCATCATCTCCTCCTCTCCCTGGCCATTACTCTTCATACCTCCAGCTGAGCTCTGTGTCTGTCTCTCACAGCCGGCTGTGTCTGAATCTTTATGGTCAGGGGAAGATATTACCATGTGATTTACACACTGCCTCCTAAATGTGTGCTGAGGCCCAAACCTGTCGGAGAAGCTGTCAGGTGTCCGTCCCATCACCTGCAGAGAGACACACGAGGACGTCGGTCCAGCTGCTCCGTCTCAGAGACATCACGTATAGATATCTCAAGGAAATTGAATCGAAAACAACTGGATTTGGTTTTTGTCTTGAAGACGTTTCACCTCTCATCCGAGAGGCTTCATCAGTTCCTGCTCCCTTGACTAGGCTGGGACTTTTTGGCACGTTTAGATGCAACTATTTGCAACAGCGAGGACGTTTTCAGGGAAAAGTTGTAGCCGACTGCGCCTGGTAAGTCACGTAAGATGTTGATAGTGAAGACATTTCCCTGCTGTGAGCCAGAACGTGTTCTCCTCACATAATGTAGACGACGATCATCATGAAGTTTCAGATTAGAGGAGGATGGAGTTTTCCTGCTGCGACACACTCGACACACACTGGAGCCCTCGTACACTCGTAACCATCTGTCTGCTCTGATTAAACACACTCCAGCACCGACGCGCTGCTCCTACGCACATATTCTGATGAAGCCATCATATGAAAAATATGAGATCTGAATCGTAAACATCCACAAGAGGCCATCTGTCTATATGTTGACGGAACGTGCTGCTGTTCAAAAGAGGATCTTCATTCACTCGGAGGCGTTTCAGCGCTCCGGCGTGTTCTGAGGCTGAAACAGCTGTGTTTCTACGTGTTGGTGAGTTAATGTTCGTCCGTCGGCGCCAGAAGACGAAACCGAGCTGATGTGAGAGAGACTGGAGATAAAAAACGTCTCGGTGATATTTGTTCTAAGAGCTTCTAGCAAACAGAGACCTCGGAACGACCTCTGGATCCTGAACCTACAGAAATGTTGTTTAACAGGTTTAATGAGTCTTCTGATATGATTCATATACGAACATGATGTAGCTTCAGATGTTACTTGAATCACGAAGGCCGTCCACAGTCGCAGCACAGAACAAGGACGTTGGACATTTGGACTCAGCCTCGGTTTGAATTCTTCCACCAGTGAGGTCCGTGAAGAGCCTGAGAGTCAGAACACTGGGCAAGAAAACTCACGTGTCCCTCGATGCTGCTCGTTAACCTTGAAGGCCGCTCAGATGGTTGTGTGGACATTAAACAGTCAGAGTGATGTTGGAGAGATCAGAGAGGATGTAAAGGTGAGAGAGGAAAGTTCACGTAGAGAATGAAACCTCACGTCTCAAACTGTGACCCATAATGCACTGGGGCGAGCGTGTTTGTAAATGAAGCTCCTCTGTGAGCTCAGAGGAATGATGTGTGTTATCAGGACGTGTGGTTGATTCTGTTGTTGTCGTAACGTGACGTCATGACGGCGGCCTGTTTCTCCAGCCAGCTCCCACAATGCATTTCTTTGACACATTTTTCCCCACCAGTGATCTAATCTCGGACTCCTGAAGACACATTCAGCTCTGACATGCTCTCGTATCACAGTTATACTTCTATACTGTTTCTACTGTGTACACTGAAGTTCTCCTGTTACGATGGTTTTCATTCGCTGGTGTAGATCTGTTGGTCCTGTTGTGTCTGATGGGGTTTTGAGGGACGTCTGTGGCCTGATTGGACTCCTGAAGACAGCCCCCCCCATCGTCCTGTAAGGTAACCTGAACTGCAGGTGAGGTGGACTGACTGCAGGAGTCTGCCGTTGTAGTCGTGAGATTGTTTCTGCGTGAATGTAAACGTGTAATCGTTGCTCCAACACTTTCACAAAGGCGTGAGATGAGTCAGAGATGGATTTAAAGAGGCAAGATTTAGTTTTGTAGAAGAATATTTACAATATTAACGAGGTCATAACACCAAGATGTTTTCCACCAGTGAATAAACAAGCTGCTCTCAGAGGACGATCAGGGCCCAGCACTCTGTCTGCAGACAGAGAGGCCGCTCCGTCGGTCCGTCGGTCCGTCGGTCTCTTGTTCCCCTCCGGCTTCACGACCTCCTGCAGTCGCTGCCTCCTGCTGGGTGTTTGAGTGTGCTGGGGGGGAGCGTCCGGGCCGAACCTGTCGGCGCCGCGGTCCACCTGTAACGAGAGCGGTGATGAATTGCTGCGACACCTTTTCCCAAGAACACATCCCGACTCGCTGACTACTTCCTGCTCCTCCAAGGTGTTGACCAAGGACGACTGAAGGCTTCACTTACTGTCTGAAGGTGTAATTCATCAGAAACCTGAGCGAGCTGTAAATCACCTGAAGAGCCGTTTTTATTAAAGTGCAGTTTATTCAAACGTTGACAGACCTCACGTGTGGCTGTTTCTCTCGATAGAAACAGATAATTGGCTGTTGGGAGGTGAAATGAGCCGCAGCATCAGCAGCCGAGCGAAGAAACCATCAATCACTCTGAAACAAAGCTCGTCGTCTTTCCCTCCTCGTTTTCTACAATCATTCGTCTGAGTTTTAGATCCAATTTCTGTCTTTTCTTCTTCTCTCAGAGATGAAAGACGTCTTCTCTCCTCGGGCCTTTATAGTTAAACCTCCTGGTGTTTGCTCATTTCCTGCCTTTGTCACCGTTTCTTTCTTATTCTTTTCCCTCAGACTCGTCTCTTCCTCTGTTGCTCTCGTCCTTCTGTCTTTCTCGTCACTTTATCTCCTCTTCCTCTTTTTACGTCTTATCATATTTTCATTGTTTCATTCGAACTGTTTCCTCTCTTTGGGTCTCATGAGATCATTGTTAGATCCTCACCCTGTCCTCGAGAGGAGGGGACCAGGTTTTAGGATCACATCCCTCTTTGTTCAATCCCTGATGATGATCAACGACCATTTTTTAAAGAGAGGAATAATTAACGGCGCGTTAAACTCTTTCACAGCCACGCCCTGACTTCACATGCGTCCAGGCCGGTGGGGGTAACCATGGTAACAACAATAAAGACATTATCAAGCCCAATCAGAGCAAATAGATCAATAAAAACACTATTAACAACAATAAAAACAGTCAAACCACATGAGGACGATAAAATATCGACTTTAAAATTAAAAACATGAAATAACAGACGCGTTTGAGCAGTTAGACTGAACAACAACCACGTCTTCATCCGGTAACTGCAGCGAGGTCATCGCTGACGAGACAGAAAGTGTGGAAACACAAGAGGATTCAAGTTTGAGAAGAGGAGTGAGGTGGTTCTGTGGAGGTCAGAGAGAAAACTCAAGACACATCTGTAAATACTCTCTCTCTCCACCTGTTGTCTTCTCCTCCTGGTTCTTCTTCCACTGATCCGACTCTCCGTTTCTTTGTCCTCCTCCTCCTCCTCTTCCTCTTCTCTCCATACACATCTCTTCTCTTTCTGTTCTTGTTTCTGTTCGACTCTTCCTCGCCGCCTCCCCCTTCCTTCATTTCTCTGTTTCTTCTGACTTCATCTCTCCATGCTTCGTCGGTCGGCTGCTGACTTTCTCCTCTGTGCCGAGCGGCTCTCCTGGTGGAAACGAGTCGCGGTGGGTAAAGTCGTTAGAGGAGACGGATGTGTTTGGAGGTGGATGAGTGGCCGCCTGGTCCGATGGCTCGAGGGTCCAGCAGCATGACTCATGTCTGTCTTCATCTGTAGACGGAGACCTGACGGAGACTCCTACAGGAGGAGCTGCTCGTTACACTCGCCTACGCTCATCTTTCCTCCGCCGCCATCGTCGTAAATAAGAGTTTGGCTCGTTAAATAAAAGGTCAGATGAATTACAGCACATGTGACAAACTGCATCATTCAGCAGACGGCCGGCCAACATGGTAAAGGCCGAGCACGCCGCTTCAACCTGAACCGTCCTTTCATAAACGTGTCTGCTAATATCATTCTCCAATGTTTTATCTGTCACATCGATCCGTTCTCCGCAGCGTACCGCGCTCCCGAATGTGGCAGCAACAGGATTAGTTAGTCCAGATGTTTTTCATCTCAGTCAGGCCCTCCAGCTCCTCCCGGAGGATCCTGAGGCCGGGCCGACGGGAGCCGGGGCTCGTTTACAGAGAGAGGAGAGACATCCGGATCGTCTCGAGTGGCTCCTTCCATCAGAAACAGGAAGAAGTGTTTCCACAGAGAACTGTGCTCGAGGATCTCTGGGACCTTCTCTCTCCACATCTGAACACAAATATCTGAACTCTCTCCTCCTCACAGCTTCAGAGCAGCCTCGTCACTTTGGTACTTTAATTATGAACAGACCTTCAGTTTGAATAAAACCTGCTGGAAGACAAACGATCAGACGCTGAGGCCGGGCGGATCCATCAGGCCGTCGCTGTGACCACGTCTCTGCATCAGCTTCATTCACGAGAGGCGGCGACGTCGACCGAACGAGCTGAGAAGCAACAGATGAGTTTGTTTCCTCAGGCGCAGAACGGCAGGAAAACAAAGAGGCCAAATCTTTCATCGGCAAGTAAATAAATGCACAAGATGGTGAGAAGTCAGAGCCAAACAAACTCCATCTGTGTCCAGTCTGCAGGCTGAAACGTGTTCAGATCCACTGCTGCTGCAGAAAAACACAAGGAAGACGTCCGATTGATCTGCGTCTGTACAAACACTTTAATCATTTAATACTGTGAGAAATGTGTTTCATTTACATTTGCTCTGTTGGGTTTTATATCAACCCTGTAATGTTTAAATATGGAACAAAATGAGCCTTTCTTCTACATTTATGTTCTTAAAGAGGAGAAACTGAAGGGTTGTCAGTCTGTGTTTAGAGAAATGTTGTAATATCACAACGTCTGAAAAATGTTCAGGACTCCGTCCTCCGTCAGCTCGGTCTCACGTCCACCTCCTCAAACGTCAGCAGCTCAGTGTGTACTGTCCTTTCAGAATAAAACGCCATAACAGCTGTTCCATATTGTGCAAATACCGAGAATATACCAAGCCTAATTCTGTCTGACTAAACCTGCAGAGTCCACGTAGCATTTGTTTCTGAGAGAGGAAAGGTTCAGCGTCTTTTCCCGATCGCTCCGTCTTTCTGTGCGATCGCTCCGAATGCTTCGAGTAGAAAATCCCTCAACTTTTCAGAAAGGAATTCAACAAGTACCTAATAATAATAATAATAATACTTATCATTGATAATTTAATCGGTACATCCTTATATTCTCAGGACATCAGACAGGTAAAAAATATATAAAAGATTTGTTTAAACCAAAAAAGAGTTTATAAATGTAAATAAATAAATGTATACATGTGAAATAAAAACATTTTTCGTAAGAGATGAAAATACATCGGTCCTGATGAAACAACCAGGCTGAGGGATGCCGGGCTGAGACTGACGGGCTGAATGGAAAATGTTTATTTCACACAGAGAAAAAAAAAGGGAGTGAACATCTTTTTTTCTCAACACATGAAAAGAAAAAAATATGTTTTCACTCCAAATGTATTTTCACGAGTGACCAATTTATTTTTACTCGACACGATACATGAAGAAGAAATTCTAACTCGCCCCTCAGGGCTTCTGTAACAATCTGCTGTGGATCACAACAGAAACTCTGGATCCAGCGGTGCTGAACATGTTTTCATGGAGACACGAACAGTGACAGAGGCAGAAACCTGCAGAGACACCCAGCATGCAGCTGAGATGAAGCGGACTCAGAGGTACCGACACCAGGACGGCTCATGTTCTGCAGCTCTGGACCTGATGATCATCTGGTGGTCTGGTTAAACTGCAGCTGCGTCCTCCTGACAGACTGAGTCTGAAACACTGAATCAGATCATCTACACTTCTGTCATTTTGCAGCATTTAGCGCTGCTTTCCTGGAGAGAGTTTCTCCTTCTCACCTCCACCTTTTCTTCGCCGTCGTCTTCTCTTTAACCTCCACCACACACCGACTGAGCATCGCGTCGAGTCGCATTAACAACAACGGTGGAGCGGCGAGTGGAAATCATGGCGGGATCAGTGAGCAGGGTAAATGAATCCACACAGCTGAAGGCTTTGTGTGTGTGCACGCTGAAGACCAGTGGGAGAACAGGTGTGTGTGTGTGTGTGTGTGTGTGTGTGTGTGTGTGTGTGTGTGTGTTACTCAGCGATGTTTAAAGCCGACGCTCGGTGTGTTTGTGCCGTCAGTGGGATTAACGGCAGCAGCTCGAGCGTTAATATGAATCGACTCTGACATCTTGTAAGGTCGCTGCTGCTGTCTGGAGACGGGAGAAGTGGAACATGCAAAAGGTCTCAGCGCCCGGCTCGGCTCCCCGGGGCCGGCTGGTGAGAAAAAATACTCAGCTGCGGTAGACTGACATGCATATAGACATGACCACACATGTATCCCCACATGTCACACATACATTGAGGAGGACTGGCTCAAGTCGCACTTAGATACAACCATAAACTCAAAGCCTCGAATGTTTGTTCAGCCGGTGAACACGACTTCTTCTTCGCTCTTGCACCTCGATGCTTGACAGGGTTTCTCACCTGGGAGCTGCTCAGTGTACCAGCTGCAATCTGTCTGACACAAAGTCCATTTGTGAGGAGGTGTCCTCCTCTGCTTTGTGCCGTGGGCCACTTGTGGGTAACACCAGGGGGACGGACAGCAAAACCAGAGACAGTGAAAGAATCGCTCACGAGAGACAAACAGGCTGATGGATCTGTTCATTCCCTTAATTGCATCCACGTTTCCCTCCGAGTCACAGAGCTGTTGATGCTGATCAGCTGGGCTGCTGCCATCAGAGACTGATGTGTCCTCAGACGAGGTTTCTCTTCATGCACTCATGTCTTCTGTGGTCCGATACAAGTCCACAGCTTTGGACTGCTGCGACAATTTGTTAAGGCATTCGTGTTTCCCAGAGGTGTTATCACAGGACACAAGCCTGCAGAGCAGACGAACATGACTTCTGTCATGTCGAGCAAAACAGGTATTTAATCCAGACCACCATGTTTTCCCAACCAAGTGGTTTCTGTGCTTAAACCTGACCAGAACATAAGAACCGGGTCGTAACAACAGAGGGATAGAAAAATTAAACAAGCGTAGAATTGCAACATAAAGAAACATTTAGTCGGTGGTTGTGCTGAAACGTACTTTGTGAACATCGTGTTTCATTTAAACACCAGGTGGTTATGTGGTGTGAACTGCAGGTTAATCGTATGAAGCAGGATCAATAAACACACCAGCCAATCCCGAGCAGGTACAGGTAACAGATGGCGGGCTGTGAATGAATGAATGAATGATTATTCTATAGAACGTTTGGACATTAGTCACGGCCTTCGTCTTTTTATTATAAGAAGCAGAGAGAGTCCAGGATCATCAAGTCTCCATCCAGAGGGAACGCTGCTGATGGCAGCCAGTGACGCTTTTGCACGATGCCAACGAACGAGCAATTAAAAGACCACCTGCTGAGACGAGATGTGTCAGTAAGACAGCGGGCAAGTGTGAAAACCAGTGACACGTACCAGTGTTCATGCTGGGTCTCTACATCAGTGATTGAGACACTGATTAAAAACTGAAAAAAAAACGAGATAAAATATCTATAAATAGCAGGTGACATTTATTAATCTTGGTCCAAACTGAGGCTGAACACCAGAGAATATAGGTCCAAACTGAGGCCGAACACCAGAGAATATAGGTCCAAACTGAGGCTGAACACCAGAGAATATAGGTCCAAACTGAGGCCGAACACCAGAGAATATAGGTCCAAACTGAGGCCGAACACCAGAGAATATAGGTCCAAACTGAGGCTGAACACCAGAGAATATAGGTCCAAACTGAGGCTGAACACCAGAGAATATACAGTAGGTACAAACTGAGGCTGAACACCAGAGAATATAGGTCCAAACTGAGGCTGAACACCAGAGAATATAGGTCCAAACTGAGGCCGAACACCAGAGAATATAGGTCCAAACTGAGGCCGAACACCAGAGAATATAGGTCCAAACTGAGGCCGAACACCAGAGAATATAGGTCCAAACTGAGGCCGAACACCAGAGAATATAGGTCCAAACTGAGGCCGAACACCAGAGAATATAGGTCCAAACTGAGGCCGAACACCAGAGAATATAGGTCCAAACTGAGGCTGAACACCAGAGAATATAGGTCCAAACTGAGGCTGAAACACCAGAGAATATAGGTCCAAACTGAGGCAGAACACCAGAGAATATAGGTCCAAACTGAGGCCGAACACCAGAGAATATACAGTAGGTCCAAACTGAGGCTGAACACCAGAGAATATAGGTCCAAACTGAGGCTGAACACCAGAGAATATAGGTCCAAACTGAGGCTGAACACCAGAGAATATAGGTCCAAACTGAGGCTGAACACCAGAGAATATAGGTCCAAACTGAGGCCGAACACCAGAGAATATACAGTAGGTCCAAACTGAGGCTGAACACCAGAGAATATAGGTCCAAACTGAGGCTGAACACCAGAGAATATACAGTAGGTCCAAACTGAGGCCGAACACCAGAGAATATAGGTCCAAACTGAGGCTGAACACCAGAGAATATAGGTCCAAACTGAGGCTGAACACCAGAGAATATAGGTCCAAACTGAGGCCGAACACCAGAGAATATACAGTAGGTCCAAACTGAGGCTGAAACACCAGAGAATATAGGTCCAAACTGAGGCTGAACACCAGAGAATATAGGTCCAAACTGAGGCTGAACACCAGAGAATATAGTAGATCCAAACTGAGGCTGAACACCAGAGAATATAGGTCCAAACTGAGGCTGAACACCAGAGAATATAGGTCCAAACTGAGGCTGAACACCAGAGAATATAGGTCCAAACTGAGGCTGAACACCAGAGAATATACAGTAGGTCCAAACTGAGGCTGAACACCAGAGAATATAGGTCCAAACTGAGGCCGAACACCAGAGAATATAGGTCCAAACTAAGGCTGAACACCAGAGAATATAGGTCCAAACTGAGGCTGAACACCAGAGAATATAGGTCCAAACTGAGGCTGAACACCAGAGAATATAGGTCCAAACTGAGGCTGAACACCAGAGAATATAGGTCCAAACTGAGGCTGAGCACCAGAGAATATAGGTCCAAACTGAGGCCGAACACCAGAGAATATAGGTCCAAACTGAGGCCGAACACCAGAGAATATCGGAGGTGTGATGAAGCAGTACAGATGTCAGCGTCTCATCAGACCTGTTTGTTGTGTCCAATGTTGGTTTACTTTGTGGAGCTGATTCAGGATCTCTCCTCCTCTGACAGTGGAAAGAGACATTTTTCTTTCTGACGTACAGTCTTGTTTTCTGCCTGGGTGCAGAGGCAGGCTGCTTCTGTTCTGACTGCTGTTTAGATACATCTTCTATTTCTATTTGTAGTTCAGATGCATTCAGATATCTTCCTGTTAAGTGTCTGCACAATAACCGTAGCACGTGTTAGCACTGAGGATCAGACTCAGCACTTCTGAAACAAACAGAATTAATTCCTCTTGAAACCCTTCGGCTCGTCTTTAATCCGGACTCTTTCCTCGAGTTCACACCTTCGGGCGTGAGGCGGCGGCCTCTTTCCTCTCCGGTCCAACACTCATCAGAGCGCTCTCACTTATTAATGAGACGGCAGATGTAAAGCAGTGTTCAGAACACGGCTTCGCGACACCAGTACATGAAGAGGAGGCTTAATATAAAGTCCAAAGGGTTCTGTGAGGTTCTTCCATGAAAGACACACTCAGAAATGTTCTTCAAACAGGTAAAAGCTATAATTTTGTATGATTATGATATATAAAGGAGTAAGGATGTCTGCTGAGTGCACCCGACCCTTCAAACCATTTCCATTGATCGATTTGTTTCTGTGATCCACCTGTTCTGAAGGACGGAGTACCTGACAGTCATTTCATCACAACACGAGTCTCTGAGGAGGAACGTCTGGAGCCTCGTCCCCTGACCAGGTTACGCTTTACCTTTAGATTCGCTTGATATTTGATGGAAACGTGGCTATCTCCTCCATGATAGTGTCATCACTGTAACCCAAGAGATATCACCACACCTGAAGACGCCATATTGGACATGTCCGGTCACGTCTGTTCACATAAACGCCATCAACGACCACCGATGACGTATGAGGGTCTTGAAGGGTTGTCCCACTTCATAAGAGGGGGAAGAGGTAAGAACTGGACGTGTTATAGAGACAATATCTGTTCCGTGTTGGTCAACGGTCCGTGTTGAAAATGACTCGTTTGATTAAGCATCTCCAAGCCGTCACGTCGGCTGCTGTGGATTTAATCTCACACACAAGCCTCAGCAGTAACGAAGCGGTCCGACAGACGTGTTCAGATCCATACTCAGTTTATTCGCCTGGCCGTCTGCCTGAATATCGACGGCCCGCAGGTCAGTACTTGTTGTGGATTCATTTCAGAGGCTGTGATCACTCCCAATATTCAGTTGATGTGAAAATACCTTTCCAACTCCGCTGCTATAATGCCAACGTGGTTCCACCTCCAACATCACCTCCCACTGACAGCTGCCATCACACACATGCTGAGCGTTTGGAGGCGTGCCACGCTGGGTTCACTACTGTAGACGTGGTTATTACTCCTGAAACATTCTTCACGTTCGTTCTTATTTGTCTGTTCTTTCAGTCGATGTAAAGCCAGAGTAATAAGTGTGTATATCTACGAGTAAATCCATCATCACAGGAACACTGAGGCCACAGCTTGTGCTCATCGGTCAGACGTCCACGGTTTGTTGGCCGAGGCGTCTCAGAAATCACAAAACCAGTCAGCCTGTAACCATCGTACACCGGGTCAGTATGTTTGACGCGCTGCACATCAGAAATCCAACAAGGCAGCGAAGCGTCTGTGTGTTCTGAACACACACAGCTGTCGGGACGGACTCCAGGATCATCTCAGCCAACGGCCCAAACAGATTCCCACTATATTCCAGAGTACATTCCTCCTCTGAGTGCGTGTCTCTAAACAGCCAGATGGTTTTCTTGCTTTCCTCGTGACAGTCGTGATGAAGTTAAGCTCATGGTGTGTTGATGCCCACAGCACATTCACACTGAACTCCGTCCTGAGATGGAACCAGAGAACATGTTTGTGCATCTGGTTATTATTGACTGCTTCTTGTGCCTCGCTCTTCTTTCACCATCTGCAGCTTTGAAAGGGCTGATGATGTTTGGCTGTTATTGGACTTCACCTTCTCCAAATCCAAGTGCTGCAGTTTTTTAATATAAATAAAATCTCGTGTTTTTCTTTAAATGGATCTTGCCTCAGGCACAACTCTGGCTGAGCCAGCGCTGAGGCAGAAACTCTCTAAAATAATAGAACTGAGCTGTGGTGAAATGATTTTTAGAGTTCATCCTTCAAACTCCGACCATCTGTAATGGCAATCGACCCGACCTGCAATCCCACAGTGTCAGTCTCTGATGAGTCAGGAATGAGACTCACAAAGCAACTATCTGGACCTTTTTAGGTTTATGTTGATGAAGGTCAAGATGAAGAAGTGCTGTGGCGTAGGCAGCTCTAACTAACTGGAGGAGCTGCAGGCTTTTAAACCCTGCGTGGGAGTGTCCTTACTGAGACATGAGGAATCCCACATGTGCGAGGACTAACCCGACTAACCCACATGAAGACTGGTTTGACCAACGACCCACAAGTGGCCTTAATGACTCTGTAAGGACAATCCCACACTCTGTAAGGACACTCCCACACTCTGCAAGGACAACCCCGTACTATGTAAGGACACTCCCACACTCTGTAGGGACAACCCCGTACTATGTAAGGACACTCCCACACTCTGTAGGGACAACCCCGTACTATGTAAGGACACTCCCACACTCTGCAAGGACAACCCCGTACTATGTAAGGACACTCCCACACTCTGTAAGGACACTCCCATACTCTGTAAGGACACTCCCACACTCTGCAAGGACATTCCCACACTCTGTAAAAGACACTCCCGCACTCTGTAAGGACACTCCCACACTCTGTAAGGACAACCCCGTACTCTGTAAGGACACTCCCATACTCTGTAAGGACACTCCCACACTCTGTAAAAGACACTCCCGCACTCTGTAAGGACACTCCCACACTCTGTAAGGACAACCCCGTACTCTGTAAGGACACTCCCGCACTCTGTAAGGACACTCCCACACTCTGTAAAAGACACTCCCACACTCTGTAAGGACACTCCCGCACTCTGCAAGGACACTCCCACACTCTGTAAGGACACTCCCGCACTCTGCAAGGACACTCCCACACTCTGTAAGGACACTCCCACACTCTGTAAGGACAACCCCATGCTCTGTAAGGACACTCCCGCACTCTGTAAGGACACTCCCACACTCTTTAAAAGACACTCCCACACTCTGTAAGGACACTCCCACACTCTGTAAAAGACACTCCCGCACTCTGTAAGGACACTCCCACACTCTGTAAAAGACAGTCCCGCACTCTGTAAGGATACTCCCGCACTCTGTAAAAGACACTCCCACACTCTGTAAAAGACACTCCCATACTCTGTAAGGACACTCCCACACTCTGTAAAAGACACTCCCGCACTATGTAAGGACACTCCCGCACTCTGCAAGGACACTCCCACACTCTGTAAGGACACTCCCACACTCTGTAAGGACACTCCCACACTCTGTAAGGACACTCCCGCAGTCCCTGCATCTCCCCTCCAGTTAGTCAGTTGCAGAGGTGAAACGTCTTTAACAAACTGAAACAGGTCCAGTTGCCCACGATACAGCGCCTAGAATTTTTAAGTTGAAAACAGACTTATTGTATTCTGAGTCGATGAGAATTATTCTAAACACCAAGGCATTATTATCAATAATTATCAGTTTGTGCAACAACTTGAATCAGTTACAAAAGACTCACACAGGAGTCATGATTAACACCAGGTGACATGTTTAGAGAGAATAAATGTTAGCTCAGTATGTTTCTGCAAAATCACAGATAAAATCAAACTGAGCGTTTCTTTATGTCGCAGTTGTACGTTTGTTCAGGTTGAATCAACACTTTGGTGCCTCAAGGTTTCCTTAAAACCACCAACACCTCCTGCAGGAGCAGCTGGTTGAAAAGCGTAATAAGCATTTCTTGATTTCAGTTCAAAATATGACATTTACCACATAAACCCAGACACACACACACACACACACACACACACACACACAGTCTGGTGAACACATCAGTGATGTACCTGAGGGAATTCGTCTGCGTCCGGTGTTCCTCACCTCAGCTGGACTTGTGAGGATCCTTCTGCCGGTTGCATGTTGGTGTGAAACGTTGGATTAAAAAGCTTTTTTCAGTCGACGGGGGGTCTGAGCAGCCGCGAGGCCGGCGGTGGAGGAAACACTCAGACCTCTGACTGGAGAACAACAGTAGTCCTGCATTTAAAACTGAACAAGGATCAGTTTGTAATCACTTTTATTTTAATAATAAAACATAATCCATTAAACACATCATATAATTTGTGTTAATCTTAATCCTTTAGCTACACGTTTAACTAGATTCACCTGTTCTCATATTTGATGTGATCAGCAAGTAAATCTGCACAAATCTTTCAGCTTGCTCTTCGGTGACCTTTAACATCTGAATCTGCATCACTGACCGACAGCAGAGTGTCTGAACCGAGCCGACCTTCAAGAATCAGAGTCCAGAACAGAGGAAGCCAACATGTTAGCTTCATATGCAGTGACTAAAGTATTCAGCTCCTCCCCTGACTTATACTTCACAGTCACCTTCTCACAGAGTTGGCTGGAGTTTTGTCTTCATGCTGTAGCTGCAGCCAGGAGTCCTGATGAACCCGTGACTGGACCTTCAGACACTTCTCTGCACCCAGCTGATCCCACTGTCGCTGATTGTGAGACACTGATTGGCTGAAACTCTGCAGAATTAGGTCAGTCACTTTGAGGGGGGTGAATACTTCCACAATCACTTATTTCACATTGTAGAAATCAGTTTTCACTCTGACAGTACGGAGTTTAGTTGTGTAAGAACAGTTCAGCCCTGCAGACTGCTCCATAGAAAAGCTCGGCAGGTCTGTAAAGCAGATAAAGTCTCGCCTGCCATCTTCTGCAGCCACGTTTAGATTCTGTCATTGGGATGAAGATTTCTGATCGGATGGCATCTATGTTGTGAATGCACGATCTAAATCTGTCCACATGTGGCAGCTGAATTACACCTCTTGAGCTAAATTTGACCTGACTGACGCTGAACACGGCGAGGTGAGGGCGAGGCGAGGCGAGGCGAGGGCGAGGGCGAGGACATCTGGCTTTGAATTATACAGTTTAACCTGCAACGACTGCAGCTGAGGCCGGTGATGAGTCGTTACCTGCTCAGACTCCTGAGAGATTATCCAAGAAGAAGAAGAAGAAACGGCTTGTAGCCCTGAGCTCAGCTCTTCTCTGGATCCTCTCTGTGTTCTCACACAGACAGAAATCACTGCACACTGTTTGTCAGATTTAACATAATAAGAGACTTAAATTAAAGTGCAGCTTGCTAAAGAGTGATCTGCCACTATAGTGCACATTCAATACATTCAAAAAGGTTTTTCAATGTGACGCCGATCGTTTGAACTTTAAAGGTCCTATTTGAAATATTTTTTTTGGTCCCAACTCGGCGAAAACTGACGCTTTGGAATGTAGCTGTGTTAACGTGGTTAACTAAAACTATAGCAAAACATGTTCGTCAACAACCTTTCGCCCGTGAATAAGACAATAACATTTTTATTGCCGTAGCTCACGCGGCCTCCCGCTGGGCGAATCTGTCCCGTGTGGGTGACTGCAGCTGCAGCTCTGACCCTTCGGTCAGAAACACGAACGTTTAGTCTGTTTGTGTGATTCTGTAATCATCGCGGGAACTCCTCGGCTTCTCAGCTGCAGCCGTCCGGCAGCGCTGCACTCAAAACGCAGCCGGTCAGGGTCGACGGACGACGGAGCGAATCCGAAGCAGAGCCGTTCCACACCGCTCGGCTCCCGGGTCAGACTCTGGCTGGATCTAGAATAGCTGCTAAAACTAACACTGGGTGGTCGGACGGGTCAGCCGCCATCCCAAAGCTTTGGTCTTTGACGAGTTGGGAAAAATCCAACTTACGAATCAGCACTGAGTGAGGATGTGTTGCCTCTGGGGACCAGGAATGTTTGTAAGTATTCTCATAGCTGTAGATATTTGGGAGCGGACCGACAGCCGACAGCCGACTCAACATGAATAAACCGCTCACATGGTTTCTTTAGTGGCAGTGAGCTGTGATGAAACAACGCTGCACATCTGAAACAATGCTCCTCACGTCTGCAGTAATTGTTCTGGACCTCGGCCCGTCTCCGTCCTTTAGAGTCATCCAAACTTTCCGCCTCTCCTCGTCTCTCCGGGGAGCAGCTGAAGGACGGACCTCTCTGCCTCTCTTTGTTTCACACATTCATAAAACAAAGCAGCGCTTCCCCGAGAGAAGTCTCTGCAGCCGCTGCATCTCAATTGAAATTTCACACCTTTTTGCATCCATCAGAACCTCAGGGGGGATTGGAAAACAGCTACCGAGAAGACCTTGGAGAAAGGGGAGATTAAATAGCTCTGGGGTGGCGAGGGAGGGCTGCAGAGTCCGGTTCTGTTTTCAGGCCAAAACATAAATATTCATGCTTCCTTTATTACTTTATTACTAATAGAGCTCATATGGATTTATTCATTCACAGATAAACGGATGTAGATTTCTGTACACAGAACTTGTTTCTACAGAACATTAATATTAAAATACAGTCATATAAATGTGATGAAAAGAAGCCGTCAGTGCAGGACGAGGTCTCCGTGTTTTACTAGTCTCATTTCTTCAGCACCACCAGTGGACCAGACTCCATCAGAGGAAAGTGGCTTTACAGCCTATAATCATGATGATGGCGTCAGGAGCCCCAGACCTCCATTTTCAGGAGCAGAGAATATATTCATGAAAAGTTTGAGTGAGTTTTAGCACAAAAATGATGTTTCTGCTGGTGATAGTCTGAGCTGTCACCAGCAGCTCACACTGAAGTTCCTGCAGACCACAGCTGTGACGTTTGCACAGTTCACTGGTTTCATATCAATGTTGTTCTACAACACGTGTGATCACCTTCAGAATTCCTGTACAGGAGCCGACCTTCACGTCGGGAGGAGGAACGATGGTGCTGATGTGACAGCTGGGCAACAGAGGCCACCTGTTTCATTTTTAGTAAGCGTGACACCACTGGCTGTTTTTAAACAAGATGACAACATTATCCAGCTGTGGGTTTGGTGACAAAACCAGAAATATTTACAAAGACATTGAGACGTGTTTGAAGGTCACCTGGAGATGTTTCCAGCTGTTTTAAAGGCGACAAATCCACATATTTTTAACTGGAAGTTGGACCATCTCTATCTGTGATCGTGGCGACTGAAACAGGTACTTTAAGACAAAGAAACATAAAGTTTCAACATGTACGTAGTTTGCAGAAACGTACAGCAGCAACATATATTCAGGAGATCGGCTGCAAAATCCCACTGTTGCGTTTGCTCGTTGTGAAAATCTACTCAGTGATGTTTTCTGTGTAATAAATTCACAATATTTTATATAATCACCAGTTTATTACAACACATGTCATCACATCTGATGAACTGAACTGAAGCACTGTGAGTCCCTTTGTGTCGGACTTGTGCGATACTAGAGGAAGAAAACACATGATAACACTCTAAAAAACCGACATTCAAACGGACATCGACAAGCAGCAGCATCAGAGAGAGACTGTCAGACTGACTGAGACCAACGGTTCAGAACAAAAACTGAAAATAACGACTACGAGCAGACAAACTAAGCTGTACATGGAACACATCTGTCACAGCTGCTTCCTCAGCCTCTGATATCTCAGTGTGATTCAGAAAACAAACTACCGAACAGGTAACCTGCCTCGTCCTTGTCACGTGTTGCTCACAGCTGAAGCTTCTCTCTCTGAATGAATGCTGCTACGTTGCGGTGAAGGCTTCCTGTGCTCTCGCTGTCGATGCTGCCTCTCTGCCTCAGCACCTGATCCTATAGAGGTATACACGGTGTGAGAACAACAGTCTGCTTTACATCGAGGCTCCAACCAGAGCAAGTGATGTGTCTTTGTGACGGATGACAACCTGACGCCTTCCTCTCCGTCGGGGCGAGCTGACGCAGCCGTCTTGTGTTTGTCTCTCTCTCTTTTCGTTGGATTGTATTTTCCTCCTCGATGCATTTTTAAAAACACTGTGTTCATGTACTTCCACTGACACACGGCACCTTGAATAATGGATTGTGTCCGGTCTGCTGGGAGCAGCAGAGCGAACGGTGTGATGTCGTGATGGAGCCACACAGAGAGACGGAGGAGGTCAACCAAACGTCTGACCTCTGACCTCCTGACAGCCTTTTATAAAAACATGACCACAGGTGGCTCTGACAGGTAAACGCACCCTGACCACAGCTGTGTCGCATCAGAAGGTGCTTTCATGCATGAAGTAATCTAGTATAGAAGGCAGGATGAAGTGCGACAGACGTATAAATGTCCTCTAAGAGCAAGTTTAACATAAATCTGAACTGTGACGATCACATTTCATTTAATCATCATCCTCATCACCTGTCCTGCATCTCCACCGCTGGCTCGGCCCTGTTCCAGGTGTTTCTCCACCTCGTCCCCTCTTTAGCTTAGTTTGTATTCAGGTCCAGTCGTCAGTTCAGTCTTTGTCGAGTCATGTTGTGTTTCCCTGATCCTTCATTTCACCTGTTCGCTGTCGTTAACGCAGAATAAAACTTCCTCCACTGGTATATTTCTGCCGGCTGTCTCCTTCCTGTATCCTCTGACACTAGTGGTCTATCTCGCTCTCCTGGCTGTTCAGCTGGAGACAGATTATTGTATTTCATTTTGTGGCCTCAGTCATAAAACATTCAGTCCGGTTACAAATGAAAAACTGTGGCAGTAAATGATTCTCATGCTTCTTGTGTCCTGAGAGCAACTTTCCGTCGGGGCCGTTTAATGGTCCTGTTTCTGCAGGACTCAGAGCAAACGACAGGCTGGGGAAGGTTTAAATGAATGTATTGACAGAAGGGTCAGGTAATAGTGCAGGTGAACAGCTGGTGTGCAGGGAGGCTTCGTGAGCAGAGGGGTTACTTGAGGTTGAGCTTGGGTGAGTGACGGACCGGAGGGGTGTCGGCTTGGAAGCAGATCTGTGGCCTTCTGTGCAGAGTGGAGCTCAGGTAGGCTCCAGCAAACAGGCAGAGGTGTGAAGGCTGGAGGATGGAGGCAGGTGAGGCTGATTTAAGCCATGGACAACTTCTGGGTCAATGCCCAGGGGCGTTGGGACTGGTTTAGGTCCGACTAAGGTATATACATGAAAGAGTGGTAACCCTTTCTTTTACAATCCCCTAATTACCAGGTATTTACCTGTAAATTCATGGTAACAGAAAAGTGTTACTAGGTCATTACCAATGGTAATAAGAAAGTGAACACAATACTTAGTAACACATTTGTGTTACCATGAATTTACCAGGTATATACCTGGTAATTAGGGGACTGTAAAAGAAAGGCTTACCAAAAGAGTTAATCGACTTCCGATGGCATTATCTGGGTGTGTTAGTCCGACTTTGAGAAATTCCATTTAGTAGGATTTCAGTCGTAACATGATCATTTCTCTAACATGACGTAGATGTAGTGACGGTGAGAATGAAGTGTGATATAAAGGATGAGACATCAACGTCACTGAGAATCTCTCCGGTGACATTTTCTCCCTGGACAGACGATGGTTACGACAGCAGAACGATAAAACCTGAACCAGGGCTGTGACGGAGCATCACCTGGACCGGGCCAGACACACTGAGCAGCTGTGAGAAAGATAACACACACACTCCAGGTCCTGAGTGTCACTTCTCATCCTGACAGACCGAGCCTCCCGGTGTACAAATGGACTCCTCCTGCCTTTTGTTGTCGAGTCACCAGCAGGTCAAGAACAATCTTCCAGGTGCCGCTCGGCTGATTGGTTTCTCCTCGGTTGCCCTTTGGACGGCTGCTGAAGAGTCCTCGAGCGAATGAATCGACCCAAAGCTTCTCAAAAGCAGAAGTGGAATCAGCTGGAGGACGCTTGAATTGTCCTCGGAGCCGCAGAGCTGATGACAATCTGACCACCGCGAGCCTCTTTCACCTCCGAGCAGCCCGGTTCCTTTTCCTCAGATCGGATTAGGGTCCAGTTTTTTGTGTGGATTTAGGATTCGGTGGTTTACGTTTGTGTTCATATCTATGTTTAAAGAGAAACTAACTCACTTTAGCATTTAGCGCTGCAGCAGAGCCGGAGGGTTTTTATTAATATTAATATTTAAAGGAGCTGTTTGTGAGAACAGTCTCTGGTTCCAAGAGTTTGGAATGAGACTCAAAAATCGACTTTTCTTACAAATGTTTACTTTCCGTGTCAAAACCTAGTGCCTACATTACCCAGAATGCAACTCCACCAGCAGATTGTTCAGATAGAGATCCAGGTGTGTGATGCTGTGGTCACACTTCACGAGTTGGGAAGTCGTTCGGTGTGCAGCTGTTTCCTGTATCTGAGCGACACGCAGAGCAAAGGAAACAACACAACGAGGATATTACGAGAGCTTTTAACTGAACTGTTTCAGGTTGTTGTCTGCTCACTCAAGGCACAAACATCATGAGGCCGGCGTGACGCTCCGCTGGGAGCAAGTTGTTTGGCTGATAGCAGAAGTGACGAGCAGCGATTTGTGTGTCGCTAATTTCAGACTGTTTAATCTGTCTCTCCTGCACCGTGTTTGTCTGGACTGGAGTCAGGGGAAGGACCAGGACCGTCGCACCAGAATCCACTTTGGTCGAGGTTAAATATTGATTCATCGGTGTGTGAAATACTGACAGGTTTACTTCATGATCCATCTGAGTTACCTGAACTGTCCCTTTTTAACTCGTGTCCTGTAGAAACAATGCACAGTTCCTGCTCAGGTGCAGATTTAACTCTCTCCACCCGTCTGGTGACCGACGCTTCGGACACCATCAGTTCACCAGAGGCTGGTTTCTGATGTGACGTGGGTTTGAGATTATTTTCACGCATCAATCTCAGATCACAGCTGATGATGGCGGCGATGACCTCAGCGAGCGTGACGACCGCATGCTGACACTCGACACGAACGAGAAAACGAGGCGGTGGGTTTTGCTGAGAGTCCACTGCAGACAGATTGACCCCGATCTGAAGTAATGGAGAGAAGATTGATGTGAAAACGTCGTCTGTCGCTGTGACAATGACGACCGCTGATGAGCTGATGAAAACACACAAACGCACAACACATCCTGATGGGGCTGTACGAGGGGGACGAGGCGCTGGAGATAAATTACTTGGAGACGCTGCGAGTCTTAAAATACCTTCGCTGAGGACATTCAGTCCTTCCACCTGTCCAGAAGACATTTCTGAGTGTTTTCATTGCAGTCGCTGTGGTTAATGTTGGTGTGATACTCACAAAATAAGTGTGTCACACCGCGGTGAGGGATGTCTTGTCTTGGGTTTTTGTCTTGTGAATTTCTGGTTTTATTTTGAAAAGTAACTTCCCTCCTCCTGTGTCACGTCTGGCGTCTCCCCTGATCCCTGATTGTTTCCACCTGAGTCACCTCCCCTCATGTGTATATAGTCTTTGTCTTCCCTTGTCCTCGCTGCCAGAGTATTTCGTCGTCCTGTCAAATGCATCCAGCCTCGTTCACAGTCAAATCTAAGAGCCAAGTTAAGTGTGTCAAGTTTTGTTTTCTGATTTAGTTTTCCTCTGAAACAGAGTGATTTTATGTTCATAGTTTTCTGGTCAGTCTTTTTGTTTGTTAAGCCAGGGAATCTTGTAGCGTTTTGTTTTCGTCCTGTTGGAGCGTTTTTTGTTGTGGATTTTCAGCTAAGATAGAGAAGTTAATTTCATAGCCTGTGTGCTTATCCTCCTTGAGTGATTCATAGTTTAAATAAATTTTCATAGACGCGGTTATTGCTAAGATCAGAGTAGTTGTCCTTTTCCTCCTTCGGAAGTGTTTTTTGTTCATGTTTTTGTTTTGTTACGTAGTGTGTTCTCGGAACATTTAGAATTTCACAGTGATTTTCTTTATCATTCTGTCTGAAGAGAATTCTCTATTCAGAAAATAAAGCCTGTCATTACCGCTGCCTATCTGCATCTCCTCCTTTTGCCCTGCCTGAGATATTATTATTGTTTTATTTCCCTGAGAGTCACTTTTTAGTTTATTGCTGTTGTATTATTTTATTATAGTCTGTCTTGTTCAGAATAAGAAGTCACACAGAGAAACACACAGTGACGTGCTGTTGCGTGAAACGGACACTAGGTGGCAGCGTCACCGGCAGCGTCACCGGCAGCGTCACTGGGACTCTGCAATGCACCGCGAAGCAGCGCTCATAATCCAGATGAATGCAGAAGGAGCAACAGTTGTCCTGCCGAGCTGATTTCTGTCTTATATTTCCAGGTTGGTTACTCACCTTTTCTGTGACTTCAGATGTTTATAAGCTAATATGAATCCCCGGTGGTGTGTGGTCCGTCAGCTAAAAGCTCGTTAAGTGTGTAAATAGAGTAAAGTGTCACGTACGTGATGATTGTAGCAGAGACAATGGCGTCCGACGGCGTCGCCACATGTTTATTTTCATCCGTTTCTTTCGGCTCCCGGGCATTTGTGGGTTATTACTGTCTGTGTGGAAATCAGTTGTGTGTGTGCATTGCTCGAAATGTTCAAGCTAATGCTAATGTGCAGTTTAAGATCAGCCTTGGTTGAGGGCACATGAGGTGCAAGTTCACATGTTAGAGCGGTAAGCTAGCTAGCGATGTTTATTACTTTAGTTTGTGCTCATACAATGTAAACGTGAAATAGTTTAACTGCAAGGGAGATTTATTCTGTTATATTAAGTGAGCACTTAATGTGCTGAACGTACTTCATGTACAGTTATATAACGAAAATACTCTTTCAATGAGAGGTGATAAAGATGATGTGTGTAACGGTGAAGTGCATACATGATTGATGATTAAAGAGGAAAATGTTTATCTTTGGTTTAATACAAATTTGATAAGTTTATTTCTTGAAATTTCTTGACATTTAATGTGAATGTTATCTTAAAATGTTTAAGATTGGTGCTTTAATGCAGATAAAATAACAGAAATAATTCATGATTGCAGTGAAGAGGTTAAAATGAATGTGACAATAAATATAATCCAGATGAATGGAGAATGAGCAACAGTTGTCCTGCCGAGCTGATTTCTGTCTTATATTTCCAGAGGATTATCTATATATCTGCCAGTGGAGACCAAGCCGGGACCCGCTACACTGGCAACATGTTTCTGCAAACCAGAGACGTGTCGAAACTTTACTCTCTTCAGGTTGAATATTAAATGTTATGTTGCTGTGCTATATTTACAGTTAAAAGACCGCCGAGTCACCAGGAAGCAGCCAGTGTTTCTGCAATCTAAGGCTGACATTTCTCATCGGGAGCTGGAGGGACGGACGTTGGACACCTGGGGACCAACGCAGGTATTTTAATCCAAAGCGTGATGTTTTCTCACCCTGACCGAGTGGTTTTTGTACCTGACATAAAGTTGCACATGAAGAAAGTTTGAACTTTTGCAGAAACCTACTTGTCTTGACATTTGTTCTGGAGAGTGGGTTGTTTATGACGGCAGTCACAAGGTCACCGGGTCCCTCGGTTAGCGAGGGAAATGTGTGAGGACGCTCCAGATAATCCTGACAGGACACGAAGACGTTAATGGACTCGAATTAGCTCCAAACCTTGACTCCTGCTGTTAAACGGAGGCTCTCTCCGCTGGACCGTCTGTCCTGTTTAACGTCCCCATCAGCAGCGACTCGTCCTGGTACCTCCACCTCACAGGAAGTGAGACGGCGCTCAGGACATTAACGCCACGTGAGAACAGACGGATGTCTTCATCCTGCCAGGTGAACCCGAGGAGAGATCACTTCTCCAGCTGTGGCTTTACATCCTCCGTGTTTCAGAACATGGAGATGCTCAGAACGGTTCTGTTCTGTTCGGGCTGTCAGGACCGCGAGATCATAAAGGTGATAACACCGCAGACGGCATGTTGTGTTGTTTCACTGATTAATAAATTGTTTAGGATTATATTAAGATTTCAGATCATCTTTAAAGTTTTCAGATTGACGGAAACTTCCGATCACAGCTGAAGAACTCAACGAAACGTGAAACCTGACAGATGACATCAGCGACTCTTCAGATATCAGGAGCTTTTGCTGATCAACTCTCTGTCAGTGGATGATTTGAATAATTCAGACAGTCGCTTCCGTTTGTGCTGCCGAACGTACGACACTGTGACGTTCACACTAACGGAGGCGGCCATGTTCCTTTCCCCTGTGTGAGCAGCACATGAAGCTGGCAGCTGGTCAGCACTGAAGCCCGAACAGCAGGGAGGATCAGCTGACGGCTCGGAGAGCGCTGCGAGGATCCGGCGCCGCTCGCCAACGCTCTCGTGCGACGTTTGTACAAATAAGTGCTTCTTAAATAATGTAAAGAAAAGATGAGCTGCAGCGAGACGAGTGAGGCCGGCTGGGACTCTGCCACAGTTATCTACACTTCTTAGTGCGATTCTGTTCTGTGTTTCAGCTCATGAGACATTTTAGGGGAGTAAAGAAAAAATGTTGCAGTCTCAATAAGCCATAATTTACTGAAGAGTTTTACACGTGTTCGTCTCCACCATCTCTTTTAACGGAGAAGAAAATAAGATCCCTCCAGAACAATAAAAATGGAGACCCCTCCTGATCTAATGAGTCGTCTCTTAGTCTCGGGTCATTAAGTGGCTCCTCTCCATCATGGTGATATTACGGGTCTATTAGTTTCCACTCTGCTGATGAAGTGAACGCACTTCATTAGAGCGATGGGGGTTGAAACAGGAGCTGCAGAGAGACTGTTGCTGGTTCTAATCCCACCATGTGAAGTGGAAGGAAAGCTAAGAATAGCAGCCTTTCACTCAGTGAGTGGTGTGTTTGATTTCTACCGACCCTCACAGCAACAGGACCTTTGGGAAGCACCAGCAGCATACGAACCGAACCGAACCGTCGTCGTCATGTGGTTAACGTCCGTTTCGGTAACGGAACAAACACCACTTGATGAGTTTGGGTTGAGTCAGTAACCATAAAGACACGTTACGTACGAGACTAAGGATGTCACCTTTAGGGACCAGAAATATTCACAAAACACTAAATGAAAATGGAGATACATGTCACAGAAGTCGAGCTTAGCTCACAACACCACAGACTGGGTGAGCAGGACTAAACTTTCACTGCTGGTTCGGTTCTGGCTCTGACTCACTTCTCTCTCTCATCCACACGGGTCAGATAAACAGTCCCACAGCTAAGATCATCTTCTGTGAGATCAGCTGTGTTTAAACAGGACGAGAACATCCTTAATGATGGAGGACTTTAATCTATGTCAGGGGACGAGGACAGGACCGGTGGTGTCAGCTGCCCATCGACCCAGCTGACCTCAGGACCGAGGGGTCACGTCGACCCATCTCCTGCTCCATCAGGCCGACTGATACCAGTTTTAATTGCTCCCGTGTTGACTGTTTCACCAGCATTACGGAAGCGTCCTTTAACCCTTCACCTCTGATGTCACGGACCTGAACACCTGGTCACATTCAACCCTCCAGTTTAGGATGCCAGCGTCATTCTCTCAGCACCGGAGTCTCTCATGGTCCCCAGAGGATGAATCCTACCGTCACAGGTGACCTCCTCAGGTATCCTCCAGAGCTGTTTAGCTTCTGCAAAATACCTCAATACCTTTTGGATGGGTTGCTGTGAAACATGGTTGATGGACGTTCTGTCGTGATCCCGACTCTTCATCCAGCGCCATCATCAGGTTTCACGATGCTCTGCTTTGTTTTCTACAAAACTAATGAGATTCCCATCAGCCTCAGCTGTCCTGTATGTTTAGTGCTAATTAGCTAATGTTAGCATGTTAACATGCCTTCCAGCAGAGTTCCTCCATGTTGACATGCAGCCTGTCAGCTGTACGACAGTCTGTCTTCATATATGAGACTGCTGAAGGCCTCTCAGCAGACCTGCTGGCTCATCAGGGGATGAAGAGGAGATGCAACATCTAATGATTGTTACGACATCAGTGCATCCAGATGAAAAGAGCTTTTTCTCTTCCATCGCCGTCCTTTTGCACGTCCTGCACAGATGCTTCACAATAAAAGCTTACAGCCACTGTAACTGTTGAGTTTTATTAACAGTTTCTTCATCAGAAAAGAAAAACCTGCAGGGTTAGATGTGAGAACATTTATGGCGTCGAGCAGAAGAATAGCGACCAGCTAAATCTTGAATTAGCAGTTAGCAACGCTTTAGTGTCGGAAAGATTCTGGACTCTGGAGCTGGAAACGAAAATCGAGTTGACGTCCAGACTCGATGTCGGCTTGACATCAACCTCCGGTGTTGAAATTGGGTCAGAACAGTATTACAGGAGACAGCCTCGTAGATCATCACAGCTGTCCTTGTGTGTTGCTTTCATTCTCTGGCTCCTCGTCTTTCTCTCTTTATTAGGAGGCTCGTTAGCTGAAGTCTCAGCAGCCGCTGGACATCCTGAGGTTCTACTAGAACTTCATAATGAGCTTCTACAAGACAGCAAACACTCAGGAAAAATGTGTTTTGTCTTGAGGTCCGCTGTGACTCAGTGTGGCTCTGATCGCTGTTTCATCCTCGTCCTCTCCTTTAAACGTGAGAGATTCAAGTTATCTACCAGTTCATTTACCTTCCAGTTAAATATACAGTGAAGTCCTGATGTGTTCTAATGTTTCTGGCATAACGACGTCATTTGAAGCAGAGAAGCAACCAGGGACAATGTGATGGAGTCAAAAATACATCTCTCGTACATGATAATTTGGAGATATCACACTGAATCATCAGGTGAACGATCCGTCTCACAGCAGAGTCGTGCTACATCTGCAGCTACGAAACAATTTGTTTCCACGAACAGGAGAAGAACCGATCCGAACATGTGACACTGAGGAGCGGCTGGTTCTGAGCGGCTGAATTCAGTTTAGACCTGCTGTGACCTCGTGCTGCCGCTCACTGCTCACATTCATGTGTGTTCACCTCATCCATTCTTCGATGTTTTGACGTCTGCAGGACTGATGGAACGTCTCCCGTCGAGGACAGATCCACTGACGTGTCCGTCCTCCCCCTCGGTGAGCGAGGCTGTCGGGATGTTTGTGGAAGCAGCACATTAGAGGAAACTAGCAGGCTGGAGTGAGCAGGTGATTATGGGTAATGTGTGAGAGCGTTTTAGATTCATCACCAAAGATGAAAAATTCATGACTGAAAGTGAAAGGTTTTCACTCCATCAGGCAGCAGAGGCGCTGACAACGAGCCCGACAGCATCAGAGCAGTTTAAAATCAAACACAGACAGCACGTCTGTTAACGTGTCGGGTCTTTGTTTCTTTAGAATCACTTTTCAACACTCGTTCGAACTGCAGTCTCTTCCGTCACCAACCTCCAGTGGTTTCAGTCTTACAGATACTAAAAGGCTGTCTGGCTTTCTCCTCAGGGTTTCATGCCTACAAATGTCGTAGCCCTTTCTCGAGTGGTCTCCGGTGTTGACACCTTCAAGTAGTTTCAAACTTGTCGAAACGCCTGCCGTACCAGTGGCCTCTCACGTCGCAGCCTTCCAGCGGTTTCATATCATAAATCTCCAGCAGGAGTCTTTCACCTGGTCCGGTGGTCCTGTGGTTTAATGCTCACTCAGTCACGAAGCCTCAGCGTGCTGTGACGATGTCGTCATCACCTGGAACTGCTGACGCTGAGTTTCAGAGCTGTGACCCTTCTAGTGAAGCGGTTTGATTATAATTCATGTCACGTGTTATAAATGACACGTTCTGTGTGCAAAGTCGAGGTTCTGTGGTGCAAATTTATCAGATTATTTCCCTAAATTAAATTTAAATCCACTTTTTCGAGGAGGTTTCGGCCCTTCCCTGACAAACTGATGTGATTGTTCCTGTGGTGTGAGGCTGATAATGAGACGGTCGCACCTGAGCGCCATCACAGTGTGTCGTCTAATGACATGGATTTATCTGCCCGAATCTCTTACAGCTCGAACGCCTCTGATCATCTTACTGAGTGCTGGAACCTCAACACGCTGGATGAAGTTTAAAATCTGCGTTAATGTGTAAAAGGAGGTCACAAGACTGGATCTGTGGACCGGGTGGACAGATTCTGCCCTCTTGAATGGACCGCCACGAGCACATCCACCCAGTGAACTCAGCTTTATTTAGATTTATCTGGAGTGAAACCAGCTGCATGGGGAATGCAACCGGACGGACGGACGGACTGTGACTCTGTTCCCCCAGACTTCCACATCGAGTTTCCTGTTTAACGACCATGTGACCCTACAGGTGCTGTACCAACCTGTTAAAGCTTCAGAGTGTGACAGCTGTCAGCAGTCACAACAGTGCCACCATGTGGTCGGCTGTCACGTGTGTTGTCCAGTAACTCATGAACCATGAGGCGAAGCGAAGCGATACTTACAGTGTGTGTCAACCTTCCTGCTTCTTTTGTCACGAATTTCACCTGAAATATTGAATTTCTCCGACGGTGGATGAATAAAGACGCATCCTGTCTTATCTTACGTTGTCTCCAAACTTGGTACATATTCCACATTAAGGCGACCCCGAACAGAACTATTTGTTTTTGGGAAACTCTTACTGCTCGTCTGTAGTGTGTTGCCAAACGTTTGAAGGCGTGACGTCACAGACTGATCGGGACAGATGTGGACCTCATGGTGAGAGCGCTCGAGGAAAAGTCCGAGGATCGCTGAAACACTGAGGAACCAAATGTGATACTCGATGCTCCTTGAATCTGTCCTGCAGCCTCGTTAATGTGTTTCATTTCTAGCCGTCAGGTGTTAATACGACAGCTTGTTTCGGAGCCCAAATAATGAAAACAACGTGTTGATGAAACCTTCAGCTGTTCCTCTCAGGCTCTCTGCAGTCGGACTGAGCTCGTCCGTCTCCACACAGCACAGCTTATGTTTCTGCTCTGCAGCAGTTGGTGCGTCCCGACTCAGTGGAAGGAGAATAAATCAGCTCGCTGTCCCGGCAGCAGAGCGAGCTGAATCCATTTTCATAATTTGAAAACAGCTTCACAACACCTCGAGGGTCAAACTGGCTGCAGCTGCTGTCAGACGGCCGGCGGGCTGACGGTTCCCTCCAGGCGCTCCGAGAACACGACAGGACCGCCGAGAGACGGACGGAGAGGAAGTAAAACTCACCCCCAACCTTCCTCTTCTTCTCCCCTTCAGTTTCTACAAATGAAAAGCCCCGAGCCGCGGTCTGATCCGTCATTACCGTGGATTAACCAGCTGTAACGTTAACGGGTGCTGTCTCTGCAGGCTGACTGCCTCCTGCATGCGACGCCACGCTCTTGTCTTTTATCTCAGACCGACAGGCGCGACAGGCCGAGCGAGAGCGACGCCAAATAAAGCGCAGCACTTTGATTACACCACTTAATGTATGCACGGGGAAAATTAGTGGGGAAATTGATGCTTAAAATGAACACTGAGGCACATTAGCTGTTACGTAAGCAGAGATTTGTAATGAATTTGAGTGTTATTCCCCCCGAGAATTAATTGTCTTTTTAAATTTAGTGCAATTGGTTGTGTAAATCCATCCTGACCTATATACTCAGAGTGGGAGGCTCACTTTAATATACAACTAACAACAGGAAGCAAAGTTTCCTGCAGGAGGGAACAACCGACGGTAAAATGACAAAACTGCCGCAGATCAACGAGCCTGCAGAGATTTAAACATCACAGCCGATCAAATCTGAGACTTCTGCTGTTTCCTTCACCTCACGTCCAGAAACCACAGGACAAAGATTCACCTCCTGTGCAACACTGCTCCTGGTTGTGGTTTGCTCATGAGCACTTCGGTGGAAACTTTAGTAACTCGGACCGCAGGAAGCTCAGACTGCTGTTCAAGACGGCATCGTAACATCTGTGACAGGAAACCGCTTGATATTTCTAACGAGATGTCGAGCTGCGTTTGCCAGCTTTGTTTGTGGCGACTGAATCATGGATGTTGAGCCAAAACCAAGTACAGCGATGTCACAACATGAAATTGATTTGAAAAGACATTATTTTCACCCATGCTAACACTTTTAGCTGGTTCCCCCTTGTGTCCCCTCTCCTCTCTGTAACGTGACGCTCATGAGGTGAAGTCCATCTGAAGGACGTCTGCTTGGATCGCTGCTGCAGTCAGGTAGATGAAAAGTCATCTCTTCACCTGTGGCTCGTCTCCTGTCTCCTGTCCACCTGTTCGCTCTCATCTCTCGCTGACTGACCACAACGTCTGTCCATAAAAGCAGAGCTCCACAGGTGCAGCGTCTACCTGTCACAATCTCCAGGCAGGAAGTCAAATAACACTCGTGCATCTGGTCTAAAGCATGCAGAAGAATCAGGAACCTACGCCCACATTAAAAACATCAATAATATATAAAAGCATGCACCTACCTTCAATCTAAACTTCTGTATTGTGACGAGATCATCGTTCTCTGCAACCATGAATTATTGAACGCACCTCACAGCACGTTCAGCAGTGAGAAGGTTGAGGATCAACTCGGTCCTGCTCGGAGACGGAAATAAGATTAATGCAAATGTCGGTTTTTAAACTTTGAGGGGAGCACGTCAGAGGACATCAGGGAGCCGGAAAAAACAAAATGCTATAAGAAGCGACGTGAAGCACCTGATCGTCACAGGTCTGTTACCTGCTTCACTGCACGCGCTCATTAGAATATTATCTGCCCTCCTGTGATTGAGGTTTGTGATCGGAGGCAGCGAGTGTGTTGATGAGAGGCATCGAGCAGAAAACAGATGGAGAGAGAGAACAGAGTTACTCTACTGTCAACAGCTCGACAGCTCAGCGACCGCGAGGCAGAATCCGTTTAGATCGGACTGAATTATCTCAACCGCCATCAGACTTTGTGTTCATCGTCTCCAGAGTTTGATCCTGATGATGTTGATGAACTTCTGACTTCTTCTCTAGCGTTCAGTGATCCAGGGAAAAATCTCAACACCTACAGGATCATGTGGTTCAGACATCGTCACTTCAACACCTGGCTGAAGATGAAGAAAAATCTAAAGTTGTCGGAAACATAAATACTTAAGTAAAGTACAGATCTCCGTTACTTCAGGACTCTTCCCACCCATTCAAAGCAGCTGGCTCTGCTGCCTTATTCTCCTGATGCTAAACTTGCTTTTCATTTTCAGAGAAACCCTGGAACTCGCTGGTTTCATGTATGCTGCAGAACGGATCCATCGTCCGTCGACCCCCGACAGCTCCATTTGAGTGCATCGCTGCCGGACAGCTGGAGTTCCTGCGATAATTACAGAATCACACGCGACAGCAGTTCTACATGTGAGTTATAAACACAACAACAAACAGACAAAAGGTCAGTGTTCCCAACCGATGGATCAGAAGAAGCGTCTCTTTGTTGAGATTTTTGTGTTGTCTGTTCTGAAAACGTACTGGATGTTATGTTGTTGTTACGGAGTGAGACTTCCTGTCTGCTCTGTGCTGAATTCGTCTGAATTGCTGCATCGTGCTCCGACGTCAGAACAGAAGCCTTGTCGACGCAGTGGAGCCGCTGGAAGTCAACACAGAGACGAGAGTGGAACCAGCTCGGCTGCCGGGGTGGATCAGAAACGGACCGAACACGGATCTGCTGGAATTTAGGGATTAGTGCATCAAACTTAAAACAAACTGAACTCCTCCTCAGTGCATCGCTCTCTACTGAAACCAGACGAGTCTTCAGGGATCCGTTGTGGGATTCTGGGACCCTGTTCATCTCAGAACCGTTCAGCAGGTTGGGCTCAGAGTTGCCGGTCCACAGATGGACCTTTTGGTTTCAGGCTGCACAGCTGTGTGGTGATGTTGGTGATGTTCAGACGAGAGATGCGTTTGTTGAGGTTATGTCGCAGAAGATTTAATCACAGTAACTGCAGTGAATCAGTTCTGCTTAATTCCAACCAATCAGAGTGGAGGCAGCAGACGGTGCGTGTGCCTGTTTTAAAGAGTTAATCACGTTACGGTGGAGGCCTTCAGACATGTGAGATATTATGTTCAGAGTCAGACATTAATCTTCATCCTGCTCCTCCGACCGGGTTTTAAATGCAGCTGATCGGCTGCTGGTAGAAGAATGTGTAATGAAAGTGGAGCCGGCAGTTAAACGCTCCATGTGGGTTCGTCTCCACCAATTAAAGTGATTAAAAGATTGCAGAGGGCGGCTGCGTGGTGACATCATGACCTGCAGCCGTGTGTGATGGAGAATCTGAAAGCTGCAGAGCGACGATGCTGGCTCAGCAGAGACTCTCCCGTCAGAACAACAGAGCAGCGTTTAAAGTTTAAAACTGTCACTCCATCCTGTTTGTGATCTCCAACCAACATGATGATGTTTTCTAACCTCGTGCTGCCAAATACCTTAAAAATGCAATCAGGTTGTTTTCCCTGACGACAAAGAATGGGACTAAAATGTACGATGCCTTCAGACCAGACATGAAGAGAATATTCTCCTCTCGTGATCGTGGCGTTTTTCTTTTTTACTGGCGTCATCACGCAGCGGGGACGGCGGCTTCCAGCTCGACCTGAGGCCGACCGGTGTCCAGGTCTCAGCTGCAGAGTGTCTGGTCCGTCCGTCAGGTGTGTTAAAATCAATAAGCAGTAACTGTGAGCAGCAGGTAGACGTGGACTGAATTCATCTGTCTTCGGTATGAACCCAGAACGAAGAGCTTTCTCTGTGATCTGACGCAGTAAACAGATCAGAAGACGCTGAAACTACAGCATCATAATGTCGCCTTGTAAAAAGCCTGAGCTCATGTTTCATCAGGTCTATCAGCCGGACGACGAGCTGACGAACGTCAAATGTGACTGAAACTAAAACCAGGTGGAGAGCAGCCCTGAAGAAACTAATAGATTTAAACCCCAGCGTCCTTAAAACCTGGAGTGAGACGCCGAAGCTCTGAGGTGGAGTCGAAGCTGGGCGGCTTGTGGACATGAGGCTCGGAGGTAACCGACACCGGAGAGGTCGAGGAGAGACGAGCTCAGGTCAGCGGAAGAGCAGGAAGCAGGAAGACGTAGAAAGGACATGAGGACTCCTCCATGTGCGGCGGCGTGGAGTCGAAAACGATCTGGCAACAAGAGCAGAGCAGCGTTCTGAAGCTGGAGCTGCCGACACGTCTGTCAGCGACGGTCGCAGGAGGAAACTGACGCTCCGACGTTTCAGTTTAAGATCCAGAAACACATCCGGCCTCGACGCGTTCCTGTCGATCCTGCGACGGCGTGTCGATGAGACAAACACGCTGCTCTGATCGCAGCCGTTCACACTGAGAGCGAGCAAATATGTGACTCCTCTGTGATTATTGATTAGTTTTTCATTCGGAGCGACTGATCTGAGACCAGATGCAGCAGATCAGGCTGACGCTGCAGGGTGTTGGATCTTTCTCCTGTTCATCTCTGTGTTGCCATGTTGTTCACTTGCAGCAGAGAGAACAGAACAGCTGCTCCTGTCGTCTGTTTGGTGGCCGTTTGTGTTTCTGCTGGTGGTCGGAGGTCAAACTCCTTCAGGCCGCCTGAGTGCTGCCATGATTCCACTGTTCCTGTTTCTGGCTCCTGTTCTTCCTCCGTCCTGACCCGGTTCTGCTCCTCACTCACCAGAGTGATCACCAGGTTTCTCTTCATCCGTCCACCTCAACACATTGAACACCTCAACAACCAGACGTGTGAGGATGTCACCTTGTTCTATGTGATCGGACCCGAGCACAGGCTTTAATTAGAACTGTATAAAAACAGCAGTCTGGTGCTGATGGTTGTTTCTAGTCATCAGAGGAGTCAGAGTCTGTTTCATAAACACTGACCTCGTAAAAATTAGATTTCCTGTTGAATTTTGATCTAAATGTTGATCTTCCTCGGCTCTTTGATGATTAAATATTCAGAAGATGATGTCGTGTTTCAAAAGGAAATGTTTTTCTTTTATTGCAAATCAGCATCCAGCTTCAAACACTGTGTGTGTGTGTGGTGTGTGTCCGTCTCCATCGTCACATTTAAACGAGCCTCCCTGTTTCTCCGGCCCGTCTCCATCTTTTATTCATGCTGCAGACCTTCCATCAGCTGTTCTGCTGCCACCAACCTCCGGCAGCAGACGTCCACTTTAACAAGAGACGGCGGAGCGACAGACAGAAACAAGTTGGAGGAGGAAAAGCTTCTCCGTTGTTAGGTGGAGGAGTGAGGAGGGAATAAACAGGAGACGGAGAGCTGGAGGCACAAGTTCTGACTTTAAGCTCAAATTAAAGTCCTCCTTGTTTTTTTTGTTATCCACAGAAACAGTCGGTTTGCACGAACATGTCGCACATTTTACCTCCATCAAATAAAGGAGTTGGAAGCAGTGACGGTCGAGAGAAGCTGACGTAGATCGTATCAGAGATATCAGTGACTCCTCCAGATGGACGGATGTGGACAATCGTTTAAGAAGACGAGCTGCACATTCATATGGACGCTCAGGAACTTTAACAGCATCAGGTTTCTTATTTCTGCTTTGTTTTCACGTTGAAAACTCTGGAATCACATCGATGGCAGTTAAAGTTTCATCAGGACTCTACAAGTCACCTGACAGCATGTGAAGAGAGCTGCTGCTGTCTGTTCACGTGTTTCCTGTGAGAGCAGACAGGAAGGCAGCGACTCGTTATTGTAGCCGGGTGAGCTTCACGTCCAACAATCCAAGACATCCGAGACAACAGGGAGGAGCTGAGGTCACGCCTCTTCTGCTCCATGGGACCTTCGTCAGAAAACCTTTTATCTGGTAACAAACAAGGGTGGCGTGGTGGCACAGCGGGTAGTGCTGCTTCCCAACAACCAGAAGGTCCTGGGTTCAAGACCGGGCCCGGCTGACATGTGGTGTGATGTTCTCCCTCCTCTTTGGATCGTGAGAGGAAGCTGGACTGGGTTTTCTCCCTCACGATATGAAAATGTTAGGTAACTCTAAATTGTCTGTAGGTGTGATGTGAGCGTGAATGGTTGTTTGTTCCTACATGTCAGCTGGGATTGGCTCCAGCCCTCTGTGACCCCAGAAAGGACAAGTGGTTTCAGACAGTGGATGGTAATGAATGAAGAGAGACAAATAGTTTATTGATCCAGTTTGAACAGTGTCACGAATCACACACATGATGTTTGCCAGTTTAAAAGACCATTTTTCCAAGTCAGTAAAGAGTCAGTTTGTTCTGACTAAAGTAAAATATCTTGTGGTTTTGTGTTGAACACCAACAACAGTGTGACTCTGATGAGTCAAGAAGTGAAGCTTCATTTAAAAAACATTTTATATCCTATAAAGGACTAAATGAACTGTAATGTGGCACTTTAAGCTCCTCCTCTTCTTCTTCTTCTCCTCCAGTCAGTGGTGCTCAGGGAGTCGCTCCTCTTCATAATTATGGGAGTTGTGCATTAATAATAAAAAGCAGCCACTTGTGATTCCTCTTGAGAGGAAACCGTCACAATGAAGGAAAGTTGTCATGGCTGGACAGACTGTGTCGGTGAGGAGGAGGACGCTGGGACACAGTGTGTGTTTGTGTGTTTGTCTGGATTAAAAGACGGAGCCGACTGATTGGATGTGATTGTGTTTAATTAAAAAGCCGTGTCTGCCTGTCAGGCTGGCTGCACTTTCTGGCTTGTTGTTCTTTTGTTTATGCCAAATCTGAAAACCTCAACACAATGGCACCCACAGCGAGCACTCGCACTGTTTAATAAAGCTGCAGTCTGCACCTGCAGCACCGGAGCGACTCCTCACGGTGGCCTTCTCTACGCCCTGATTAGCCGCTGAGGGTTCTCATCGAAGTCAGGCGACAGAATACCGATGGTTCGAACACAGTGCAACTTTTACTTTTTTTAATCAAAGAGAAGCTTTTCACAGAGCGACTGCAGGGAAACCTCGTGTGTGCTCAGGTGTGTCAGGACACCTTGACATCACTCTCTCCAGTCAAAGAGCTCACGTCTGTTCACACCGAGACAAACGCTTCTTCATGCTCGCTTTAAAAGATAAAATACTGAGACGATTCTGAATCAAAGTGTCTCAAAACAACTCAGCCTTTTCTCTTCATGCTGTTGAGTTGTGATCTCACAGAATGTTTCAAACCAGAGAAATCCTCCGGTCTCCTCCAGGTCACGTTTCATTCAGTCGCCCGTCGCTTTAACTTCCAGGAGCGAGTCGGAGAGCAGGAAGTCGTTCACCAGCGAAGCGACCACAGGATTATTAGCCAGATATCTTCATTGCACACCGAGTGTCTGTGAGTGTGAACACGTGAGCCTCTGACTAAATCCAGCGCTCTCTGTCCTGTCTGCTCGCTGTGACGTTACGTTCATGAAGTAAAGTCCATTTCCCCTCCAGCTCCAGTCAGCAGTACAGAACAGAACCACCGACAGTGGAGGTCAGCTCCGGATCACTGCTGCAGTCAGGCTGATCAACAGGAGTGAAGAGAAATCACCTTTTTAATCCCACAAGTTACAAACTGATCTCTGAGCTCTGCTCCCGTCGATGAATGGGTCTGTATCAGAACCTGATGAGACTCCAGGTGTTTATTCCTCCAGAAGGTCTGGATCTGCACCGACTCTCTCCTCCAGAGCCGACCCAACACTCAGCAAACACCTTCTGAAGCGCCAGCGGAAGATGTGGAGAATGTGCGAAAAATGTAAATGAGGAAACTACTTTTTTCAGTTTGAAAGTGTGCGATTTCTAAATCTGACATTTAAGAAATGATGGTCTCATCACTGAGTCAGAGTCAAACACTGATGCTTTGGTATCCTGAACCCGTCAAACACCGACATCTTGGGATTGTCGGGCGGGTCGGTCGCCATCCCAAAGCCTCGGTACACGACGAGACAAAAGTCTACTTTTCTTACAAACAGGCCCTTTAAATGTCATGTTGCACGAACATTTACAGAGGTTGTGCCTCCTTGATCAGCTCATTGAAGTAAATCCAACCAAAGTTGAATGTGTCACTGTGGGGGGTGGAGTCAGCACCGGCTGGGTTACAGAGACAACGACACGTCAGCTCAGTGGACAGAACAAAGTCACGGTGACGGACGGAGGAGAAGAGTGAATCCATCCCGGCCGTGATCTGCATCCACAGTCTGCATTAAGAGTCCTGAGACAGATGTGAGGAGAGAAGAAGCAGCGCACTGATCTGCGTTCCAGAACAGATGTTACTCTTTTCCTTTTTAAAGGCGTAACAAGAGGAAATGAAGGAGCTGCTCCGTTAGCTCCACCCGCTTCAGACGACCTGCTCCGTCTTTCTACCGTAGTGAATACCAACACACAGTCCAATTATAAAGGGCTTCAGGTGCTGTGTGATTTGCATAAAAATAACAAAAGATGTTCAGAGGATACAGTCAGCTCGGTACAGGCAGGGTAATCTAATTACACGTGCATACAGATGAGTCATTCAGCTTGAACGGATCCAGAGGGAATCCCACCGATGGCAGGATGTTTTTAAAACTTCCCTTCAGTTAGCCAGCCGACAAACTTCCATCCAAAGCTAACAGGAGCTCAAACATTCCCCAGAGATGTTCCGAAACGCCTCCGGGTCTGACGTCTTAGTGTCAGATCTGAACGCCGCTCACATTATCATCTGATCCAATGCTAAAATATGGATTAGTGTAGAGTTCAGAGATCGTTGAACCCTTTAACTGCACATCAACCCAATCACCAGAATACATGTTGGCAGAGTTTCTGTTTCATGTTTCTGCAGTTGAACCTTCACGAGTCTCTATATCGCAGCTTCATTCATTGAAGTTCCGTCTGGTCAGGTTTATGCACAGAAACCACTCGGTCACTCAGAGGTGATATATAAAATATCACCTCGTGACTTAGAACACCTGTCTCGCTCGCCACAAACACGGCTGGAAACGTCTCGTTTAAAACACCAGGTTGTGTCGCCACGATCTCGGCTGCAGATCGTCCAACTTCCTGTCAAAATTGTATTCATTTTTTGTCACCAAAAGCATGACTGGAAATTGTCCTGAAGTCTCCTTAAAAATGTCCAGCGGTGTCACGTTTACACATGCTGGAACATAGTTTGATCCATTGTTAGAATATGGAAAAGTGCAGAAAGCCAAAGACTGTTGAACCCTTCACCTGGAGTCTCCGTATGTTGCAACTTGATGTTTCTTATGGTTCAGTTTTCAGTTGTTCTCTTTCTCCGTTATGCTCTGTTCAGGCACAAACAAACCCTGGATAGGTTGAGAAAATATCACGTTCTGGTCGCCGCGAACACGGCTGGAAATGTCTCGTTAAAAACATCCGGTTCAGTCGCCACAAACTGGCTGCAGATCGTCCAACTTCCTGTCAGAAACATCATCAAAAACACACCTGGAAATCGTCCCAGCGTCTCCTGAAACACATCCAGTGGTGTCACGGTTACATATGTGGAAATGCAGACTCGAACTGCGGTCGCTGACTTGGCAGCCTTGTTCCTCCGACTCCGCCAGCGTCCCCTCGACCTCCAGCAGGACAGTCAGGTCATGTGAATGTGAAATGACGTGTGTTGTAGAATTTACCGTACGTTGCCTGTGATACCAGTTTGAACACACAGCCCTGATGTTGCTTCAGCTGCTGTTCTATGTTCATGCTGTTTTCTGAGTTTAGCCGTGTTAGTCGACACCAGCGCAGCCCGTCCTCCCGCCTGTATTCTGACTGCCCGTGGTTCTGGAAACATCTCCTGATGAAAGTGTCCATGACCGAAGGCCGACGTTAAAATAATCCATCACTGAAGTGAAGTCAGGAGAGCGATGGAGGATCATCCACGCTGCTGCTTTTCTTTGATTGCTTCTGTAAATGGCTCCTTAATCAAAGCACTGAATGGGTCAAATGGTCTCCCTGCTGATTAGATGGACCTGGCTCGGCCCTCTGAAGACGACGTGTCCTCTGTCTCCCTCATCATTCATTCTCTCTCAGCTGGTCCAGCTCCGTCGTCCTCTCTCACGCCCTGCTTCCATCTGAAACACGTTCACTTCATCTTTTTCCTTGTCGTGTCTCACTTCACTCTCCACGTCTCTTTACATCTCTCTCTCTCTAACCCTGTTGGTCGTCTGTCTCCTTCCAGCTCACATCCAGAGTGACTTTTTAATGTCCAAACACGGTTAAGTGTTCGGATAATTTTACGATTTTAACAAATAAGCTGTAAGTACGGTAGAGTTAAAGAAACGGTGCATCAGCATTGACTTGTTTCAAAATGGAAAAAACTAAAACAAAATAAAAATACTCCAAAAGTCTGTTAAAACTTTGCCGAATTAGCTTTTAGCACTTCTTGTTTGCAGTGAACTCATGACTGTTCAGACAACCATCACTGGATCACTGTGATACTGAGGAAAACTTAAAAACATGATGTTTCTAAGGCAAGTTCTGCACAAAGTCCTCCTCTCCTCCTCCCAACCCTTCACTGTAGCTGCTGAGCTAACAGTGTTAGCATGCACGAGCTCGACTGCTCATCGAGGATGGAAATAATGTCTTCACTATCAAACTTTGGGACGAGCTGTATGGAGACATCTGATGCTTTAAATCAAGTCTCCAGCTGCTTCAGTTGTTTAGCAGAATGCTGCAACTCTGTTTTACTGTGAAGCTCCAGAACTGTTCTGTGGACTGTGAAACTCGAGGTGAGGCATCCTGAACGCATCAGTGTAGTTGGACAAAGGTCATAAGAGCACTGAAAACCTCAAGTGAACCACAGTCCCGCCACACTTCACCAACAGCAGACCTGAACAGGAGGAAATGTCCAGATATCTCTGAAATAGCTTCACAATCACAGACAGACGACGCTCCTTATCGCTGAGAATCATCACGTTCTCCAGTGATCCACTGATGGTTCTCTGTACATCCATGGATGCACACAGAAGCTGCTAGAAGATACCTGAAGGACAAATGTCCTGGATGTGGAGGTGAGAAGCAGAAGTCTTCTGGTTCCGTCAGAGAGACGTGGGTCGTGTTCGGCCCGGCTGAAGGGATTTATTCACCTCTCGGGTACTTGCTCATTTACTTCAGCTCTTTCGGCCGAAAGGAACAACAAAGTCATTCAGACGGTGAGCTCCAGCTCATGTGAGTAGATTCAGCAGCAGCGAGGTGCCTTTAATGATGAGATGTTACGATGAGGCCCGATTAAAAAGATGGAAATTCTCTCTGGCAAGGTCGCTCAGGTAGCTTGTTTTCTGTACCAGCTGCAGACGAGGATCCGCTGAGGGAATTCAAACTAATTCAGATGGAGCCTGCGAGTGGCCGAGGTCAGAACCAGAACCGAGCCTTGTTTACTGCACAAACAGGAGAGGATCCTTCAGCACCAGACACAGAGAGACGAACATGTTCTGATCCGGGCCTGTAGTTGTACGTATGTTGAGGTTTCACTGATTTTTGTTTTGTGTTTCATGAACATGTTCTGTCTCAGAGTTACTTCCTGCTCGAGTCTTTGTCTCTCTCTCTCAGTATCTTCGTCTTTACCACGAGGCAGCTCTGGTGCTGTTTCACACCGTGCTGCACTGCAGGACCCATCGAGAGAAGATGTCGCACTGCTTCAAATGTGCAGACCGACTCATTCAGATTCCATGCATGAACACAGGACACACACACACGCTGTTAACTGATAATAGATCCTTTTATTGGTCTCAGGCGGACGAGTGAGAGACAAACATGGCGGAGGGGAGTCTGAGAGGCGTTCAGTCACAGGAAATCATTAAGAATATTGAGAGAAGAATAAAAAGTGAAGAGAATGAGAGACGGGATGAGACAGTCTGAACGAGTCGGTGAGGCTCGCTGAAAGGAAAACTGGCTTTTCTTCGCTGCTCACTGCTGACGAGGGAGAAAGAAAAGTCTGTCCTGCAGGTGGCAGCGTTCTCCAAGCTCGTTTCTGCAAAACCGTTTCTTTCATTACGTCATAACTTTAAGTTTGTTGAGGTTGAATTTTCTATTTGTCTCTCGTCACAGAGCTGTTGTGTGTCTGCTTGGTGCTTTGGTCGCCTCAAACAAGGCCTGGAGATGCTCGGACATGTAAATGTACGTGACTTAATCTGGCAGCCGTGTAGCCTTGTTAGTGTCGAAAACAGGTGATATTTGGTCGGACCGGCTCCGTTCGGTCACGATGTTATAAGCCATGTCGAGTCAAATTGACTCCTTGAAGGTTTAGGCACAAAAACCACTTGGTCAGGTCGAGGGTGAGGAAAACATCTTGGTTTGGCTTTACATTTTGAGTTGATCCGTAGCTGGTTTTGGTCACCACAGAGCGTCTGGAAGTGTCCGCAGATCTCCGCAGGTGTCTTTAAACAAATCCAGCAGTGCAATCGGCCGTTTGGCTCTCAGGATTATTATACAACGCCTCCTGCTGATGTGAGAGGTGGCTAATAAACATACAATGTGAGCGTGATGTGTCACGTCTGGTACAAATGTCAACCTTGGATGCGTCTGTGGTTCGTAGAGATGTCAGCTGGGAACACTGTGTCCTGAAACACGGTTGCAACTACAGACGGAAGAGGAACATTTGCTCTGAGGCTACCAGTTTAGCCGAGGTCGCAAAATGTAGATACAAATGTTTATTCAGTGTTTTTTTTATTGTGCATAATGTCCAACAAATGGACCTGAAGCTTCAAATAAAGGTTTGAGCTCTCGGCTGCGAGTCTGTTGTGTGATACGTGTGGGTTAAAAACCCATCTGGTGTTCTGGTTGTGTCACTTGCGATGAGACTGAATTATGGTGCGACATGAAATGAAAATTATGTTCAGAGGTCACTGTGCCCAAACAGTCGGTACTGATGGTTCTGTCCTGCCGACACCATTTTCAGTCCCTGTGGAAGCGGCAGCATGAGTTTGGGAGCAGGTAGCATGTTAAAACCATTCATAAGTCGTCTTACAAAAACCTGCATGGCTGCAAACATCTCGTGCATGTCAAGTCTTTCGTCCCACCGGCAGTTTGGATCGGCTCGGGTGTTTCTCCGACCGGCAGAACAGCCGTCAGCGAACTTTTCATCTTGGACACAAACAGAAAAAGCCCGGAAAGAAAGAAACCCTGTTAGAGAGAACTTACTGTCACACGCGACCGAAACGCTTTCCATCCTCAGCAGACGGAATATTTGAATCTCCACATTTTCACCTTTTGGAGTTTTAATGCTCAAAGTGAGAGGTGGAAAAGAGAAGAGACGAAGAAAATCATAAATCTGCTGTGCATTATCAAAGAGACTCGACCGCAGAGTCACATCACATCCCATTATTCCTCCTATAGACGACACGCAGGAGGTAATGGAGGAGGAAGATGAAGAGGAGGATGTTTCTGATGGGACCAGTCGGATGGTCAAGGACAGACGAAGAGAAGAGAAGAGAAGGAGATGGTGGAAAGAAAGAAATGTATTCGAGGTACAGAGGGAGAGGTGAGAGAAAGAATAAAATGTTAGAGAGGAGGGATGAAAGAAGAATAGGAAGTGTGAGGAAGGAAGGAAGCAAAGAAAAGTAACGGATGGAGACAAGAAAGACAGGAAGGAAATAAAGAAAAGAGATGAAAAAGGAAGGACTACTGTGGGAAAGGAAGAACAGATTGGATGAAAAAGGAAGGGAAGAGGAAAAATAAGACAAGAAAATTAAGAAATGCAGGAAGAATGGATGAAAAGAAAAGAGGAAATTAAAGAAAAGTAAATGAAGTACAGAGGAAAAGCTGAAAGACTGAGTGAGATAAAGTGATTGAGAAAATAAAAGGTGGAAGAGAAGAGAACGATTATGAAAGAAAAAATTAAGATAAAAAGAGTTGATGATGAAAGAATGAATGACAGTGAAAAGAAGAACAGGAGGAAAGAGCAGACATGTTACTGAATCCACAGGAAACTGGCTCTCAAGTGAGCATCCAGGGGGACTTTTACTTTGAAAAGAGCATCAGACAGCCTTTTAACCTCCGCTTGCTCCTGGGAACTTTTATTTTGAAAGGAGATCACAGAGGGCGCAGACAGGGAGCTGCTGAGGGACTTTAACACTGAAGCGAGATCAGAGCGAGAGAGCTGGTCACAGCTGCTGACGGGTCGATCCCAACACCAGGAAGTACAAACAGCTGTTTCCTTCACAGGACAGTTCGATTGCTTTGGTCTGACTCAGGGAGAATCCCTCAAGTCAGCTCAGGTGGGGCTTCCTCATGGCGCATTTTGTCTTCTGGTCTTTTAAATAGCAAATGTCCTCTGCAAATGTTAGTGTCAACAAAGGAAGACATGTTAGTGTCCACACGGGAAGACATGTTAGTGTCCACACGGGAAGACATGTTAGTGTCAACACAGGAAGACATGTTAGTGTCAACACAGGAAGACATGTTAGTGTCCACACGGGAAGACATGTTAGTGTCAACACAGGAAGACATGTTAGTGTCAACACGGGAAGACATGTTAGTGTCAGACACGGGAAGACATGTTAGTGTCAACACAGGAAGACATGTTAGTGTCAACAAAGGAAGACATGTTAGTGTCCACAAAGGAAGACATGTTAGTGTCAACAAAGGAAGACATGTTAGTGTCAACAAAGGAAGACATGTTAGTGTCCACACAGGAAGACATGTTAGTGTCAACAAAGGAAGACATGTTAGTGTCAACAAAGGAAGACATGTTAGTGTCCACACGGGAAGACATGTTAGTGTCCACACAGGAAGACATGTTAGTGTCCACACAGGAAGACATGTTAGTGTCAACACAGGAAGACATGTTAGTGTCAACAAAGGAAGACATGTTAGTGTCCACACAGGAAGACATGTTAGTGTCAACAAAGGAAGACATGTTAGTGTCAACAAAGGAAGACATGTTAGTGTCAACACAGGAAGACATGTTAGTGTCAACAAAGGAAGACATGTTAGTGTCAACAAAGGAAGACATGTTAGTGTCAACACAGGAAGACATGTTAGTGTCAACAAAGGAAGACATGTTAGTGTCAACAAAGGAAGACATGTTAGTGTCAACACAGGAAGACATGTTAGTGTCAACAAAGGAAGACATGTTAGTGTCAACAAAGGAAGACATGTTAGTGTCCACACAGGAAGACATGTTAGTGTCAACAAAGGAAGACATGTTAGTGTCAACAAAGGAAGACATGTTAGTGTCAACACAGGAAGACATGTTAGTGTCAACAAAGGAAGACATGTTAGTGTCAACAAAGGAAGACATGTTAGTGTC